>JBBBDQ010000328.1:8742500-9180000 GCA_037127315.1 Ascarosepion bandense | reverse complement strand
TTATTTTGTTTACTGTTAAGTATTTCAGGTTAATAAATATTATAAACAATATTATAAATGTGGGTTGTGATCATAATCAAAAAAGTGGAAAAAGTTGTTATTTCACCCATAGCTGGCACCCATGAAAATAGGCAATATCACTCCGGGTCAGAGTGATTCTTAGAGTCAGTCATAGGAATGTCTCTAAATAACTAGTGGATACAGTTTTATGTCCTACCCAGGATTAATAAGAAATTTATAGGTCAGTACCAAATATGACAGGAATGAAAGCCCTTAATTTTGATTTTGTAATTGGCTTTGTAAACAAATGCGACACGTTATTTTCCGATTAAACATACTCAATTTGCACTGTCTCCCTTTGTACCTGATCCCTAACAAATTGATATTTATCAATATGCTTTGATCTTTGATTTATTACTGGATTTTTAGCAAAAAAACAATACTGGCCTGATTGTTAAAATAGTTATAGGCTCACTTAGTATCAGTGCTGTAATTGTTTTTATTAGTAATTTAAGAAAAATAGCCTCTTGGGTTGCTTGCAATAATGCAATATATTCAGCCTCACAGGCTGAAAGTAAAATCATTCCCTGCCTTTTAGATCACCAAGCAATTATTGGATTATCTCTTGCCAATCTAAAGCAATAGCCTGTGATACTTTTAGGATCTGGTGAATTTGCCCACTCAGCATCACAAAATCCTTCCAGTTGTAGTAGGTATTTTGATTGTCAAAATACTAGGCACTGATTCTTAGTTCCCTTTAAATAACTTAATACTTGCTTAGCTCTTGCTAAATGCACAGTCCTTAGTGCATTTAAGTTTTGAGACAACTTAGTAACCATATAGCAGATGTCTGGCCTTGTTAATGTCATGACATAAATAAAACTTTTAACCAATATTCTTTATTCTTTCTCACATGCCGCTATACCATCTTCATTATTTATAATTGTGTTTAAATTCATTTCACATGGAGTAGTTCGTGTTTTACAATTTTGCATGCTGAATTTAGATAAGTTTTCCAATGTATCTGGATTGATTCATTGTAATAATATTGTCCTTAAATTCAAACTGTATACCAAGAAACCATGATAGTCAAACCAAGTCGGTCATTTTAAACCTTATATTTAAGGAACTTTTTAATTTTTAATAAAGCAGCTTCACATTTTGAAGCAATTAACATATCATCAACCCAAATAATCAGAATTGCTAATATTTTATTATTAAATACTTTTGTGTACAGGCATGGTTCAACTGAGGAGGGTTCAAAATCTTGTTCAATTAAATAGGAATGTAGTAATTTATTCCACGTTCTTCCGCTTTGTTTGAGCCCATATAGTGACTTTTTGAGTTTACACACATAACTGTCAACTTTTTCAAAACCTTCTGGCAGTTCTATGTATATTTCATAGTCAATCGAAGCATTTAAATACGCTGATTTAACATCCACATGGTGTATATCCATATATGACGTGTGGCCATTTGCATCAGAATTATAATTGTTGTCATGTTTGTTGTGGGACTGAATGTTTCTACATAATCTTTCCCGTATATCTGAGAGAATCCTTTAGTTACAAAATGAGCTTTATACACTGGCGAGCCATCCTCAGTTTTTTTTTTTTTTAATCATATCACCCCAAGCAAGGCGAAAATGCCACTGATGTGCAGGGGGCTACGTAAGAGTGAAAAAATTGGAAAAGAGAAGAACCGGAAACCACATCCTAAACAGGAAACAAGGGATGAGACTCTTCACCTGTTCAATAGACGTGGGTGGAGTGTGAACTGGGCGATAGTTTAGTCTATCTACTCCAATTAAGTCTATCTACTCCAATTAATTCACTTTATAATATAAACCCAACAGCTACCGATAATATTTTTATCATCCAGGGCCTTTTTCAATTCAAAAGTATCATTTGATACTAGGGATTCCATTTCTTTTTGTATGGCAGCTATTCATTGCTTGGAATTATCAGAATTTATGGCTTCTTGATAGTTCTTCGGGATAGCAACAATGTCACAGATATTACATTGACCCATTCCAAAATAGTCTGGTTTTTTTCTATTTCTAGTCAGATAATGCAGAATTTGCCCCTCCTTTTTGGTTATATCTTTTAACTCAAGGCTTGCGTCTGATTTTTCATTGCTTATATCATCTGGTATAACACTTTCCTTTAATTGTGGATTTTGAACGGGTTTTTTATTTATATGCCCTATCTCATAATTAGGCCATACTAGTTTGTGTGCCTCGCAGTTAATGTTCTTTTCTTCAGAATCCTCTACTTGCTCAAAGGAATCTGTAAATCTGACGCATTTAATGTTCCTTATTGTTTTACTTTGTGGGAAATAAATCATATAGGCCGGACTTGTTTTGTCATAGCCAATGAATATGCCTCTTTCACTTGTTGGATCTAGTTTTGCCCTGTGGTTGATATATGTGTAACAAATTGTGCCAAAAATATGCATACCACTTACGTTGGGTTTGTAGTTCGTACAAGCCTCGTAAGGAGTCTTTTTAACGTTACTATTATAGCAACGGTTTCTTATATACACGACTGTATTTAATGCATAGACCCACACTAAAAAAAAACTGATTCCAAACAAAAAAGCTTTCAGCTAATTGAAATTACTTTTAAATTAGATTTTAAATAGCCAACAATTTAATCTAATAACATGAAATTAAAACTAAAATAAAACCTTGAAAAAAGATTTTCTTTTTGTTTTTCTGAAGGTTAGTCAGTTAAGTACCATATGTGATACACCCTTGGGTGATCCTGTCTCAAAAGAGACATGACTGACTGGGCAGAAGATTTTCTTGCAGTAGGTTGCCCTTACTACCTGCAGTAAACTTGTTGACAAGTTCTTGATTAGTGTATGGCATTTATAAGGGACAAAATTGTATAAATTTTTTTCGGGTAAGGGAGAAAACTCTGACCTTTTAATTTGCACATAAAATTACCATACAAAAAAAAAAGGAAAAATTTCAAATACACAAAAAAAATGAAAACAATTCTTTTAAAATTTCATTAATAATCAAAAATATTTTTTCTTCAGACTATAATGTCCTTAATTTTTATTATTTATTCACGCAATTAAAAGCAAATAATATCAGAATTTTATTGCATTTTATATTTCACACTTCGGAGCAAATTTTTAGACACAGAGGCTAAATTTTAAAAAATAATAATAGATGACTTATATTCTCCAATGAGTCCTGCATTTAGCTAATAAAATCATAGACCACAACAAATTAAAATTTATTAAAATTTCATGGATTTACATGGAGGTGAGTAACAGAGGTAAATAAAAAATATTTTGTGGAATCACATACTGTTCAACCACAGCTGCACTCACTCGTTGTACATACACACACACACAACAATCATGTGATAATCTTGCTTCCTTCTCTCATATTTTTTGTGGTTTCTGATAAGCTTGAATAATTGGTTTCTTTGGACATTCCTATTAGAAAAGTTCAGCTCAGATGTATTCAGAGCCCTTTCTTCATTTTCTTATGAGATTCGTTATAAACTTCAATGTTCTGCATCATTCAGATTAACATTAATGTAATTCAAATCTATGTCTTTACAAACTGAGCAACGTCCATTGTTTTCGGCAGCCAGTTTAATTCTTCACTAGAAGTGTTTAAATTATTTGCAACTCTTGAAAACCCTTCGAATCTGATTCATTCTGCTTTGAACAACTGAAACCTACTTATTTCGGTGCCTGACATTTTACTTAACTCTTGAAATAACAATTTCAAATAGAATTAGTCTCCCACCAGAAATTTCGATTGACAAAAAAAGTTTGTAAAAATTTAAACATTTAAAATAATGGTGAGGGCTCAGTTTTTCATCATACAACCTTATAGTAAATCAATCCTGTGCAATTAACTTTTTTGCTTGCGTGTATTCAACAACTGAATCCTTTTCAAAATTTTTTAATAAAGCCATTCTTGGAGTTTCTGAGGAAGATGTCATCATAATTTGCAGACAAAAACAAGAACAACAACTCGTCCCAAAAAAACAAAACAAAGCAACCCCAATGCGAGTGGTTCCAAAATGGAGGATCGATTTACTATAACGTTGTATGAGAAATTGAGACCCCCACCCCAAATTGTTTAAATATTGAAATTTTTCAAAATTTTTTTTTATTATAATCAGAAACTTTATGTAATAATCAATAAGACTGCATTGAAAACAGTAAAAAAAAAAAAAAAATGAAAAGCAACAAACTTAAAAGGTGGTGGTTTTCTCCTTCAGGTCTGCTGAAATAACTTTAGAACAGCTGCAGAGATTCCACTATTTCATCATTAAATATCTGAGCTGTACGACTTCAGTAAAATATTTCAATAATAATAAAAGGTATTAATGCAGGTGATTATTTAAATCAGTAAATGATTTTCCATCTCACTTAAAGCCAACAGAAGTTGATCCTTTCCTTTTTCTCACTGAAAACAAACATCTGGTTATGTTTGAGTTATTGGCAGGGCATAATGTGCGTGCTATTTAAGTAAATATGGAACAATCAAAATTATAATATGATAATAATCAATGGAGGTAAGTCAGAGTTATTTAATTATTTCCTATTTCATCATCCATACAAAAAATTTTTCTAAAAGTTTTGAAGAGCAAATTCTTTTAAAATTTTTCTGATGTGAAAATGATAGTAATTTTCACATTTTTTGATGGTTCAAGCACATTTTCATTCAACAAAATGGATCTTTTTTGCCATCAGCAATGCTGAACAACTTTCTACAGCAATAATATCTTCGGGAATTTGTCGTTATAAAATTGTAAAAAAAAAATATTAGTAATCATGCCCATATTTAAAAAGTATTTATGATGCATCAAAAGTTGGAGGTATGACGGATGAAAAGAATATTCTACAATGTTTTCTAATAAAATAATTAGAAAATTCATTTTTTTATGGTTTATCAACTCTTTGCAAGTTATTTAAGGCCAGAAAATATATTTAGATCGCAAATATTCCTTTTTTAAGACATTAATAATTTAGTGATACAAGTCTTATTAATTAACCCATTTCTAGAGAGAAGTGTTGAAGCTATACACCCTAGTTATAATATTATTAGTAGTAACAGAAGAACAAGTTATCTTCCCTAATCCTTTTGCTTGTAATGATCAGTTGTCTGCCCGTAATTTTTCTAGGTGGTGGTGGTGGTGGTGTAAAATGTAAAATAAAATGGTTTAACACATGCCTTGCATGCCTCTTTAAAAATGTATTTGTTTTTCACTGAATTTTGTTTTTTTTCCAAACTCAGAGATAATACGTTTGAAAGCTGCCATGCACACAATAGGTACATCCAATTTTACTATTATAAATTTTATCCTAACAAGAAGAATATGATTCATACCTTTTTGTTGTAGAGCAGCTAATATCCCTCTAGGGCTACCAAGAATGGAATGGTCTGTGGACTGAAGTAGCGATAAAAATAAAAACTAATAATAGCAATCTGAGATTTCAGAGTGTCATTGATGATTAGTATCAGACTGTGCTCTCTGAGACTCTAATGACTTAACCTCTCCTCTACTATTTGTTGGCTGTTTATGGTGTTTGTCTTATTTGTATTAATATCCCTTAGTACAGATACTGAGCTGTAGATACTCAGCACACATTTTCTGGGTATCATCCTGCTACCTTGGTGATACATGTTCCCAATAGCATTTGTGCATAAATGAATATGACAAACCCAACAAGAATTGGAACTCGACACTCTGAACAACAATTCCAAGCTATTATCCATTACACTACCTGCACATCCAAACATACAACACCTGGTACTCCCAAGTGTTCATTCATCTAGGTACTGACCAGGTTTGATGTTGCTTTGGTAATTGTAGAGGAACTAGTGTTTCAAAGTGATGTAGCCATAAGCCTTCTAATAAAATAACCTATTAAGTATACAATACATTCTTGAATGAGTAAGTTCAAATTTCATTGAAATGGTATTTCCATGATTTTTGGTAACATCTTTGAAAAGAAGTGGTGGGAGAGGTAGCGTTTTCTTTTTGTTTTGTTTTAGAAGAAAGTCATGCATTTTTCTGTTGCCTACCAAATATCATGCCTCTTTATGACATCGAAGGATCAAGGCTTTCTTTTTTGGCCGCTATTCCTAAGTTATATTTATTTCTGTTTTTCCCATTTTCATCTCTGTGTACACTTCCCAAAGATTTTAATTAAATTGATGTAACTGCTTCCATTTGATATCTCTGATGAATAACTCGTATCTTGAGATACCTTTTTTACTAAAACTATAATTTATTTATATTGTTGATATTTAGACTTCATCTTTGTTGTTATTATCATGCTTCCATAGTTGTGACCCTCACCAGTTGTTATAACCAGGGTATGGTTGCAAAGAAAAGAACAAAGATTAGAATTTAAATAGTGTGTATTAATCAATTCTCAGAATATATACATAGTTATGTGAAAGGGTTGCAAAATTATATATATATATACATAGTTATGTGAAAGGGTTGCAAAATTATATATATATATACATAGTTATGTGAAAGGGTTGCAAAATTATATATATATATACATAGTTATGTGAAAGGGTTGCAAAATTATATATATAAACATAGTTATGTGAAAGGGTTGCAAAATTATATATATATTACAAAATTAGTTATATGAAATGGGTGAAATTCAAAATTATATATATATATACATAGTTATGTGAAAGGGTTGCAAAATTATTATATATTATATATACATAGTTATGTGAAAGGGTTGCAAAATTATATATATATACATAGTTATGTGAAAGGGTTGCAAAATTATATATACATAGTTATGTGAAAGGGTTGCAAAATTATATATATATATACATAGTTATGTGAAAGGGTTGCAAAATTATATATATACATAGTTATGTGAAAGGGTTGCAAAATTATATATATATACATAGTTATGTGAAAGGGTTGCAAAATTATATATATATATACATAGTTATGTGAAAGGGTTGCAAAATTATATATATACATAGTTATGTGAAAGGGTTGCAAAATTATATATACATATTACATAGTTATGTGAAAGGGTTGCAAAATTATATATATATACATAGTTATGTGAAAGGGTTGCAAAATTATATATATATACATAGTTATGTGAAAGGGTTGCAAAATTATATATATATACATAGTTATGTGAAAGGGTTGCAAAATTATATATATATACATAGTTATGTGAAAGGGTTGCAAAATTATATATATATATACATAGTTATGTGAAAGGGTTGCAAAATTGTTGCCATTGTTAAGAAAAGTAATTAGGCATGAAGATGTTGTTGGTCAGGTAAGGAGTTGACGGAATTGTTGGGTTGGTTGACTGAGGTAATTGCGGTGACAATGAAAAAAGTTACAAGTATTATATACTGCCTGGTTCTGGATCTCAACAAAAAATGATTGTCTTGTTAGACAATGAGGAACAAGAACACATATATATAAAAACAAACTTATATTTTTATTCTTTGTTGATGACAGTTGTGTGGAGTAGGTGGGTAACCAGAGAGATATTGCACACACAGGAGCTGATGGGGAACTGTTAACAAGCAAGAGTTCTCTGTTATCATTCTCTCTGTTCTGAAGTCTCTTCTGTGTTTGGCCAGAAAACCCAGACTTAGATAATTCAAAATTCTTATGCAGTTTTGCTTTTTTAGGTTGTCAGTTAATTGATGTCAATCATATCTTCGTAGCCTATTGCCTTTCAATCCTTTGTTCTCACCTGTGTTTTCTGTCTTTGATGTCAATCATATCTTTGTTGGCTATTACCTGTGTTTCTGTCTTTGATGTTGCGCCCAATCACCACAATCCAATATTTTTGTCAATTATATTTTTGCCAGTCAAGGTAATACACTACAAAAAGTAGATTAGTGAAACTGTATGGTAGTCTGAGTTGGGTGCCATTGGTGGGGTTGACCTATGTATCCTCAGAGTTGAAATTGAAAGACAGTGAGGTGTGTGGATGGGCAGATGGTTAAGTGATGAGGTTGAGGTGTGGAGACAAACTGTTGTTGGCAAAACGTGTCATTTTTATGCCTGCAGTTTAACAGATGGTTAATCCCCAGGCTCATTCACTTTTTGTGGCCATGTTCATTATTGTCTGTCTGTCTGTCTCTCTTCTCTTCTCTTAACCCATTGCTCCTCAGTAGAGCATAGGCCATCGATGACCCCTTGTTTGCTCTGGGCTGGTTTGTTGCTGTTGATGCTTTTGAAACTTGTTTTTTTTTTTTACAGGTAGGAGTGTTAACCCTAGGTAAGCCCCTTTATCCTCTGAGTGAGGTGGTTCTCCTAGATCTGTTGCCACCCAAGACTATAGAACCCAGTCTGTTCTGCTATTTACCCATAGCTGGAGGGAGAAAAGATGGATATACCTTTCTCAAAGTATTAGTACGTAAGTGAATCTAATGAACTTGACTGGAATTCGAACTTGGCTCTGATTTCTCAACACAAGCTGCTATTCATTACTCCACTGTGCCTCTATCATTGACTATTGCATTTTAAATAAATAAAAGAAGTTGTCTTTTCTGCAAGGGCTCCAAATGTCACATGTGGTTCACAAAACAAATCTTCCACAAAAAAAATAATCTCTTGTATTTTAGATTTTTTGCAGGGAATTTGTTTTGTGGACCAGATGTGATGCTTGAAGCCTTTGTACAGATGAGGACTTTTTTTTATTTTGGGTTTTGTTTCTTACTGTTCTTTTATGTTTCACTTGTCTAGTGAAGTGTATCTGTGAATCAGAAAATGATCTTTGATTTAAGTAGTATTGAAAGAGGCTATGCAGAGCAGAAGCAGTAAGTACATTATATTTAAAGTTCTATATTCTCAGATCAGTATTATTCAATTAGATAAGAGCCAAATGGATTGATGCAGGGGTTTGAATTTGGTGGCACAGCAGTTCTGAGTAGATCTGAAGATGTAATGGAAACATAGCAAGTAATAAGTCATATAAAAAGAACAGAAAACCCAAGACAGAGACAGTGGAATTAAAACAGTCTCTTCATATTCAGTTCAAAATTTCATTAATGATATTAAGATGAACAACTCTTAAAAAAAAAAACCCAAACATTGTCATATTAACAATGAAGATGAAGACATCAGTTTGAATGTAAATAATGGTAGCACTTCATCTGAGAGATTTTGACTGGAACCATCTACTATGCCATCTTACAAAGTATATTTTGTCCTTTTCTCATGATGACATCAAATATTTTATCCAGAATTATAATTAAGCTGAATCTATGTGTGTCAAGAGGGTGAGATAATCAATTCTCTACTTTCTTTCCATACATGCAAACAAATCAATTTTTTGTTTATAATTCCACTTCCCATTATTGCCTTGAATGTAAATTAGCTGAGATCAGATGTGGCTATGTGTGTCAAGAGGACAAGAGCATCAATAATATACCTTCATTTTATACATGTATACAAATTAATATACTTACCTGCTGAAGTTCTCCTGCCAGGTAGGGATCAGCATCTCTCAATTTCATCTCTGTCTTTGAGCAGAGTGTGGCTCAGTTGCGTCTCTGTCTAAGGACAGAGATGCTACTGAGAAAAATAAGATACTGTAAGGTGTTTGGTCCTGGGAAACAGATGCCTGAGGTTGAACCACCTCATTCCACTAAAGGAGTGGATTGGTGGTGACCACTGAGGCCAGTGCAACCAACCGTTACGGGAACTGAGAAATTTTTGACCATAGCCTGAGTGCACACAATAAACCCAACCTTGTGTCCTATCATGTCTCAGGTTATAAATTGATTTGTATAGGTATTTACCTAGTCTCAGTGGGGAGACTTGGTAAATACCTATACAAATCAATTTATAACCTCACACTTAAAAAAAAACTGGATTTTTCAAAACTAACCTGTTTTTATCTCTGGTTAATTTAAATTAGTCAAATTTTATGGTGTTGTGGATATCAACTCGGAACAACAAATGGGGTGGGGGGAGCTTGAAATTCCAGTTGAATTCCTCGCATTCACTTACACACAAATATCTTTGGGAAAGGTATTAATCCATCTCTTTCCTCCAGTTATGGATTAAATAATAGAACAGATTGGGTTCTAGAGACTTGGCTAGCAACCAGTCTACCACAGAAAGCAATGGCAACCTACTATGGGATAATCTTCTGCCGAGTCAGTTATGTCTTTTTCGAGACATGATCGCCCAAAGTGTGTATCAAGTATGGCACTTAACAGACTAATAATGAACCTATATTCTGTGTCAATTTTTTTTCCGTTGAGAATGCAGATAAAGGAGCAGCAAGATTTAGGTTATTAATATTTCATGAGAAAACCTTTTGTCAGTTCCAAATCAAAAAGAGAAGTTAAATTTCTACAGTATAAATAAAAGAGGCACATTAGGGAAATAATCGGTATGTTTGGCTCATTTTAAAAACAAATAATTCGAGTTAGACTTTACTCAGCATAAAGCGATCCCCCTAATATCAATAAAAGAAGAATAAATCTTTAGGCTTTTTATTCACAATGCACAAATTAAACTGAATCAGAATGGCATCAACTTTGACAAAAAATCAGCATGCCTGAATAGGTCTCTGGTTGAATTCAATATGCACCCTGAATATCTCTGAATGAGTAAGTAGGCCTCTGACTGAATTCAATAAATCAGAAGATAGTCATAAATGAGATAATTCTAAATGGACTAAAACAATGTTGGTTAAAACTGTTTTATTGGTAAAAGAGTGAGAGGAAAAACAAATTCATGTGTCCCCAGGGAACAGGAGTAATGATATCTCCCAGGGAATCAAAATTTGATGCATATAAAAAAGAAATTTCTTATTTTTTTTTACTACACAAGAATATCTTGTCCTTTACTTTTCCAGGCTTAATAACTTGTCCTGTTCTTTTCCAAGTTTAATATAATCTTAATATTACTTTTCATGTATGCATTTTTTCATGTAATCTATGATTTTTCCAGGCATTGCTATGAAATTAATATAAATTTAATGCTGAAAACTACATTAAAAAATATTAAGAACAAAAAAAAATTATATGCAATTAAAAAAGACAATAAAAAATTGATTATTTATAATTAATTCTGATAAAATTGATAAGTGATAAGCAAAGTTTGATTGTCTTTGGGCCACATAGAGACATGTATTCAGTTACAACCCTGTTTATTTTTGTCTGCCAACTGGACGCTAGTTGGACACATCAGGAAAGTGAGTCTCACACTCTTGAATGTTCACCTTCCAACAGGGAGACAAAAGAAGACCACCATGTTGAAAGGTAAGTTATTTGACTTCTACATTTATATTTTTAGTTTTGCACTATGTGCATTGTTTTTAATTTTGCACAAAATAGTAGGGTTAGTTCGGCACCATTTGTGAGAAAAAGAACATTATGATGCAAGTTACTCTGCCAGAAATTTTGAAATGGTATGCCGTACTGCTTGACACAGCAAGCTCCAATGCAAACATTTCAGAGTGTTTAGGTGTCAATCAGAGAATGGTGTAGAGCATTTGCAAAGAGTTGAAGGAGTCTAGTGGTGGTTACGAATGGTTATTTTTGAAGTGATCACAACTGATGGAAACATTACAGTCTCCATTTATTTTCCCACAGGACTTCAGACTCAACATGGAGGCCTAGATGAAGTGCCTTGAGAAGGTAGTGCTGCTCTGAGTCAAGAGTGTGGCTGCAGAAAGACCCTATGTCTACTAACAGGACTCTGCACCATGCCACACAAGCAGGAGAACCCAGTCATGGCTGTCAGACAATTTCTGCAACCACATCAGCTCTTACATCTATTTAACTCTTCAGATTGCAACCTCCTTGATTATTATGTATGGAGTGTAGATGAGCGGAGATCACTCCTTGCCTTCACTTCATGTTTGGTATTTGTAATACCAAAGATGAAGTGAAGGCAAGGATTATGGTAACATTCACCAACTTAAACAAGGAGACCATCCAGTAGAGTTGCAAGAGATTCTGAAGTCATCTGGAGGCTCTGGCTGAAGCCAATGGTGATTTTATTTAAGAAATTTACTGTTCAGTAGTTCAAGATATTTTTGTGTAATTTCTGGAAATATATGTTAAAATGAGATGCCAGTATATTATCATTTTTGCTTAATTTAGATGAGAATTCATCCATTGCACCCTATATATATATATATATATATATATATAGCCATTGAGATTTGGAAAGAAATCACTCGACCAGTGGTTGAGAGCGAGGGAAAATTTACTCACCTCAAAATCATTTTACTCAACCGACTCCATTTTCTTAATAGTCGCCTTACATAAACATACTGTGAATCACTGACGGAAAACAAAAAATGAAATTTTAATTAAACTTTCGAACATGTTAGAAAGGATTTAAAAAAATCTAAAAACAACAACAAAAAAATTTGATCTTTCCTCTTAATAATAGCATAAATATTTTGATGATAAAACTTTGTTTTTATTAACATCATGATGTGCTGTTTTTTTTTTTTGGCAATTGAGTGGATGTGCCTAAATTTGTAGTTTCTTTCTTCTGTTTGACTACAACTTCCATCTCATAGATGATAAAAAATAACAAATTTGATTTTCTCAATGATTTTCTATAAAAAATTACTTGCATAGTTTGTTTTTCTGTGTGTGGTTGAAAGAAGTATGCAAATTTTCATCTTTCTTTCAAATATTTGTTTCTACTTTACGTAAGTGGTGAGAAAATATAGATGTTGATTCAAGGATAACATTTTTCCAAATGAGTTTTTAAAAATCTGTGAGTATCTTTAATCTGGGTAACAGAGACATTTTAGCTTCACTCTGGAAGCGTTAATTAAATGAATGTTTACACTGACCGGGATCATAAAAGCGAGACAGAAGCTTTGTCAGATCTTGGTTTGATGATTGCGGAATGTCACTGTCTTTTGTTTAACCACACATTTTGACATAAATCAGGTGCCATGCATAAGAAGAAAGTGTTCAATAATGTCATTGTAGGTCATTCTAAGTAACTTGTGAATTTTCAATGGCATACTTTTGAGTTATAAAAGGAATCAAATTTCCTTTTTCTATATTTGAAAAGACATGTTTTATTGCAAAATTTTTTAACAACCGCAGACAAATTAAACAATAAACTTTAATTGCCCAGTTAAATTTTCAATTGACTGAGTCGATCGGGCAAGTGAAATCTCAAGGGATTTATATATATATATATATATATATATATATATATATATATATATATATAATGTTTCTTTTTACTGATAATATGCATAAATATTCATTAGGATGTAGGCACAAAACCACCTTCCAAATCTTTGTATTATGTACTGAAAAGTATTTTCTTAGAAAATCTATTAATTTCTTAACATGCATGTTAGAAGAGAGTCATGGATATTAATGGTAACTGGTGTAACACCCCATTGGATGGTCCGAACAGTTTCTCCGGCGGCTGTTCTCCACGCTGTGATATTGCCAGGAGTTTGTTGAAAAAGTTGGAGCCTCAAGCTGGGCGTACAAGATTAAACTATAAGGAACTTCCACAACTTGGATGAGTTGAAATGATGCTTTATTTTGTTTAGAGTTAGTTTTTTTGGTTGGGGGCAGGCGATGTGACATTCAGCTCTAACTCTAATTATCATAATAAAATACATATTTTACAAATCCACCTTAATATACGCCTAGTTATCGTGTCACACTGGACACAAGCTGGATGTTCATCAACTTTGACTGAAAGTGTTTTATTGTTGAAAGATCAAAAACACCAAGTGAGTAATGATATGTTCAAGGGAATTACAAGGTGACCAATATAAAAAGTGGAAGAAAAATAAAGATGGTTGGGAAAGGATGAGCAAAGTTCCTAGTCAAATCTGATACATACTATAAAGCAATTTACCAGCAAAGTTGTTTCAACTTGTAGATCAGAAGAAGAGAGCCATAGGTGAAATAATGCTACCTGGACACAAGTCAGTCAGTCAGTTATGTGCCATATGTGATAGATGCTTGGGCAATCATGTCTTGAAAGAGACATGACTGACTGGGCAGAAGATTATCCTGCAGTAGGTTGCCATTGCTTTCTGCAGTAGACTGGTTGCTGACCAAGGCTATAGAACCCAATCTGTCCTGTTATTTAACCCATAACTGGAAGGAAGAGACGGATTAATACCTTTCCCAAGGGTATTTGCGCGTAAGTGAATGCAATGAATTCAACTGGAATTCGAACTCGGCTCCCCAATTTCTCGTTCTGAGCCGATATCCAATGCACCACAACGCACATCTGGACACAAGATGAAGTTTAAATAACTTTAGCTGAAGGTGTTTTATGGTATAAAAAATGAGTGATGATATGTCCGAGATGGCTTATACGGAGAAATAATATTTCACTTTAAGACACAAAAGTGAAATGATGTTGAATTTTTGAACATTTAAAGCTCAGAGAATATGAGGAAAGCAGAGAGCAGAACAAAGGTAGATATGAAGACATTTATTTTCAGTGTATTTTAATGTGTTAAAAAATTTCACATAAATTGTCTCAACCACAATTTGAACTTTATTTACTGATTCCATTTTCAATATTGTTTGCTGTTAAGCCATGAATCCCTCCTATATTTGGTGTAAAGAAGCCTTCATCTGATGAACATTCCTTTTCAGGGTCTTTTTAATAGAATGTCTTAATACATCTGAAATATTCATGCGAAGAGAATAAAATTATTTCACCCAAAATTTCAACTCCATTCACTGATTCAATTTTTCATACGGTTTACTGTCAAAGTCATGCAGCCCTCAAATATTTGGTGTACAGAAACTTTCATAACTTTTTGTTTTTGTCTCATTGTATCAAAGAGTACTCTCCGTCTGATATTTTCAGAGGTTTTATAGATTTTGATTATGTTTTGTTTTCATGGTTAATCTTCAACACTAATGTATTTTTTTTTAACCATAACTGGTCATTTGTTAAAAATATTAATTTGCTACTGAATGTACTAAGAAAGCTTACGACATATCACATTGAATACACCGGTTCTCGTTCGATCACTGAAGTTAAGCAACGTTGAGCCTGGTCAGTACTTAGATGGGTGACCACTTGGGAATACCAGGCACTGTAAGCGTTCAGTGACAGATGTGCATTGTGGTGCAGCGGATGTCAGCTTGGGAAGAGAAATTGGTGAGCCGAGTTCGAATTCCAGTTGAGTACCCTGCATTCACTTCAGCACTGGTACCCTTGGGAAAGGTATTAATCCATCACTTCCCTCCGGTTATAGGTTAAATAACAGGATGGGGCCCTGGAGCCACTGCACCACGACACACATACGCCACTATACACTTACAGCACCTGGTATTCCCAAGCGGTCACCCATCTAAGTACTGACCAGGCTCAACGTTGCTTAACTTCGATGATCAAGCAAGAATATGATAGGCCGTAAACCACTTTAAGATGGAAAGCTGACAATAGAACATTCTTGACATCTTATATTTTGTATAATATAATCTCTAAATTTCATCATTCGTAAGTATGGGCATTTCTGGTGATATTCTGCTTTAGCATCATTTATTGCTAATCATATTAAATCTTTCGATGATGGGAAGGTCAGAAATAGAACACTCTACCTATTTTATATCTTGTTTAGCAAAAATCAAACTAAAATTAGCAACTGCACATAAAAATCAGTGAAGCGACATTCTAATAATGTTAGAAGTGAAACTTTGAAAATTTCCAAAAAGAAAAATAACATCCAAAAGAGTCTAATGTTTGAATCAATCAAATGATAACAATTGGACAACCTTCATTACACTAAATAGAGGCTTCATGACCTGTCTGTAAAAGATATAGAAAATACACTGAAAAAGAATGTTCCTAATATTTTCATCATAGAAAAAAACTATTTATCTGATTCATGAATATATGACTTTATTTCATTCATGTAAAAAAGAAAGAAAGCATACATCCCGAATTAATTTAACTGTCCTGTTCACATGCATATGGACAAACATTTAAATGACATGCATGAAATTAATATACATTATATTTTCACATTTTATTTTGCCATTATGTACCAATGCAAATTTTAATAAAAATGCAGATTCTTAGAGTTCAACTATGATTTCACATGACATATATTCATTAAAAAGCATTCATCCACAAAAATGTTAAAAATATATTTTGTATATAAGCATATTTATTTTTAAATGAGAAAATTTGTAAAAAGATACTAATATGAAGATTTATAAGCAGAATACAGTATCTTACCAAATGATGATAAAGTTTCTTAAAGAACATTTTCTACATTTTTAAATGCTGAGCCACACACTTCACAAGAATATCATTTGTCTTGTGTGTGCTCTCAAATGTAGCAGAAAACATGACTTCAGAAAAAGTATCCTTACATGTATCACAAGAATATAGTGTTTCTCCAGTGTGTTTTTGTATATGTCACATTATATACGACAGTAGATCCATTAAAAAAAAACTTGACCAGAATATATGTTTACACACATCTGCATGTTTAAATGTAGCTTATCAATGTTAACATCTCAGAAAATGCAGCTTTTACAAGAATAGTGTTTTTCACTAGTGGGAATTTGCAGAAGATACAGTAAATTTAAGTTTTCTGCAAATGTAGATTTGCAAATTTCATGTGGATATGATTTCTATCCAGTGTGTGTTCTCATATGGCATACCAAATGTGCTTTCCGTGAAAATGCTGATCCACAAACATCACAGGAAAATGGTTTTTCTCCAGTGTGAGTTCGTATGTGGCATTCCAAATGTGACTTCTGTGAAAATGCATATCCACAAACTTCACAAGAATATGCTTTCTCTCCCGTGTGTATTCTCATATGCTGTTCCAAATGTGATTTCCGTGAAAATGCAGATCCACAGACTTCACAAGAATATGGTTTCTCTCCAGTGTGTGTTCGCATATGGCATTTTAATGATGATGTTTGTGTAAATGTAGATCCACAAACTTCACAAGAATATGCTTTCTCTCCTGTGTGTGTTCGCATATGCTGCTCCAAATGTGCCTTCCGTGAAAATGCAGATTTACAAATATTGCAAGAAAATGGTTTCTCTCCTGTGTGTGTTCGCATATGGCATACCAAATTTGACTTCTGTGAAAATGCAGAGCCACAAATTTCACAAGGATATGCCCTCTCTCCAGTATGTGTTCGCATATGGTGGTTCAAATGAAGTTTCAGTGAAAATGCAGATCCACAAACTTTACAATAATATGGTTGCTCTCTAGCATGTAATCGCATATGGCACTTCAAAGATGACGTCTGTGAAAATGAAGTCCCACAAATTTCACAAGTGTAGGGCTTCTCACCTGTGTGTGTTCGCATATGCTGCTCTAAATGTGATTTCCGTGAAAATGAAGATTCACAAATGTCACAATAATAAGGCTTCTCTCCAGTGTGTGTTCGAATATGGCATACCAAATTTGACTTTTGTGAAAATGCAGATCCACAAAATTCACATTCATATGGTTTCTCTCCACTGTGTATTCGAAGATGGCATACCCAAGTTGACTTCAGTGAAAATGCAGATCCACAAATATCACAAGAATATGGTTTTTCTCCACTGTGTGTTTCCATGTGGAAAACTAAATCAAAACATTAGAAAGATTTGCAAACTTTACAAGAATACAGCTTATCACTAATTTTTACTCATTCATAGCACTATGCTTTTATAGAAAAAAAAATCGACTAGATATTTTATAGAACATTTTTTGTCAGTTAATATTCACTGTGATTCTTTTGAAAATGTAAATGTTCTTGGTGGAAAGTCAAAAGTCTTGACTGCTTTCATTTATATTACTAAGAATAACAATTATGATGATGATTTTCTGCTTAACCAGAACATCTGAAAGTAAAAGTAATAAAGGATACATTAACAGAGAAAGAGAATAATATGTGAAATCAGTTTATATTTTGACAGATACATTTAGCTGTATATTAAGGCCAGTTGAGATCTGCACAAAGACAAAATAGAGTAGCAGCCAGGAAAAGTTCAATAAGATGATACTAAATAATTTCCTTTTCAGTTAAAAAGAGTAGGATGTGATATACAAGTCAACTGTAGGACAAAAAGTTGTTTATCTGTTAGTGAGTCAGTTAAGTACCATATTTGATATTCGCTTGGGTGATCATATCTCTTTCAATCATGACTAGGCAGAAGATTTTTTTGCAGTAGGTTGCCATTTCTTTCTGCAATAGACTTGCCAACCAAGGCTAGAGAACCCAATCTATCCTACTATTCAACCCCTATCTGGAGGGAGAAAAGATAGATCTATACCTTTCTCAAGGGTGCTTGCATGTAAATCAATGTAACAAATTCAATTGGAATGTAAACTCGTCTCTCTGATTTCTTATTCGAAGCCAATATCCATTGCACCACAATGCACAGTAAATCTTTCAGGAAGATTGTTGCAGTGAAATCTTCGTCACCAAGTTGTTGTGGCCTTGTTAGGGGCCAGAAGTAAGACATGGAAATAAGGTAGGTTCAAACAGTGTATTACAACAACAAGAACATATATTCAAAATAGTGTTAATAATCAGCAGATAGAAGTGTAATCCGAATGTTATAGTTACACTGCATCTCAAAAGTCTTGCAGGTTAGTATTATATTGACAGAGGAAGAGTCCATTCCTATAGATAGAAATATGAGCTTTTAAAATAGGTTAAGAATCAACTAAGTTTTGGATAGGCATAGAATTTCCATTATTTTTTTTAATGTAATTACTTTTAGAAATTTTCCAACTGAAATTTTGCAAGGAAAAGTGCTACATGTCGTTATCTTAACAAATTAATCTTCTGTTCTCTGTTTAGGATTGTTTCCAGTTCCTTCTAAAGTTTTTTTATTCTCCTTCATACCCAGTAACTCCTTGCATCTTAGTGGCATTATTGCCTTGTTTGGAGTGACTTGATTTTTAAAAGAATTGTTCCTCTTTTATGAAGAAATTCTGTTTCACTTTCATCCAACAATATACTATAGGATCTACATGAAGGGTAATTAATATTTTATAATTATCCCACCAAATCTAATTTAATCCAAACCTAAATGAATTTTCCCAATTTTGAAGACATTTATGGAGAAATTCAGTTTCACTTTTATCCAACAACTAGCAGTATAGCCCGGTGTTGCTCGGGTGTAATGAAAACTTAAAAACTAATCCATGGTCCTGGAGCTCAGACTCTTTGGACACTGGTATGAAAGACTAAAAAGCAATAGTTGTTTCCAGTTAAAGTGAAACCGTAGACTGAAAGAAAAATGAATGGATGTAAGTCAAATTTTGATTTCCTGGTATTGATATCAAATAAGTTTTTTTCGTCGTTAACTTAATTTTGAAGGCTAAATAAGTTCTCTGAGTAAATGGTATCATGGCTGAGACTAAGAACTACAATTATACCTACTTAGAGTCAAACTGCTAAACTGAATATAATATTTAATTTTGGAAAGAAGTAAAGATTGAAAACTAACTTACAAAATAAGAATGAATTTTTGAAAATTCCTAATTAGAACTGTGAGGATTTGGAACTGAGAATTCTAAGTAATGTGCTCAGAAAGGGTGATACCCAAATTCATATGGGAGTGAATCATATCATGCAGAACCAGAGTGAAATTCTAAAGGAGGAATTTCAGATTATTTTCGCTAAGGTAATTCATACTATTCACTAATCTGCTCATATTCACATGTAATTTTGTGAACAAAGGAATTTACTTGGCCCTGAACGTCTGTCACCTCTGATCATACAGGGCGCATAAGCAGTATACTTCAGAAATATGAGTTGCTGGAATGCAAAGTGTGTCAGTTAAGCCACCATCACTGAAAAGTTAAGGCCAACTCTATTGTGTCGTGATGTCACAAACATAGGTCTTTGGTTAGCAAAACCGGCAGTAATGAAAAAAAAAAACCTTAGGAAACTTTTTAAAATTAAGTCTAAAAAAGAAAAAAAAATTAGGGTAAGATTGTATATTGAACTTTATTTAATATTAACTCTTAATGATTAAAAATAATAAAAAAATGTTGCTGAATGTGACATTAAAGTAAATAAACAAAACATTGCATTACATTAAAATTTAGAGACTGAAATTCATTATTTTGTTTCAAATTTGAAAACCTTTTTTTAGAATTTTAATCAGCATTGTTTTAATTTGCAGATTTTTATTTTGATTTTAACAATAATTCTGTAAAGTTACAATATCATAAGTGATTATCACTCTTATACACTACAGCAACAACTGAATTATGAATTAGGGAACAAACAAGCAAATGACAAGTAAATGATTAAAAAATAAAACAACTGAATATAGATAAGAAACAAATAAATCAGATACAAACAATAAATAGATTTAAAAATCAAATAATACTTATGGAAAAATAGGTTACAAATACAAAATTTCAAGACTGAAATTCATTCATAATTTTAATTGCTTCAAATTTGAAAATATTTTTTTATAAATTATAATCAACATTGTCTTAATTTGCATGTTCTTATTTTAATTTTAACAATTATTCTCTAAAGTTACAATATTGTAATTATTAAATGATTATTACTCAAATCCAGCAAACAACTGAATTATAAATTAGAGAACAAACAATAATTGAATAAATAGACAAATTATAAGTTAATGATGAATAAATAAAATAACTGAATATAAATAAAAAACAAATAAATTAAATGCAAACAATAAATAGATTTACAAATCAAATAATACTTATAAAAAATTATGTTACAGATGCAAAGTTTAGCTCAATGTTTGACGTTTTCTTGCTTTTGTTTAACTTGTTATTTGTAATATGATTATTTTCCCCGAGAACAAATATTATTTAAAAAAGCATTTGTAGAGCTCCAACCATTCTTTCTATTTTTCAATATTGTGACCTTCATTACAAATGTCAACATTAAAAAGAAGCTCATTATCTGCCAAAACATTCAATGTTATAACACATCACTCAATAAGTCCTGGGTTTGACATATAGATGGTATCACTAATAAAAAAATACATATGATTTTTATGAAGGACTAACCTTCAAATGACACATGACAAAATTTGGGCCCAATTGGATTGTTAATTTACAAATTACAGTTATTTAAGTGAAGCTACTGTCGCAAATTTTCAAAATAATGGAAAAATCTGAATTTCATTTGTTGATAAAACATTGCTTTCTGATGAGGAAAAAAATAATGTTCAAGCAAAACAATGGCTTGGTAAGTGCTATTCAGACTCTGCTCCATTGGAAATAACGGTTAAGAGGGAGTATGTTGACTTTAAACGTGGCGGTACAGACACAAATGACGCTGAACTCTCAGATCGCAAAAAAATTGCCAGTTGTCCCGGAAAAAACCAAAACGAAATACACAAATATATTTTGGTCAATCGTACATTGAAGTGTATTTGCCATTTTGCATGAACATTTGTAATTGAGAAAGCTGTGTTCAAAGTGTGTGCTATGTTTGCTCACAATCGATCAAAAACAACAATGTGTTAGATTCAAAGCATTGTTTGCAACTGTTTCAACACAACAAGGAGTTTTTGCATAAATATGTAACAATGGGTGAAACATGGATTCACCACTTTAGTCTGGAGTCAAATCAGCAGTCAGCTGAGTGGACAGCAGCAGGTGAAAACCATCCAAAGCAACCAAAGATGCAAACATCAGCAGGTAAGGTTTTGCTCTCCATATTTTGGGATGTGTAAGGTGTATTGTTCATTGCTTACATTGAGAAAGGAAGAACCATCAATAGTGAGTATTATATAGCATTATTAGTGTGTTTGAAGGAAGAAATTGCCAGAAAACAGACACAAATGAAGAAAAAGTGACCTTTCATCAAGACAACACACCATGTTACAAGTTGATCGCAACATTGGCAAAACTACATAAAATGCACTTTGAATTACTTCTGTATACACCTTATTCTTTAGATCTGGCCCCCAGTGACTACTGGCTGTTTGCAAACTTTAAAAGGATACTCTAGAGAATGAGATTTGGTTCCAATGAAAAAGTGATATTGGAAATTGTGGCGTATTTTGAGACCAAAGGCAAGGCGTCGAATTGTTAGAGAAGCATTGGAATCAGTGTATCACCCTAGAAGAAGACTATGTTGATGAATAAAGTCAAATTTTGCCTGAAAGTTTTTGTTTTATTTGTTGGGCCCAGGATTTATTGAGTGATGTGTTATGCATGGCTAATTTTCTTTGATTTATTGAATGAAGAAAAAAAGGATTTTTATTATGACAGTATAATTATATAGAACAAAATTTGTAGTTATATCATTAGGATATAATCCCTTGAAAATAGCTGTTTATTTCAGGTATTTCTTCCAGATATTAAATCATTGCAACTAATGCATTTAATTTTCTTAAAACAATGCATAACCTGCTAAGTATAGTATTACAGGAAGAACTTCTCTACAGTTATTAACATCATCCTCTTTAACATCAATTCTAAATTTATACACATCTCACTTTTGCTTTTCTATCACTTCATCACAGTTTGGTTCTTGTAAATTCTAATTTAAATCAATTTTAATGAATTGCTGATTAAATAATAAGCTCAATTTTAAAACTGATAGCATTCTAATTTTTTTTTTACCACACTCAAACACTTGCCACATTAAGATATTATACTGATCCCAACTAAGTCACCGGTACTGACCAAACCTTGCTTCAAGGTGATCAGTTTTAAATTTGCCAGGCATTTTCAATTCTTCTTTGCAATACATGGTCAGTTCCAAAAATGCATAGGTTGTATAATGCAAGGAAGTGAAAGTTTCCTTTGTTAATTTGCCATTTCTTCCAGAAATGCTATTCCAAGATTTTAACCAATCACAGAATACAGAGAGAAATTTAAAATTTTCTTCATTTACTCTAAGTGAATTACGGTATTTATTTCTAAGCCAACAACCTTTGTATGGAATTTTTACATTCATTATTGTCCACCAAATATAAAATATGTTTTTATATTATGCAATTTCTGCAAAATTAGTCAAACATTTGTTTTCTTGAGGTTAATAATCCCTGAATTGTATACTCATTAAAAATTTGCAGAACTAAATTAACATTTTGTCTTTCAAGATTAGTAGGAGAAAGTGCCTTTGAGGTCAATTTATAATAATATTTCAAAATTAACTGAGATTCAAGGGCATGAAGCCTCTCTAAGGTACAAAATGGGGCACTTTGGATACTATCTGATTCATGATTTCCATTGTGACAAAATTTTAGGAACAGCATGCATTTACTTGCATCTTTTTGACCAAGCCAACTGTTTCTAATGCATTTTAATATATGAACTGAGTTGAAGAGGCAAAAAGAAGTTGAGACTTCCTAACTGGGCGAGGATATACAATGGAAAGCTTTTGGGGACTGCAAAAGAAAGATATAGCTTTTTTATTTATAGCATTATTATCTGTTATGACTGATAATACTTGAAAGCCTAGCTCATCTAAACCAGTTATTATATGTTTAACTATGTCAAATAAATTCTCAGCTTTAAGACATTTAGTTGGCATAACATGCACAATATCCTTATATTGTGAGAATACATCACTAACCATAAAATCAAAAGCACTTGATGCAGCTTCATTGCTGTTGTCAGATTAGCCAACAATATTACCACTCTTATAATTAAAATAAGGTTATAGACGAATTTCATCAACAAAATACTATGGTGTTCTTCTGCACTAGTAAGTTAAATTTATTTTTAATATACATAAGAAAATTATTATCATGTTGCTCAATTGAAGGATTCATATTTGTTGATAAGGTTAGTCTTTTGATGGTTGACTAGCTTGGTAAAATTTTATTTTTGCTCTCTCTTAATAATCTGTACCCTTTAGGAGAGCAGTTGAAGAAAATATCATTTCTGTTGAATAATCAAGCTTATTCAGTGCCATTAACTTTAGCTGCTCATATATAAATTTGATTCAACTAAAATATTTTTTTGATTCTTCTTGCACTAATAGTCGAAATTATATTACCAATTTTTATATAAAAATCATATTTGGAGGTTTGGTTTGCTGTTGTTCTGCATCAATTTTCTTGTTTCTATCAGAATTCCAGGAGTATTTTGATGAGTTACATTTTTAGGAACCTTATAGTCCCCTATTGTATTCATTTACACATCTCTACAAAACACATGTACAGTAAAATCAGATTCAATCTCAAGAGACAGAATTATTTTTGGATATGGGGATTTGATAATGCTGTATATAATGTTTCTTGCTGCTTAACAATACTCCAGTAATTTCTATCAAGAAAATTTAATTTCCTCTCTGCATCATCAATATTATGGAATTTCTTCGGCTTTTTACATGCTAAGTCATCTGTAATACATTAATTTAAAGCACTTTTAAAGGCAAAATTCCCTAGTCAAATTCTAGAATCTGGTGACTCTCAAGAGGTGATCAATGAAGATAAATATGAGGGACAGTTTGGGAAAATTCTAGGGATAGCACAATCTTGAAGATATGTTTTTTGAAGTCTAACTTCAATTTTGACACCTGTTTTTTCATCAAACATTGACGATTCTCTCCTTATGTCCTCCAGTTAAAAATGTAGTTCACATAACTAAAAGACATTTAAAAATTAAACCTATTTTAAATTCTTGTGAAAATCTAAGAAAAAATCAGTCAGCAAAAGTTTATAATATGAAGCGTTTTTCTTACAATTCTAGGAAGTGTCATGATATTTTTAAGGAATATGATTTAATTTATTAATTAAACAAAATGATTATCAGTGACGAAGTTAAGTACAAATAAAGAGAGAATATTTAACATTTATACATTTTTAAATCAAAATAATAAGCAAAAGACATTTTTATGATTAAAACAATTCTATAAAATTTTAGAGACTATTAGAATTATTTTTATACTTATTAAAATATTCCTTTATAAATCTATACAAAAAATTTATTTTAAGTTTTGTTTTTAATGAGGTTCCTAGCTTTTAAAATCTTTTGCAATTTTCTTTTTAATGTGGTGTGAATTACAAAGACATGAAATTAATTTAATCCTTAAAGTTTTTTATTTTATTTTTTAAAACAATTCTAAGGAAATATCAGAATTATAGTTCATGTCTATAAAAATATTCCTTTATGAATTTACATTGAAAATTTCTTTAAAGTTTATTTATAAAATATGAGGTTTTAGCTTTTAAAAACAACACAAGCAATAAAGTTAAGACATATCTTTATCGCTAAATTTATGTCTTAACTTTGGGTTGTGAATTACAAAGATATGAAATTGATATAATCATAATAGTTTCAGTTACATTTACTTACTTTTTAATACAAAAAATATACTCACTCTGCTGAATTTAGTAGATAAATTATCTCTTTTGACAGTACAAATCCAAACATCATATAATTCTTTATCTTTCAGAAAAGAAAATACATGAACTTTTGAGTCACTTTTATAATTCCCTTTGTAATTTTGTTCAACACATCCATAAGGCATTGTTTCTGTTTATAAATTAATGCAATATTTAAAAGAAAAAAATTGATAAATAATTTAAAAATACCATGAAAAATCTAATACACAAACAATGACTTCCTTCTTGAAAGTTAAAGGACCCAAGATGATGACATCACATAGACCTCTTGCTTGGGGTCATATGATTAAAAAAAAAAATACGAGACGTCAAAAATAAAATGAACAAAAAATTTATTTTTTAAGTAATAATAATTTCTTATTTATTTATTTTTATTTTTAACAAAAAGAATATCTTTTCAATCGGCTGTTATAATTCAACGTTATTTTGTCAAGTAAATTCTTAAAATGGGATATTTTATGGCAATTTCTAAATTTTTATATTTACAAAAAAAAAAAAAAGGATTTTGCAACTAAAGATATTTCTTCAGCAAAACAAAATCGGAACAATTCGATCAAACTAAAAATATCATTAGTATTCCGTAATCTTTTCATTTTAAAATATTCTAATTTTTAAAGAGTTACATAGAAATTTTAACTGAGAAGAATTATATGAACGGAGTCCTTTAACTTAGAAAAGGCTTTTTTGTTAAGAATTTTTTCGACATGTCCAAACCAAACTGACTTCATCTTCTTGAGGTTGAATTATTTTTTAAAAGGAAAAGGTTCAAACCCAAATAATATCCTTCAGTGCAGTCTATATTTTAAAATATTATTTGTATACTTTCACTTACCTTTCAGACCAGAGAATAAATACAACGAGAAAAACAAAAACGGTTTGATTTCTTTGTGCTTCTTTGTCAACACGACACAAACCGGAAATTGTTTTTGAGAGTGATGAAAGGAATTAAGCGGTGTTAGGTAAGATTTGGTTTCTTGTGTTTTAAATTCTTAGATTTTCTTAATTACGATCCAAGTTATTACTAATCTCAATTCTTTTTTAATAAGAAAAATAAATAAATCTGTATTTGAACCAGTGGGACAAATAAAATCGTTTTCAATATCCTCAAAAGATAACACGAAGAAAGTATTTGAGTCTCAACTAGGACCAGAACCTTGTCTTCATCCCCGCCTTCTACTTTCTCGCGTTAAAATAAAATAAAAAACATTCTCATGAAGTTCCTGTTGTAATTTTTATCTTTCCTAACTTCAATAATGCGTTCCCCTCTACCTATAATTTTTCTAATCAAACTGTTAGTTTTATGGAAAATACCATTCTCAATCTTTAACACTTACGAGCAAAAAAATATCGCAGCAGTATCTACCTCCAATGTCCAATATTTCGGCATAAATTTCCGATACCCAAGTTTAAAATTAATTTTTTTAAATTAAAAAACATTCTTGAAGATTTCATTTTAGAGTTAATTAAAACCTTAATGATTAAATTTATTATTATTTTTTTCATTAAGTAAAAGATTCTGGTGTATTTATACACTATTTTTTAAATGTTATGAAATTAATAAAAATAAAATCATAAATTTTTAATTAAATAAAGAATGTTGAATTTGAATACATTTATATGTAAGAAAAGATTAACATTCATTTATTGAAATAATAAGGGAAAATTTTTTAAAGTTAAAAAAAAAAATTGAAATGAATATTAAATTTAAAATAACATAAGGAGAGACTTTCTAATCAAAATTTTTCAGAGTTCTTTTTTTTTGTCCAAACTCATGAATTTGTTTTGCTTCTGCTAAGTCATGAAAAGTACTATATAAAATTCACTTGTTTATCCATATTGTTGAATATATTCTAATCATTCAACTTTTTAACAAGAAAAATTTCAAGTTGATAGTTAAAATTTGCAACAAAGCATTTTTGATTTATTTAAGATGGAATGATCTCTATTATGACATGTCTCTAATTTATATTTAGATATATTTATTTTCAATTTGAATTTTTTACCTATATTGCATATGAATCATTATTGTACATAATTAGGTTACAATAAAATTTGTATTTTATGTGGATAATACCTTATAAAAATTGAGATGTGGTAAGAAAAAGGGCATATTATACATTCGGTGGCTGGAGGCCCATGAGACCCCTGCACTAGACCTGCCAAGATGCACAAGAACAGTCCCTCAGGAGTTAAAATATATTCTTACAAGAGGACTATCAATGTAGAGGATGCAGACACTGTTCTGTGTAAGAAGCATGCTTAACATAGGGACAGGCATACAGAAAATGCCAAAAGTTCAGTCATTTTCAACATAAATGCAGTAAAAATAAAGTCAGTTAAGCGCCATATGACTTATTGAGCAGAAGATTTTCCTGCAGAAGGTTGCCATTACTTTCTATGATAGGCTGGTTGCCAAACAAGGCTATAAAACCCAATCTATCCTGTTATTTGATCTATAGCTGGAGGGAGAAGAGACAAATTAATACCTTTCCCAAAAGATATTTGCGCATAAGTGAATGCAACAAATTCAACTGGAATTCGAACTCAGCTCTTCGATTTCTCGTTCCGAGCTGATATCTAATGCACCACAATGCAAATCCAAAAATAATGTACACTGATTGAATGAGTCTAAGTATCATGACAGTGGGGATAAATGCATCTCGACAGCATGGAGACTTATTCCAGTACCATAATAAAACTTACCTAATCTTTGTGCATATTAACTAACAACCAACACAAATGTGTACAAAACCCCAACACAAACCAGATGTGTAGCAATCACAGCCGGGCAATACAGTTTTAATAAATATTGACCAAAAACATCAACATAATGATACAGAACTGTGATATTTTATTTTATTTTTTTTTAATCATATCACCCCAAGAAAGGCGAAAACGCCACTGATGCGCAGGGAGCTACGTAAGAGTGAAAAGATTGGAAAAGAGAAAAAAACGGAAACCACATCCTAAACAGGAAACAAGGGATGAGCCTCTTCACCTGTTCAATAGACGTGGGTGGAGTGTGAACCGGGTGTGTCTAACATATTTTTTAACAGTTTTTTTTTAATCTTTTCACCTCAAGCAAGGCAAGGGGATACTCAGTGTTAGAGAAGGTGAGAAAAACTACTATTAATGAGAGACGACAATAAAAGAACTAAAATTAAGAAAACAGAAGATAACGATGTTGCATTTGAATTTTTGAGGATCAAAGTTGACGGGGAAGTAAGAAGATAGAAGAGATTTCCAAAAGTGAGAAATGCAATAGAAGAAACTCTTAGCATAAAACTTATGGTTAGATCTAGACATTTCAACTGTAAAATCCTGAGACCTTGCCACCAATCTAGTCAGTCAGTCAATCAGTTAAGTGCCATACGTGATACACGCTTGGGCGATCATGTCTCGAAAGAGACATGACTGACTGGGCAGAAGATTATCTCACAGTAGGTTGCCAATGCTTTCTGCGGTAGACTGGTTGCCAACCAAGGCTATAGAACCCAATCTGTCCTGTTATTTAACCCATAACTGGAAGGAATAGACAGATTAATATTTTCCCAAGGGTATTTGCGCATAAGTGAATGCAATGAATTTGGCTGGAATTTGAACTCGGCTCGCAGATTTCTCATTCCGAGCCGATATCCAATGCACCACAACGTACATCTAGTACTGTGCTTAAATTCATAAAATCTAGGTGCCATAGTCTAAAGTTCATCAGAACAATTACCATGAAAGTATTTATAGAAAAGGATGCCATATTAGGGTGGTGAGGAAAGCATTGAAGCTGAGATGCCAGGTCAGGACCAATAACACTGTAGATTCTTTGTATTTTATCAAGTATCTCTTAATATATAGGAGCACCAAACCAGATGTGACAGTAATATTCAAAATAATGACTAATAGTAGACTTATAGATATACAACATAGATTCTGGCAAGAAAAATTGTCTAGTATGGCAGAGTGAACTAACTTTCTTAGCTGCAGACATAGAAAGAGTATATTGAATCAATTGCTATTTCAGGTCAGCCAAAAATGTTTGTCTGAGAAGGAGCAATGAGTCACTACCGTGAAGGTTAGCATCAGCCATGCTGATGGCATGTAAGATGGATACTCTCCAATGATCAAAAGAAAGAAGTTTTGCTTTTGAGACATTAAAATTAACAAGCCGTACCTTGCCCCAGTTAACAACATTGTTTTTGAGATCAGCTGTCAATTTGATTTTATCAAGACTGGTAAGACTTACTACTAAGAAAGGAGTAAATAGTTGCATCATCAGTATAAATACCATGTTGAGAACTGATGACATCAGGCAGGTCATTCATGAAAATCAGGAACAATTCAGGTTGAAGGATAGAGCCCTGGGAAACACATATTTTCTATAGTTTTCATGGCAACTACTCTGATGAGCTTTTTTTTTCCTGGTGCCCTGTCAATGATAATTTAAGCGTGCTACTAGATTGGCATCTAGGTCCCACACTTTCAACATTGAAATACTTAAATGTAACTGCCACTTCTACACCAACAGTTTCTTTTTCCGCACTTCCCACCTGTGGAACTCCCTTCTGTTTACTTGCATCCCATATAGTTACAATCTCCAAAAATTTCAATGCAGCATCAGTTGCCATCTTCCTGAATCCCATTCATCTTTTCTTCAATGCCCACAGTACCAAATATTTTCTCTCACTGTAACCCCCTGTGAACTAGTGGCAGTCCTGCCTTGCTTGAAGTGAAAGAATTAAAAAAATAAATAAATAAAAAATTTATGCAAAAATATCTAGAAGATGCACAACTAAAACAGTCACCCAGGAGTTATTATATATATATATATATATATATATATATATATTCAGGTGAAAAGAACCAATAGTTTTAGAATTTCAAGTTCTCCAGCATTTACTTTTATAAAAAAAGTACTCAATACAACAAATATTGTAGAGTGTAATATAATTTATTTTTTGTCTAAAATTAATATAGTTTACATTGCTACATGGAAATTTCTATGTTTGAAGATTTTACCTCATCATCAGGCAATGTTAGCTTATTGTTGTGAAAATCAATTTCATTTGAACGCAAGAAACAATACATTTTTTACTTATGGATGTGGGAAAACAGAAAAATTTACTTTCGGCAATAGACTGATTGCCAATTAAGGCTAGAACCCATACCTGGGAGAGAAGTGATGGATTCATACCCTACTCAAGGTCAAGGGTATCTGCACATAAGTGAAGGCAATAAATTTTACAGAAATTCCAACTTGGCTTTCCGATTTCTTGTTCCAATTTGATATCCATTGCACCACAATACACATCCAATTGATCACATTTCACTGATCACTGGAATTGAATTCCAACACTAAAATTTTGAACCTAAAGTTTTTCTTCAAATGTGTTTCTGCAAAAATTTGGTTATGTTTTGGAAAAAAAAAAAATTGTCATTATTTATCATGATAAACCATGACTTTTAAACTGAGTGCAATACCACAGTTCTAAAACTAGCCTGCTCTTTTTTTTTTTTAATCATATCACCCCGAGCAAGGCGGCAACGCCACTGATGTGCAGGGGGCTACGTAAGAGTGAAAAGATTGGAAAAGAGAAAGCCGGAAACCACATCCTAAACAGAAAACAAGGGATAAGCCTCTTTACCCGTTCAATAGAGGTGGGTGGAGTGTGAACAGGGCGATAGTTTAGTCTATCTACTCCAATTGAAAAAAAAAAAAAAGAGGAAACAAATGGAAAAGAGTAAAAGATTGGAAAAGAGAAAGCCGGAAACCACATCCTAAACAGGAAACAAGGAATGAACCTCTTCACCTGTTCAATAGACAATAAGGCTAGGAACAGGATACTGGTTTCTAAAAATGATTTCCCCAGCTTTTTAGAAGGACACCTCACCAGGATTAACCAAAGCAACCAGCAAACTTGATAAATTTTTTTTTATAATCATTTCACTCTAAGTAAGGCAGGACCACCACTGGTGCACTGGGGGTTACAGTGAGAGGAAAAAATAAACAAGATACAGGGGATGTTGAAGAAAGGATAAGATCTAGATAGGAATCAAGGAGAAAGAAAATAGCAACTGATCTCACATTTAAACTTTTGGAGATTATAGCTACCAGGGAAGCAAACAAATAGAAGAGAGTCCCACAAATTAAGACTCTGACAAAAGGAACTGTTAAAGTAGAATAGGTGGTTACATTTAACTATCTCGACTGTAAAGGGACAGGAACTTGATGCCAATCTAGTAGCACATGTAAATACATATGATTGGGGAACCAGAGAGAAAAGCTCATCAGAGCATTTGCTATAAAAATTCTTGTAGAAAAGACATAAGGAAGCCATGTCATATTAGTGAGAAAGTGACTAAAGGCGAGCTTCCAAGTCAGGATCAATTATATTGCTGATCCTTCTTCGGATTTTGTTGAGAACCTAAAGATGAATAGCAGGAGCACCCAACCAAATAATGCAACAGTATTCAATGCATTGGTAGATTGATAAATGTGCCAAATGGATTCTCAGGAGAAAAACTTCCTGGCCCAGCACAGTGACACCACCAACCTTCCTAGCAGTAAATGTAGACATACAAGTCTTCTTTACCACATAGCCACAAGGAATTTATACCACCATAGAGAAATGGAAAAATCACAAAAGGTCTATCAAAGATGCTGATGCTGTCATGTAGAACTAGTATGTTCAGCAAAGGGACAAACATGCAGAAAGAGCCAAAATGCCATTTTCAGAAAACATCCAGAAAAACAAAGTCAGACACTTAAGTGCTATACATGATACATGCTTGGGCAATCATGTTTTTCAATTTATGACGGACTAGGCAGAAGATTTTTCTGTAGTATGTTGCCATTTCTTTCTGCAGTAGACTAGTTGCCAACCAAGGCTTTAGAATCTAATTCTTCCTGCTATTCAATTCTTTTATCCATATCAGTCAATTATATGCCATACATGATATACACTTAGGTGATCATGTCTCTTTCAATTCATGACTGACTAGGCAGAAGATTTTCCCTTAGTAGGTTGCCATTTCTTTCTAAAATTGACTGAAACCCAAGTATGATTTTCTTCAAAAGCTCAACAGCATACCTACACTACCATAGTCAAATGATCCCACAGGAAAAACAGTAAAATCTATTCCAAATATTCTATGAAAATGTTAAGATCCATTACTAGGATCCAATACAACACCCTAGGGAGTGTTCATAGGGGAAAGGCTACGAAGTAATTTAATGATATGTGTGAAACAGATTATAAAGTATCTAGTACTGAGTTAAAAATCCAAGTAAGGACTAAGCAAAAATGATATTTTGATACACATGGGCCTCAAGAGCTAAAGCTATTTCATCCTGGATATTACAGTTCAGCTCCATGATTTGTTGTCTATTAAATGAAATGAATCTGTTACCATACAATAGGGCTAGTCACTTTGGGAAACATGGTATTGCACTTAATTTTAAAGCTGCAGTTTGACATGATAAATAAGGACACACAATATTTGTTTCCATATTTTTTCCTGTTTTTTGAGGAAACAAGTTTAAAGATTAAGTCTCGGTCCAAAATTGGCGCATTGGAATTTCTTTCTGGTGATCAATGAAAAACTTACAGTACAACCTTAGGAAATTTATAATTGAATTATATGCAGTTGGTTGTCTAATACAAAAAATATCAACTCTACTTGAATATATACTTCAAATAGAAAATTTTGAAATCATTTTCTGAAAAAAAACAAAAAAAACTGAAAATTATGAAATTTTGTATATTTTTTTTCTCAGGTGATCTTTAAACTTAAATACTCCAAAATTGGTAAAAGCCATGAATCTAATTTTAGTGTTATTACCTATCACATCAAATGCCAGCTTTTACGCCAAGCGCAATGCTGATTTATAAAAAATAAAAAACAATAAATCAACCAAGATGGTCAAAAGAGAAGTAACCACTTGAAAACACTTCAAAGCAACAAAGTAAAAGACATCATTTTTTCCCAGAAAAGTAGACAAGCACAATGAGGATAAAGACCAGAATGTATCAGTGGAGTGTAAACCTGTATCCATACCTCAAGCTGAACAACCAATCAGCTGTAGCTGATCAAAAAGTTTTAACAATTACTAACACTACAACCAGTCCAGTCACGTTAGGACAGTGAAGTTGTAGGGATTAAATAAAAATATGAAATAAAATAAAAAACACTAAATAAAATAAAAATACGAAATAAAATAAACATAAAAATCTCCCAGGAATCCTCTGACAAGAAAGACAATTGATGCATGTGCAAAAAGAGAGGCCTGTTGGTGCCAAAAATAGACTCAAGCTCTTTCTCTGTTGGACTTTGGATGGTAAAGACGTGTCAAACTGTTCGGGAAGAAATTTCCCCAACAAGAGGTCAATGGAACAAAAAAAATAAAATCAGTGTCCAAACTGTCCCTCTAGTGTCTCTGTATCTTTCCTTTTCTCTTTGCCCATTTATTTCAGCGGCAAAAGCCATTCAACAACTTCTGGATGTTTAGGCGAAAGAACCAAACAAGCAGTAATAGCCATAACATTCCATAAAGTCTTGGGTTAAACCATCAAACACATTAAACTGGTGAAGTCCCTTTCAGTCAACCATTGTTTTTCTTTTTGTGCTTTTACTTTTACTAATTTCTGTTTTTGGTTTTTAAATTTATTTGCTAATCTATTTCATTAAAATCAAGCCCACCTCCCAGTAACAGTTTTTCTTTTTCAACTTTTAGGGTAAAGATGCTGTACAGACTGTAAACATTAAGGAGTTTTATCTGAAAATTCACAATAAGATTTTCTGAATGAGACAGAAGATTAGCTACACTCCCCTGGAATAAATCTATGTGCAGTACCCTTCAGGGCTTTGGCAATTATACCTCTCCACAATAGTTAGTAATAACTTTTGTCTTTTTGTTATCTTCCCTAAACCATGTTCCAGCATCCATTTACTCAAGCTCACCATGTAGGTTATGCTTTATTTTCCACTGTCCCTCTTGCCTTCAATCTGTCATGTGAGTATCAAATTTTCCAAGCCCTCTTTTCTTCAATAGGTGCTCTGATGTTAAGTAGAAGTGTCCTTACTATTTGTATTTTTTCTAAAACTTTGTTGTTTTTCACATGTTCAGTCCAAGATATTATCAGCATGCTCCTGTGGAATCACATTTCTGTTGCTTCAAGTTTCTTCTTCATCTTTGAGGAGATTGTCCAGCATTTACTTCCATATAGGAGGACTGATATTACATAACTCTTGTTTCTAACAAAATTTTTCTGTTTCTTAATACTTTGCTTTGCTTTTGGAAAGCATTTTTGCCTTCCAACGCATGTTCAGAAATCATTTTTGAATAAAATTTCATTTTGCCTGACACTCTGCCTTGTAATTCTTCTTGCCAAAATTATTAAAATGATAATCTCGTTTAAAATGTTTTGAGATGTTACTTCTTCGCATTAAGAAAACTAAATAAAATAAAAACAAAAATAATGTCAAACATGGACTTATGTACCCACAATAAGACAGTGTCGAAAGGGTTTTTCCCCCCATGACATTGTTTTTTTAACTACCTTCATTCTTCCTCGGCAATGTTTATTGTTTTAAAAAGTGAGGATTTGAATAAAAACTAAAACATAACAAAAGTGAATCTATACATGTGTTTTTGTTCATGAGAATTTGCAACAAAAATATTAAACACTATTTATTAGATTGTTTATTTACAATAATTTTATATTGACAACATTCTAAAAACTAAGAGTAAGCAATAATGCAATATTTACCACTAGCAGTACGCACCTAGCATTGCATGAGATGGGAAGAGTAAGAATTTGCATTTTTATACAACCCTCATCTGCAGACAGAAAATACAGCAGTTAACTCTTGTATTTTTTGAAAGAGTTATTCTCCATGTGTAAGTTATTGTTTTGAACTTATCTTTAACAAAAAAAAATACTTGAAAACAAAAAATTAAAAAAAGATTTAACTGAGGGGCAATAATTTCTTTTTCTTCGTTGTGTAGAATAATAAATTTACAAGGGGTGTGTAAGTTTTGAAACAAATTGGGTGAAAAATGTGGAATGTATGTTAATAGAAACAATTGAGGATACACACACAAACATTGACAAACATCTTCAGTTTTATTTATATAGATTTACCAATTTATAAAAAATAAATATGAAAATATTTTTATTCATAAGCATTTACTAAATTGTTAAAAAAGGTGAATAAACTATATAGAAATCCTTATATTTTTATCATTTTAAAAAGTCGGAATCAATAGGAAATAAGCCAATATTTTGTCAATAATTCCAATGAATAATACAAGTAAAATTCCCTACAATCATACTTAGTTCTTATGAATAATAATTAAAATAGAAATTTGAAAGTGCAGAATAAATGTGCTCAAAAGATTTTTTCTTTTAATTTTTTACAGACTATCTTCCTAAGCTATGCTGCATATTTAATTATTGTAGAATGTAAAGTTCTGATTGTTGCAATAAAAACAAGATGAAAAGAAAAAATTAAAATCCAAGATTATTAATAAATGTATTCCTTTTGAGAAATTTAAAGAAATTAAGAATCTTTTGTTTCTCACAAGAGATTTCTCAAAACTTCTTGGCAATATCTTTATTTCAGATAATAATAATAATGATGATAAAAGAATATTTACTAATGCATTTGATAATTGATGAGTAAGAATTTATTCACAGCCATACTGAAAGGCTATACATGATCACATAAAAATACATGGAGCTACATTTTAAAATGTCACAGCATTAGCAAAACTTTTAAAAATGTTCAAAATACATTAAGCTTCTGAAAATTATTTAAAAATAAACAAATATCTGACCCTATAAAATACATAAAGCTTCTGAAAATTATTTAAAAATAAACAAATATCTGACTATCAAACTAAAATAAACAATTGCACATTAATTACATCAAATATAAATATAAAATAATTTGTGACCTAACTGTAAACAATATGGAAAATTGAATAAGTGAATAGAATTGAAATTCTGAGATTGTTTATATTCACTTTGCATTAATATATCAAATGCAAGTCTATCAGAAAATATTTTGTTAAGATGAAAATTTCCTTACACTAAATGTAGCAGTGATTCAGCTGTAAACAATATGAAAAATTAAATCAGTGAATAGAGTTCAAATTGTGCTGGAGATGATTTCTGTTCACACCAATATCTCAAATGTTTTAACAAATTTTATTATAATTCATTGAAAAACAATGTTCTTAATACTTTGTTTATATGAAATAAGTCAAAATTCATATTTATCTAATTTTTGATAAGATGAGTTTATTTAATCCATGTACAAAATTTATATCGCAAAATTGAATAATATTAGTTTAACCGGTTTACATCAGTATGCGTAAATTAACTGACCTGAATCAAATTAATGTATTTTATATTGTGCTGATTTCACCTTTGCTTTAAATGCAAATTTCAATCAGTTCAGTTGAATTTACATATAACTTTTATACTTACATTGAGTGAAAATGTTCATCCAGAAAATTGCTAAAAATATCATTTGTATGTTAGCATGTTTATAATAAGTAATAAGTAAAAAAAACATTGAAAAAACTAAGCTTTATATGTATGTTTGCATGTGACTATTCTGCTGTGAATCCATAATTCAAAAGAATATAGGACTTCTTTAGTGTGCAGTTGTTAAAGATTGTTTTTTTTTCAAATTTAAACTATTTGAAAAAGATTTGTTAAAGATTTCACAAGAATATTTTCTGTCCATGAAGTGTAAAAATGTATTTTTTAATCCATTATATTTGCTAACACTGTTCAACAAACTTTATGATTACATTACTTCTGTGTAATGTGTATTTGCACATAGATAGGTGTTTGCAGACAGCTCACTGAACTTGACTTGCCTGAAAATGCAGGTCCATAAAATTCCCAAAATATGCTTTCTATCAAGTGTGTGCTTGCACATGGCGCTCCAAATAGAACTTTCGTGAAAATACTGATCCACAAACATTACAAGAGTATGATTGCTTTCTAGTGTGTGTTTGCCTATGGTATGCCAAATGTGAATTTCGTGAAAATGCAGATCCACAAATCTCACAAGAATATGGTTTCTCTCCAGTGTGTGTTCGGATATGGCTTTCCAAATTTGACCTCCGGGAAAATGCAGATCCGCAAACTTCACAAGCATGTGGTTTCTCTCCAGTGTGTGTTCGCATATGATTCTCCAAATTTGACTTTTGTGAAAATGCAAATTCACAAATTTCACAAGAATATGGTTTTTCTCCTGTGTGTGTTCGCATATGTCTTACTAAACATGATCTGCTTGAAGATACAGACCCACAAAATTCACAACAAAATCGCTTTTTTCCAATACGTGTTGCCATATGGCACACAAAATATGACTTCATTAGAAAGATTTGCAAGCTTCACAAGAATATGTCTTCACTCTACTCATATGTAACACTTTTTCTTTGTAGAAAAGACAAACCACACCTTTCAAAGTGAAAACTTTGTTGGCAGTTTATGTTGCCTGTGATGCTTCTTCAAGTATACAACTTTTACACAAAGACTGCAGCATGTATTTCCTCAATTCTTGGTGGAAAATTAAGAACCTTGTTTTCTTTCATTAAAATGAGTTTTTATGTATATCACAATTTTCTGTACAGCTGAAGAGTCTGTGGAGAAAAAGTAAAAGATATATTAACTGAGACAGTGAAGAACATGAGCAATAATTTTACATTTTAATAGATGTAATTTTATAATAAGGCTAATTGATTCTGACAGAGTAATACAACTAGGCAGCAACTAAATGTGTGAAAACAAAAATCAACACTGCTAAACAATTGAACTTCATACAATATATAAATGATTGTATCTGCACAAAAACATCTAAGAAAAAAAATTGACATATATAAACATTTTAAGACTCAAGCCTAAAAACACCATTTTTTAGAAAGTCACTATAATCCTATTCTGGTCAGAGGCAAACATTGCCATCGTATGAATTATCTCCCTTGTATCTGAAGGGTGTATTCGATTGCCTCAAGAGGGTTGTTAAAAATAAACACTTATCAACTGTTATTTTCAGTATTGTAAGCTGGAAATAACCTACTTTTGCTTATCAACATGGTTAATCTTCCATTTTATAATGCTATTTTCCTTGTTCTACACTACATGAGGTACAATATCAATTAAGAAAATGTAAATTTTGTTGTGATTTTTTGATGGCTACATCAACATCCAACAAATCCTTTTTCTTTGATTCAAACTCCGATGATGAATTTGAAGGTGCATATTGGATGTGATAATGTCACGTATGATCATCCATACTTTCAAAATAAGCATGTTTAAAAAAAAAATTATTTTAAAAATCTTAGCGTGTGATGAAGCTTTTCAATTTTTGCTTAGTAAACAGTCTTTTCTGCAAGGTTTTGAAACTATATTTTATTACAATTTAAAAAAGAAAATGAAAATAATACTTATAAAAATTTATTATTCATTGCAAAATATTTCATACTTCAAACAATGTCTTTAATATATATTAATTAAATAATGTCATAGCTTTATTGGATTTTTATTTTACTGTTAAAAAAAGAAAGATTTACATTTAATCTGCATTTAACTAATGAAACAAAGTTTAACCTGCATTTAACTAATGAAACAAAGTTTAACCTGCTTTTAACTAATGAAACAAAGTTTAACCTGCATTTAACTAGTGAAACAAAGTTTAACCTGCATTTAACTAGTGAAACAAAGTTTAACCTGCATTTAACTAGTGAAACAAAGTTTAACCTGCATTTAACTAGTGAAACAAAGTTTAACCTGCTTTTAATTAATGAAACAAAGTTTGTGAACAGAAATGGATTTCTAGAAATTAAGTTGGATGAGAGGTAACAGATGTAAAAAAAAATTTAAGAAAACTTTATAATGGATTTCTTAAATTTATTCATTTGTGAATAATTCCTGAAATTTTCATTATAACCTGACTTATTTGATAATTGCTGAAATTTTCAAATTAATGTTTTTAATGGAAAAAAGGTACTAAAATTCCCATTCTTAGCTATGGCCCTACATCAACACTCACAAAAAATTTTGACAAAATTTCCAACAAGCTAGAAAGGATCAAAAAAATATTAAAAAATAATTAAACAATACTTTGATCTTTTCTCTTAAAAATAACAAATATTTTGATAAAACTATTTTTATTAAGGTAGGGGCTTTTTGCATAATGTTATGCTGTTTTTAGTAAAAAAAAAAAAAGTTGGAGGTATTTACAAGAGAAAGAGGATTTTGTAATTTTTCTGTCTTTCTGATAACTCTAATGCAAAACCTAGGACCCACTCTGAACATGATAAGGCATATAAAATCTGACTGCTTTCTGAAACATTTGTGCCATTTTAATAGAAATACTTTTATTCTGGAAAGGAATTTTCAGTGGATGAAAATATGATTCATTTCAGAGGAAAAACAAGCCAACTGATGTACATGCTTGCAAAACCAACCAAATCAGGCATGGAAGCCGGGGGCTAGCCAACATGAAAACTGGCTATCTATAATTGGCAACTATACTTGCACTGAGAAACAGCTCAGAAAACAAGAACAGTTAGTGCTGACTAAAAAGTTGTTTCTGCCTTGTTGGAGAAGGTATAAAACAGGGGACATGTTATTTACATGGACAATTTCTTGTTTTATCCTCTGCGTTGTTTCACCAGCTTGCCTTAACATAGAGCAGAAGCATGCAGCATATTCTTTAGATACACCAAATGAAATGAAAGCAACAAAGCTCTAAGCAAGCAAGAACCCCACCAACACACAGTGATGAATTTTCTGGTATGACAAAAGGTCAGTAAATTTTATGACTACTGTTGAGATCTCCAGAAAAGAAGTCAAAATATCATGAAGGTTATACCAGGTTTATGTACAAGCCTTGTGCTGTGCAGTTCCACTCTCAGCACATGAAGGTTATACCAGGTTTATGTACAAGCCTTGTGCTCTGCAGTTCTACTCTTAGCACATGAAAGTTATACCAGGTTTAAGTAGAAGCCTTGTGCTGTGCAGTTCCACTCTCAGCACATGAAGGTTATACCAGGTTTAAGTAGAAGCCTTGTGCTGTAGAGTTTTACTCTCAGCACATGAAGGTTATACCAGGTTTATGTACAAGCCTTGTGCTCTGCAGTTCTACTCTTAGCACATGAAGGTTATACCAGGTTTATGTACAAGCCTTGTGCCGTGCAGTTCTACTCTCAGTACATGAAGATTATACCAGGTTTAAGTAGAAGCCTTGTGCTGTGCAGTTTTACTCTCAGCACATGAAGGTTATACCAGGTTTAAGTAGAAGCCTTGTGCTGTGCAGTTCCACTCTCAGCACATGAAGGTTATACCAGGTTTAAGTAGAAGCCTTGTGCTGTAGAGTTTTACTCTCAGCACATGGATGGAGAGGGAGACAGCTGACAAGCTGATAACCTATTACATGGTGTTGCACCAATGTACCAAGTGGTAGAAAATAGTTTTTTTTTATCTGTTTTAAATATGCTTATGTCATGCCCTGATTATTTGGAAAACCAAGTAGGCTCAGCGGGTCAATGCTGAAAATTTTAGGTTTAGGGTTGTGCATTTTCTGCTGGAAGGTTACAAGTCAGGCTTGTCCCACAGAAGAGAGAGGAGTAGCAAAGTTCCTTCCTTCAGAAAGACAGTCAACAGAACATCACCCTGTGATCCAAAGTTTCTATATAAAGTGTAAAGTTAATACATATTGTAAAATACATCTATTAGATGCTTCAGTACACATCATCAGTAATATTTCCTGCTGAGGTTCATTAGGGGTTTCAGGTCTTTCAACATCATACCCCTTCTCCACAGTGACCCAGACAATACTGATCAGGTTCTGACTTGTGTACCTTTTGTCAGATATATTTTTTTTCTATCTTCCAAAACGCACACCATACAACTCTTCTTGGCAATATATTGTTCAATCACAGATGACTTCTGGTTCACCAGCAGTGTAGGCTCTTCCATAAAAAAAAGGAAGGAAACACAGCCACAATTTTCTATCTGATCAGGAACATGGCAGCGTGCTTGGCTTGAAGTGGTAAGTACAGATTTGATTCCTCCCCCCGCAAGGCATATACATGCACTTGCACACGCAGAGAAACCCACTCAAACATCACATTCTGCTTACACTTATCCCCATTTTCATTCGTTAATAATCAGGCAAAAAAATATTAAAAAAAAGCTAATAATACCATAATCCTGGTCGGGGAGAAACATGTGCTAGATCCTAGCCAGGGATCACCTGTAGGTAACAATGATTCAGGGTACTCTAATTCTGTCTACTAGTCGAGACTATTGTCGGTTGTAGTTTTAGGTCATGCCCAGAAAAAAGAAATTTATGTGTTTATATGGAATAAAAATAAATAAATTTTTACATATCAAGAACAATTTTTGGTGAAAGATGTATGACAAAGTGGAAAAAATTTTCATGTTACAGGTTTTGTCCTTTAGGACTAAATTGAACAAAATTTGTTTATATTGAAGTGATTATATGTATACACAAATGTATACACAAATATATGTGATACACAAATGTATACACAAATGTATACACAATGTATACACAAAATACACAAATGTATACACAATGTATACACATATGTATACACAAATGTATACACAATACACAAATGTATACACAAAATACACAAATGTATACACAATGTATACACAAATATATGTATACACAAATGTATACACAATGTATACACAATGTATACACAAATATATGTATACACAAAATGCACAAATGTATACACAATGTATACACAATACACAAATGTATACACAATGTATACACAAATGTATACACAAATATATGTATACACAAATGTATACACAATGTATACACAATACACAAATGTATACACAATGTATACACAAATATATGTATACACAAATGTATACACAAATATATGTATATACAAATGTATACACAAAATACACAAATGTATACACAATGTATACACAATGTATACACAAAATACACAAATGTATACACAAATGTATACACAAATGTATACACAAAATACACAAATGTATACACAATGTATACACAAATGTATACACAAATATATGTATACACAAATATACTATATGTATACACAATGACAGATTCTGATAATGTAAATTCTTATGTATACACAATGACAGATGCTGATAATGTAAATTCTTTTAAGACAAAAACTAAAAGAATCTAAATTAAATCAACTAGATTATATACGCTAAACACATAAAAAGAAAAAACTATTATTAAATTTAAAATTCAGTGTCTCATTTGTGCACATATATAGTCACATTAACATAAACTAACTTAGTTTAATGAAGACATAAAAGACATAACCAGTTACATGGAAACTTACATCTGCATATTAAAATGAAGACATTTTTAAAACCAAAAAGAAAAAAATTCAATTTGACCCACACTGACAAAAAAAAATGTTTAAAAATCTCTCAAAATATCTTTCAGGTATAGTATATTTAAGGAATAATTAACTAAATTTTGTCAAAATATTACTGCTTAAAATATAACAAAAACTACAGGTTTCCATAGCAGCATATATCCTTACTGGTCGACAAGTTCTTAGGCCAAGCAATATTTCTTTTACAATCAAACCCTTACTTTGAAAATATCAGACTATTATTAAATTAAATATGAAGCACTAAACCTACCACAATCAATAAATTTTTTCTTTGAAAATAGAAAAAAAAATAGATATTTAAACTTCATAAACTCTAAATGCCAGAGGTTGCAAACCTGGTCATCTCATGAAATATATTGGCTGTTTTTGGTCATTTTTTTCAATTCACTTTTGAAGATCTGCTGGGTAATCAGGAAATGAAGAAGAGGTGTTATGCATTTTACAATGGAAATGCAATGGTTCATGGGTAAAATCTTTTAACCATATATTATTGTTTAGATCATAATGCTGAAAACAGTCTTCATTTATTAATGCAATTATTAGATATCTATTCAGTCTACTTTCCCAGTATTTGCAATACTTATGATGGTACCTGATGCATATTCAAAGATATTATCAAATATTTTTGTTGATTACATACACACACACATTATATCTATATATATATATATAATTATATTTAGAGTATAATTACTTAGTTTCTGGTCATAATAAGGTTAGACCAGTGCACATTTGTATTAATTTCTTCAATACAATTATATTGTAGAACTTTTGAATATTTTACATTTGTAAATAAGTTATGGAAAGTTGCTCGGGTGTAATGAAAGCTTTAAAACTAATCCATGATCTTGGAGCTCAGACTTAGCCTAAAGAATATTTGCGTGAAGTTTGGTGAGAATAGGATAAAAATTGTGGATTTGTATAAAGAACATACAGACAGATAAATAGACGCACACACACACAAATATCTTGCCTTTTATATATATTTATATATATTATCGATTTTCTGCACTATTGTAAGAACTGCAGCCTTGAAACTTCTGAATATTTGTTTCTTATGTCTTTGTCTATGAGTGTATCAAATTTGATTAAAATCAAACCGCTCCTTCTATAACCTGATTTTTTCGATTATCAATATTTATCGGGGGTCCATCGACACAAAACCTAGCTAAGAACACTTGCAGACACTTATAGTACAACTGTGTAAATTTTCAAGAAAATCGGTTCAGCCGTTTCAGAGTCTATAGGTAACGGATACACACACACAGACAAAGTTTCATTTAAGTTTATATATATATATATATATATAATATCTCTCTCTCTCTCGAGAGAGAGAGAGCTTAGCATTGGTGATATGTGGCCATTAGCCATAATTTTTATCAAAATTTACAGAAAAAGAAAAACTAAAAATTAAAATTTATTGGATAACTAAAACTTAATGCATAATGCTGAAATTCCCATTCAAAATAAATAACATTCCTGATTTTTGGGTTTTTAATAGTTTTTCCTTTTTGCCGTCTTTATTCTTTTACGCCTGCGAAAGTCTTCATGATTTTGGTTTGGTGGTTTCAAAACCCCAATTTGTAAAAAAAAGTAGTAAACTGTAATTTTTTTAACACAGACTAAAAAAAAAAAATCAAAATACGTAGACTTTTTTTATTCGTGGTTTTATTTTTCTTTGATAAGCGACAAATAAAAATTCTGTCGAAGTTTCAAATGAACAAAGATTTTATTTTTAAAAACAATTTTAAAAACAATGTTCTTCCTAGTAAAAAGGATATTTGTTAAATCGGCTATAGTATCATTACTTTGTGAAGTAAAAATTATTAAAATCTGAGTCTGACATTTTATTTCCGTGGAGGTTTTTCTATTTATTTAAATTTTATTTAGTTATTTTTTACCAAGTGAAGAAAATTTAATACATCCTCCTAAAACCAAAAATATAATTTGTTTTGTATCTTCCGTAATTGTTTTCAATTTAATTTAACGAAGTCTAAATTTTAAGTTACTCATAACTGCGAGGATGTCATAATGTAATAAGACTTCCTTTGTTTTTTATTTTATTTTATTTATTTATTTTTTAAAAAATAATCTGTGGTTAAATTAAAAAATAAAAACTTTAAAGTGAAATAAATAACAAAATCAAGTTATCTTTATTTAGTAAAATATTATTTCTTCAAAATATCTAACATGAATGAAATTGAAATCACACCTGAATTTATTTCCATTTTTAATCCAATTTTTAGTCGTCCACTTACCTTTCAAGCGAGAAAAACCAAAACAGAATGATTTCTTTGTGTTCAAACGATATTGTTCTGGTTTCTCTGTCAAACTACTCAATATTTTGTATTGTTCGTTCAGTTCAGATAATAAAGATGTTTCGGTCAAAACGAATGACAAAGAATTAACAAATGGAAAAACAAAATTATCTTATTGAAAATATTTCACATGATAATGACAGCCGACAAAATAAGCGGCGTTAAATAAAACTTGGTTCCTCGTGTTAAAAAAACCTTTGTTTTCTTGCGTTTACGGAGCAAAAGTTAATGTTAAGCAGTCGCAAGACGATTATTCTTTTTATCATGTCTAGTGAAAGTACCTCCACTTTAAGGCCCCACCACCAGCTGAATGATACTGTGCGCCCATTCTAGCATATTATATACAAATTTTATTGAAATTAAAAATTATGTACAATAAACTCACTATCAAATTCGAGAACCATAAATAAAAAAAATAAAATAAACATGCCCAACGCAACAAAAATAAAATGAAAAAAGACATATGCTTTTCTAAGGTAGCAACAAATTCCTGTATGCTTCTTTTTTTAAAAGAAAGCAAAAACAAAACAACACTTTATATATATTGAATTAGAATTAGAAATATTTCTGGAAATTATCCTTTTTTTCGGCAGAGCCGGTTCGTACTTCCCCAACCTCACGACCAAGTAGGAGCCTCATTGTTGTTAACAATGCTTGCTTAGTAACCCTCACTATTTCATCAACATATTTGCTTTTTCATGCCTACATTAACATGACCATTTAAAACTAAACGCAACTATATTTAAAAACTAAAGGATGAAAAATTGTTGTGGATTTTGGCATCATTTGTTTTGTTTTTTATCATAAAAAAAGAAATGATGTCAAAATTTGTTTTGCTCATGCTAAGTCTCGGAAAAATATCTATAAATCGTTAATTTTTTTTTTATTTAAGAATAAGATGGATTGTATGTAGAAGATTCTCTAACAATTTTATTTTCAATTTTCTAGTTATGTTCACACACTGCATCCATTATTGCACAGAATGTGTATTTTATTCTGTACTATCTTAATGAAAATTGAGATTTAGTAGATTGGGGAAATTTTTTAAAAATTTATACTCCGTGAATAATTTAAAAATTGGGTGAATGAATAACAAATATTTTTTTACGTTTAAAGAAAAGGCCTTAAGTTAATTTAGTAGAAAAAACATGAAATAATTAAAAAATCTCGAAAGTTTATCTTTAAATTTTGTAAAAATAGTTAAATAATAAAACTCAGAAATATTTTTTGTGAAGAACTGCTGCTTAAAAAAGTATAAAACACTTTCTTTTTGATTCGAGAATGGAAAAAGTCTCTTTCAATAATATTTATTTTTTTGAAAAATTCATTTTTAACTTTTATTTTAGTGCGAATTTCTAAAAGTAAAATCCTTCCACTTGCTGATGGCAAAAAAAGTAATTTTCTTTTAAAGATGTGTTGTTGTTTTTTTTTTTTTGAAAAATTAAAAAAAAATTGTTAAGCTTGGATGATACCATCATTTTCGTACCAGAAATATTTTTAAAAGATATATTTTTTCATTTTTACAACAGTCAAATTATTTTTTGTACGGACGTTGAAAAATTAAAAAGCAATTTTTAGGCTGACCACTCTTAGTCTTCCCTATCAGCATAAATGTAAATAACAATTCAATTCAGGTACAACCATAAATAAGTTTATCAAAGTTAAAACTTTAGGAAAAAATAGCCAAAACATAATGAAAAAAAAGTTTAAAATCATTATGAGAATTTTTTTTATTTTGCAAAAATTATTTCTTCAATTATTGTTTTGTTTTAAGAACATTACTTTAAGTTTAACAATAACATTAATAATTTGTTTTTTTTTTCTTTCTTGTTAATGCAGCAAAAAAAGCTTAAATTTGTAAGCAAAATTACATCACCATTTTAAATTCTAGCAAAATTCAGATAATTTTCGGATTTTAATGAAACTCGGGATTTATTTTAGAAATATTTTAAATGCTTTCTTTGAATTTAATTTCGATTCTATTCGGAAAATAATGGTCTAAAATTTAAAAAGCAAGTCCGAATTAAAAGAAAAACTGGTCCAGGGTTTGACAATAAACAGCATCCGGCAGCAAGGCCTCTGATTGGAAAGTTGTGAGGAACATGGAAACACCTCTTAATTGCTGTTGTTCCCATGTCTACTTTGACCTGGGGTGGTAGCACCTGTTAGGGTCCCAGCTATGGGCAAATAGTTAACCCCCAAACTGGAGTCAAAAATACTATATGAAAGTATAAAAATAGACTTTTATAGTAAAAATCCCAGGAGTACAGTTTTGAAGGAAAAAAAATTCTAGTAATAAAATTTTAAAGGACAACAGTGTTACCAACAATAAATCTTTTAAGGGAAAAAATATTACCAGCAATACATTTTGAGGGAAAATAAAATACTGCCAACAATGCGATTTTGGAACTAGAACACATACAAGCAATATATCTGACTCAACAAAAAACACTTTACAAAAATACACCAAACTTATTTCTTACAAAGAATATATCCTATTCATCCAAATCTATTGTAAAAATCTTGTCGGCATTAAATAACCCATTGAGGTTGATATGACATAAAACAAACTAAACCAAAATAAAAATTAATTTCCATAAATAAAGATTTCAGGGTACTTGTGTTTTATTACCACTTTTTAAAATGCATTTCTTGTGGGTTCCGGTTATCTCTCACCACATTTTAATTTACGTATTGGTGATCTTTTATAAAGTTAGATGTGTTTTTAAAAAATGTTTTGTGGTGGATGCAAAATAAAAATAAGTGTCTTTTCTTCACTGTTTGCAAATTCGTGAGCTTTTTTTTTTTAATCATTTCACTCTGAGCAAGGTGGTAATGCCACTGATATACAGGGGGCTACATAAGTGTAAAAAGATTAATTAGAAGAGAGTGAAGAGGAAGATGAACCAGTTAGAAAGGAGCAATAGAAAGATGAGAATGCAGGTGTGATGACAGTTTCAAAGGTGGAGAGAAAGAAAAGGATATATGGGGTGGGGAAAGAACTATTGACATTGAATTTAAATTCCTGGAGGTTGTAGCCATCAGGAAAGCAAGAATATGAGAGTGAGTTCCACAGGTGGGAAGTGCAAGAGAAGCTGCAGGAGTAGAATTGTCATCTGCATTTGGCTAACCTAACTGTGAATGGGTGGGACCCAGTTGCCAATCTGGTTGCACAAGTAAACACCTGTTGAGGAAGCACCAGTGACTTAAGTTCGTCCGAGCAGAAGCCATGAAAGTATTTATAGAACAGACAAAGGGAGACCACATTTTGTCAGTGGGGAAGTGGTTGTAGTCGAGCCGCCAAGTCAGTACCTATCACATTACTGATTCTCCTTTGGAGCCTGTCGAGAACACTGAGATGAACGGCAGGAGCGCCTGACCATATATGGCAGCAGTATTCCATGCACGAACGAATGGTTGATTTGTATATATGCAGGATGGATTCAGGAGGAAAAAATATCCTTGGCTGACATAGTGACCCAACCTTCTTAGCAGTGGATTTAGCTGTGGACTCGATGTAGTGGTTCCATTTGAGATCAGAAGAGAGGGTAAGGCCGAGGAGGTGCTAATGTGAAATCTAAATTTGACCAATCAGAAAAAGAATTGGCTACATACTGAAGGAAAAAGACCAAAGCAAATTTCGCGATCTTGTGTGAATTATTTTCTGACTAAGGAAAGAGGAGCGATTTACAAAATTGAGAGAAAGTAACAAGCCAGTGTCAATGTTTTTTTTTTATATAAATAGAGAAAAAAAGTTGAATCAGTATGATGGGAGCCGAGATCAGATAGGACACTGCCACGATGTAAAAATGAAATTTTAAACCGCTGATTGATACAACAGTCCCAGCAACACACATTCGCACTCCCTCTCCTCGCGTGTTATTTTCCTTTGTCTCTACTCCTTCGTTTACTCACCGTCAACAAAAAGAAGACAACAACAACTATAAGATACTTCAACTGATTCCTAAAATTATTGTCGAAAAGTACAATTTTCCTTTCTCGCCTTTTCCACTTACCAGTCGCAATAAGAAAGAACGGAACGAAGACGTTATTACAACAAACAAACTCTGGATTCATTTAACTCTTTACTACTATTTTTCTTTTTACATTTTCACAGTTAATAATTTTGTGTTCTACAAATTGATGTTATTCTGTTCTATAAATTTCCACTTATTTATACAAACGAAACACTTTTATTCTTTCCAACCTTCTGATAAATTAAAATTTTGGAGAGTTCAGTTATGTTTGGCACAAGGCCAATGTAATAAAAAAGATCCACTCCCTACTTTATTTTTTTAGGTGTCTTTTTTAAATAATTTTCTTCTTTTCATTTAGTCTGCTAAATGAATCTTTAGGAGAGTATATTGTCATATATTTTTATTTGTGAAAAAGTTGGAAAATTAATTTTAAATTTTAAAAGTAACAACAAGTAGAGGTTTTTGCTATTCTTTAGGTACCAGCATGAACTTTCTAAAAAAAAAAAAAAATCTCCGAGAAACAGATTTAAATGGTTTCATCGAACTTAAAATTTGGTTCTATTTTAAAGATAATGGTCTTAAAAAATACTCTGTATGAAAAGAAAAATAATTTCCATATAGAGAGATAAACTTTTGAGATATTTTAAAAACACTGGTACATTTTTTCATCATTCATCGAGCTACCAGAAGGGCCAGAAAAGTTAAAAAATAATTTTAAATTCTCTCTAAAATCTAATATTTGTCCTAAAAATGGTTTTCCAAGTCTATTAGTAAATTTAAGGATTAAACAACAGAATTTTCTAAGTCATGCTTACCTTTTACTTCAAACAAAATGAAAATAACTTTTTCATTTATATGCGTAAGATCAAAAGATAAAGTAGAAAACTGTAATAATACTGCTCCTGTATGACAAAGTTCCGTAGAAAATAAAAATAATAAGTAATGAAGTACGGAAGGCCAGCAGTGCAATAACCAAGAATTTATTATTTATGTTTAAAAACTAAATTTATTTAACCTTATTGTTATAACTAGCTACTAAGTAACTGTTACAGTATTATGATTCAACTAACTCCAATGGTAATCTAATGAACACTCTATGAGAATTTTCTCAGAACTCTAAATATCTACCCTGAACTTTAACCAAAAGTCTTCCTCTTAAACGGGATGTGATACAAGTTCATGCATTACATGAGAAAACCAACCAGGTACACTTGGGCCAGGGATCAAAATATAACCATCCTTCGAATAAGTGAGATTGGGGACTATTTTTGTGTATTTTTTTTTAGCAGGATCTCAGTCCGCAGACTGAGCCTGACTGAATCATCATCTGCTCAAAGACAGAGAGCTTGATCAGCAATTGCAAGCTCTCGCGGACCTCTGGATATTTACCCAATTTTTTCCCACTGAGGTAGAAAAAAAATTAATTCATATTTTAGATGTGGAAGGTTACATCTAAAAAATTACTGTCCCTTGTGTCACATCACCTCTCAATGTCCGTATGTGTTGGAGGTGGACTTTGTGTAAGTACTCAGTGCTCCACCAGGGCTCGCACTTCTCAATCTCTCTGTCTTTGGTCAGAAAATGACTCAGTCTGCTGGCAGTGACTCGCCTGAAAAAAAAAAATAGACAAGCTGCGTAGGTGGTGGCTGGGTAAGTTTTAGCTCGTGTTTACACACCTGCTCAGGATTCCCACATTAAACTCGACTTTGTGTCACACTCCGCCTCAGTGGGAAAGGACTTGATTTAATACTCAGTTTCGCAAGAGCTCAAATGTATCAGTCGAGCTCTCTGTCTTCGATCAGAGAACTACTCAGTCAGGGCCCAGACTGAGACTGCTGAAAAAGACAGACAAGCTCTCAACCTTCAAACTGTTAGTTCAGTCAAGGCTTTGTCTACGGATAAATTTGGCTCAGAGCTTACATAATTTCTTCTGGGCCTTTCTTCAGTAAAACGTTAACTGTTTTCAATGCCTTTTGTGTTCTCATTTGTTTATCTTTAAACATATTTCCCTTTGTTTTTTTTATCTTTTTCTTTCTTTAATCTGTAAAATATGCCCCCAAAAAGATCCAACTTTGAAAAAAAAGCAATTTGCACCGTTTATTTTCGCAAAGATTTTTTCTGGATTTGATAATAATAGTTGATTCTAAACTTTGTTTAACTCAGGCGAAATACCAGCACAACACAAATTTTATTATTATTATTTTTTCATCCACTGCTGGTGCTGCCCATTTTAAATGGTTAATATTTCAATTACACCCATTTTTCATGAAATGTCTAATTTTCATTGGTTTGATCCAAGACTGCAAACGGTACACTATGTTTTAGTTTAAATACTGGCGTCGGCCCTTTTTCCCCTTTTAAATTTTACTTTGACATTAAAACACTGACCTGATGATTAAGTAGCAACAGAGATTAACAGAGCCCAGCAGATTAGGGCACAATTTATTCCTGCAAAGGCCAGTTCACTATCAGAATGGGCCAGTCCATTTGCTGGCATGCCATTGGATGAATTCCTGGATGTGTATGTTACTTCTGATAAAATGAAATCAATTTGGTCATTAGTTCTTTTATTATAGAGAGGCCATGATGCTAGGGTAAATAAACTTGAATTGTACATGACCCTGTAGCAGAACACTGGATTCTGATTGGTCATCAAATCGCAAAATTCGAAAGACGTCAGAGAAACGTTTTTTTCACAGCTAAAGAAAAAAATCCTTCTGGGAGCCACCGCATGTGACTGGATTCAATATTTAAGGATGGTCTCTAACCAGTTACAGCCAGTCAGAGATGGGAGCAGCGAGAGACACTGCTAAAATGTAACAAGAAAAGCTTCAGGTCAACTCGGACATTGTCCTCTTTCTCTTTTTCCTTATGCATTTCAACAAATTACTACTAGAGCATTTTGTACGAACTCGTGATACATTTAACTTTCTTAGTGAACACTAATTTCTACAATTCTTGTTATTCCCTCTTTTAATAAAATTCTATTTTAACATTCGAAATGTATATTTTATTATTCCACTCTTCTACACTAATCCACACGTTCCAACCGACAAACAACCTTTTGATGATAATTCTGCATAAATTCTGTAAGCAGTAGGGAGTTCAGTTAAGTCTGACACAAGGCCGAACAAAAGAAAAATGAACCATCTCCCTACTACGCTACACTGGTGACTCCCGACATTAAAGGAACACGCATCCCCACACAACACTGGTGACCACCGACGTTTGAAAAGAACACGCAACCTACATCTTCACTGGCAAACCCCAATGCGGAAAAAGAATACCTAATGGAAGAATGAATTCTTCACTGGTGATTCCCAAATTAAAACCCAGCAAAACATGCAGTGGAAAAATTCCTACTACCTACACTACCGAACTCTGATGTCCAAAAACGAAAAGAAAAATATTTACCACGACATAAAAAAAAAAGACTCAAGCATCATAACAAAAAAAAAAAAATAGCAACTCACCTTCTACAGGAAAAAGAATGAAGAAAGAAAAAAGAAAGAAAGAAAAGAAAAGAAAACAGAGCCCAACATGTGTGAATTAACCATTGTCTAATTATACACTGATAAAATATCAACTAACAATAACTGGAAAAATTTCAATGTATCCACAACTCCAAAGATAAGTACCAAAAATATACCCTTTTATTGAATACAATTGTTTAAATTTATATGAAACCAACCTTAACTTGTTTATGCCTTTTCACTGAATAATACACATTTCTTTCCTTATTTCATCAAATTTCAAGAGTCCCCAAAATTTTAAATAATTCCATTTTCAAATTTGACACCAATAAAATATCAGTCTCTAATAAGAACAACGAAATTAAAAAATAAAAAACATTCAAAATCGAAACTACAAACACTTTTAACGAAATAAGCTGCTTGAAAATTTCAAATATTTAAAACTGTAAAAATACAAAAAAAAAGAAACTAATTTTATTTTCTTCTTAAAAAAAAGAGGATGTTTCATTCTCTGTATTCTTATGTTACTTAAAAATGTGACCTTTGACATGTAGAAAAATTGAACATACCTACTCTTATAGATTTCAAACAAGACGCTAAAAACAATTGACAAAAATTATGGAAACACATCTCAACCCACAAAAAGAAAAAAAAACAGTGAACAAAACGAAAACTATTTGAAAAGCGACAACAGATACCATTACAACTCATTGAAAGCAGACTCCGTCAAGTGGAAGAGAAGTTATGTAGCAGAACTCTGGATCCTGATTGGTCAGGATGCTTTTGTATATTATAATAATAATAATAATAATGTCTGAAAGTTGTAGGAAGGGATTCTATTGAGTCCTACATGTTATTCCCAAAAAGTTTTAATTCATGAAGTAGTTGTAAAAATTAGGAAATTAGGAATAGAAGGTTTTGGAAGGTTCTAGAAAATTCCAGTAAAATTGAAAGAATTCGAAAGGTTCTAGAAATATGCAAATTAGTTGTTAGCCCCTATAAAAATAGGTTTTGGGCAGTGAGTAGTCCATTGTTACCAGGGTTTGCTGATGTTATCAACTCCGGTTTTGATTCAAGGATTTATATCCAGTAAGAAAAGTTGTTGACCAACTAAAACCTGAAAGAGAACCTCATGGGTAAATACATATTTTTGACTCTTTCATTGACCAAGCTGATAATTATTCTTTTTATACTCATTTAAGGATTTCCAAAAGGTATAAACTTCTTCCCCAACTGGGTAAAGATACTGACCACACCTTCCCCTTCTCCCCATCTCTCCTTGTAACACTTGCCAGTAGTAAACTCTATGTTTCTTGTTTTGAATGCAACAAAAATTGCATATTTGTAAATATTTTATTTGGTGTGTTTTGTAAATTAAATATTTGTCTCTGATTTATCTCTGAGTTTTGGTCAATCATTTTTTTCCCTTTTGTTACACTTAACACGTAACAAAATTGGGGGCCAGTCCGAAGCTAAAAAGCAACAAAATTGGGGGCTCATCCAATGCAAAAAATAACAAAAATTAGGAGCTCGTATATCTCGATAAAAATAAATAAATAACAAAAATTGGGAGCTCACACATTTCGATAATATAATAAATAAATAAATAACAAAAATTAAGGGATCATCTAACTCGATAAAATTGTAAAAACAAAACAAACAAAATAAACTCGATATACGTAATTCGCAAAAAAGAAAATTACTCTAAAATTCGTAAAAAAAACAAAAAAAAACATGCTTTTTTCTGTGGAAAATTTTTAAAGTTTAGCTGATGTTAGTGAATCATTTGAAGTTTTACAAAAATCGGAGTTATTACAAATTGTGGGCTATTTTAAATTAAATACAAACCCACCAATGAAAAAAGCAGAAATCAAAAGTATCAGAGCAGAAAAACTAAAAAATAGAAATTTCTTAGACTCATATAATATAGACAAAAAAGACGACCAAAGTAGTTTACGTCTTCAATTAGAAATAAAAAAATTAGAAATGCAAGAAAGAACAGAAATGGAAAAAAGATTAAATATCCAAGTTGAAATAGAGTTAGAAAAATTAAAATTACAACATGAAAATAAAAGTAAAAATTCAGAGAATTCTTCCTTAAGTGCAGCATTTGATGCCGGAAAAGATATCAAATTAGTACCTAAGTTTTGTGAGAAAAAAGTGGAAAAGTATTTTCCTCATTTTGAAAAAATAGCAATAAATTTAGGATGGCCTTATGAAATTTGGTTAACACTCTTACAGATGGTTTTGGTTGGCAGAGCTGTTAATATATACTCAGCCCTCAGTATATATGATAAAGAGAAGAGGTCACAGATTATGATAAAATCAAAAATGCCATTTTAAATGCGTATGAATTAATTCCAGAAGCATATAGGCAGAAATTTCAGAATTATAAAAAGTTCCAGCAATAGACATACATTGAACTTGCTAGGAAAAAAGAAAATCTCTTTGATAGATAGGTTAGGGTGAAAAAACTAGATAATGATTATAATAAGTTACACCAACTCATTGAAGAATTTAAGTAATGCGTTTCACAGGAGATTTGAATACATCTCGAAGATAAGAATGTAGAAACGATTAATGAGGCCACAGTAGTAGCAGATACTTATGGTTTAACTCACAAAAAGAGTTTTGAAAACATTAAAATAAACGAAAACCAGTCGGGGTTTTTCACAAATACACAAACACTGTCCAAACCTCTCCCTCATAATGTATCTGATAGAAGTGATATGCACAAAAAAATAAGAGATATACCTAAAAGTTCTGTTCCGACAGAATCAAAAATTTCTTGTGCCTACTGTAAGAAGAATAATCACATAATATCCGACTACCGTATCCTAAAAAGAAAGAAAGAAGAAAAGAACTCCCTTCAGCCTCATGCTCTTACTATAAAACAGAGAACAAGTAACTCCTTTCCTCATTCTTGCTTCTCTAAACTAGATGTTAATAAAAATAAAAACTCATATATGGAAAATTATAAACCATTTTTATCCCAGGGCTCTGTTTACACCGACAACCCTGAGAAAGCTAGGCCTATCCAAACCTTGCGAGACACCGGTGCGTCTCAAACCTTATTATTAGAAGGTATACTAGAACTATCGGAATCAACCTTCACTGGTGATTTTGTTTAATTGCAAGGTGTTGAATTAGGTGTAATTAAGGTTCCTTTGATAAAATTTATATAAAATTGAAACTGATGAATGGTCCGGTTGTAGTCAATGTACGACCAACCCTGCCAGTCCAAGGGGTATCCTTACTGTTAGGCAATGACTTAGCAGGTGACAGGGTAGTAGCAGAACCAATTTTCTGTGATAAAATAGAAATAAATGATGAATTTGAGGTCGAAGAAAACAGTGAATTATACCCTGATTGTGTTATTACGAGGGCAAAAGCAAAAAAACAAATTTCAGAAAAAGAAGATTCAGCAACACCAGCTAATTGGATACAGTTGAATAAAACCTTTATATATCATCATTTAGAGCAAACAAATAATTCAGATAAAAATTTAACTAAACCACCTCCCCAAAAAAAGAAATGGTACAGAAAAAAATGAAGGACAATCTAAATAAAAATCAACTTGTTATTGAACAAGAAAAAATCCTGAATTTTGTCTTTTAAAAAATAAAATACTCCCTTTAGAGAAAAGCAAAAGTTAGAGAATGTTTTTATATGAGAGATGGCATTTTAATGAGGAAATGGCACCTAGTGGATGAGGAGTGGAAGATAATAAACCAAATAGTGGTCTCGAAGGTATACAGGCAAGAAATACTAAACATAGCTCATGATACTCCAATGTCAGGACATTTAGGAATAAATAAGACCTGTGAAAAAATATTAAATCATTTTTACTGGCCGAAACTTAGACAGGATGTCATCAATTTCTGTAATTCCTGCCACACATGCCAGATTGTTGGAAAACCTAATCAAAAGATTCTGTCTGCCACTCTGGAATCTATTCCAGTATTTGAAAAACTTTTCAGTAGAGTACTAGTTGATTATGTTGGTTTTCTTCTAAAAACAAAAATAGGAAACCAATATCTATTGACAATTATATGTACGTCAACTCACTTTCCAGAGGCTATCTCTCTAAGAAATATTAAGGCTAGGACTATTGTTAAGGATTTAACTAAGTTTTTCTGTTTAGTCAGGATTCCTTTGGCTATACAGTCAGACCAAGGTTTGAATTTTATGTCTTGTTTATTTCAACAAGTAATGAGTGAAATGGCTATTCCTTGGTTATGTTATTGCTTTAAAAATTGATAATTAGAATTGTAATAAAGCTCAAGGGATGATATTGAATGCGGTTGTTTGAAATTCTAGTTGGCATACCAGATTATATTAAACTTGTATTCTGCTGCAAAATAAATGCAAGCTCACCAGGCATGACAGAACCAATAAACAGGATGATCAAGTCACCTACACCTTTTGATAGTAACATTAAACCAACTGAAAGAAATTATCCCCTTGTTGTGCCTGACAAGAGTTTAATTAAGCCTCATTCAACAAAACTTATTAGTTGAATTGCATTTTAGGTGCAATGACAATCCTGGAAGCAAAGATATTTCTGCAAGAGAAGGCTGAACCTAAAGGCTTCAGAACTTGTCTAATTCACTTTAGTTTGAGAGATGAATTGGAGAAAGAACTTCAGATACTCCAGGACTATAGTTTCATCTCATCAGTTGGGTTTGTAAACAAGTCTATCCTACAATTAGTTAAAATAATGCAGTGTCAAGAGAAAAACCATTCTTTTGACACTGTATTTTATTGTAGGTATGAAAGTCCAAGTTTGCTGTAATTTTTATTAATTACGTGGGTAGGGTTCAAGGGCAGTGTGGAAAGTGCTAATACATAAAAAAGAAGAATATACATCCATTTAAAAAAAGATGTTATGTTTACTATCTTACATAACATTCTATGATAATGGCCTAAGGAAAAAAATACACAAAAATAACAAATAAGTGTTGGTTAGATCCAGTGACTTGACCCAAAGAGTTTTTAGTTCAATAACTGGCTACAGAAGTGAACAAATAACTTGTTGAGTTAAAGAGAGATGACATCTGGAAGTGACATTGCAAATGAAATGAGAATGATATACCCCAGTGATTAAAATAAAACGTTCAGTTAGAAATTCCTAGCACCTGAAGAAGGCCAAAGCGTACAATGTTCGAAAGATTGTGAACATGGCAATAAAGATGAGTACAACAGCCGGAACAATGTAAATACTTGCTCATCTCAGAAATATAGACAAATACGAAAGCAACAAATGTTTGCAAAATTGAAGGACCACGAAATGTATCCATTTTTTAAAGAAAATATAATTTTAACCTCTGAAACAGGACCTAATCCCTAAAAGTAGTAAACAAATCATCATTAACAAAAAATAAAAAATGAAAATGATTATATATTAAAAGTTAACTAATTATATTACAATATCTATAAACCCATGCACCAAAGTTATACTTAAACCTATAGACAATTCATACTTTTATTTTATAAAAATATGTATCTAATTTCATTTTTTTTAAATATAAATAAATTTACAATTTAATTCCCAAATCTCGAGAACTAAAGAAAATTTTGCTGTTCACAAATTTAAATGAAATGAAATGAATGACCATTATAAGTAAAAGTGGGCACTTTTTAAAAATTTTATTTTAATCTTTTTATGGACAAACATGAGTGCGAAATTTAAAGAACTAAGAATATGTCTAGTGTATATATATTTATTTTTCTATTTTCTAATATGCTTTCTGTTCAATGTCTTCTAAGAAAATGCATAAAATAACAGATGCAGTGAAAGTAATATGAGTACAATAATTTGGAAAAAATAGAATAAGTACTTCAGACAAATTTAAAATGAGTGATTAAATAAAATATAAGAAAAAATTATTTAAACTATAATATCAATCAATGAAACAAGCCTGATTAAAAATGAAGTTCATTCATTTGATTAGCAATAAAATTTCATTCTGTTAGACCCAACAGGAACACAGTGTACCCACTTTTTGATTTGTGTGTGCCTTGTGTTATATGGGTGCAAGAAATATGGAATTAACTGATTATTAAAAAATTAAATATTGCTCTAAATAAACGTGCAGTTTTCATTCTATGGTGTCTTGAATTTGTACTGTATTTTAGTCATTAAATTTTCAACTAAGAAATTTTTTTGTGAAAGACAAATTCAAATCATAAATTAACCTAGCAAATTGACAAGCATACTTTTTTTTCCTTAAGATGAAACTTTTTATATGTGTAGCGAGATACAAATTGAAGTGCAACAAGTTTTACAAACACATCCATAAAAATGTCAACTTAGAAAACTGGATAAAATGTTCTTCCCATCATTGAAATAGTGACATATTTGAATGAGACCTGGAATAAAAACTAAACATTAGACATGAGAAAGAATTGTTTCTTTATAAAGAGAAAAGATTCAATTTTTTTTTTACATATAAAAAAACTAGCCAAGAAATGAAGCAGTTGAAATAGAAAGAAATTTCCCTATTTTAACACATTTTCGCAGTATAAACTTAGTTTGGGAAACCTCCTAATAAGAGAAAATCATGGAGAACATTTTTTTCAATCTGTAACCTATCATAGCAATCTTTTTTATTTCTATCCATGTACATTTAAATTTTAGGTTACAATTTATCAAAAGATATTGAATTCTCAAGGGACTTTAATTGTAAGAATCTTTTAATAAAATGCAACATTTGAGATGTTAGTGCAAAGAGAACAGAAACTATTGCAGACAGAATTTTAACTCTATTCACTGATTTATTACAATTCTAATCATCACTTTTTAAAACAGTGAATATTGTGAAGGAGTGAAGATAATTAAAATAAGAGTCCATCACAACAGATACTTATGTCCTCTTGGCTATGATGTTGCTTAAATGAGCCTAAAAATAAATTCCCACTAACTTTATCTCCATCTAAACTTCCCATAGCAATATCAAAAAGCCCTGAAGCCACTTCCTTTACTAACACTTTCTCCTTATGATTGAAAATTGACTTCTGGATATGTTTAATAATAATAATCAGTTGATCAAAATAATTAAATACATTATTATATTTCTTAATTGAATATATATGGAGTACATGTGAATATTTAATATCAATACATATATTTTCTTTACATAGTAATATTGTTAAAGTAGCCAAGAAAACAAGTTATCAGCAGTTGAAATGGAAAGAAATTTCACTATTTTGACACATTTTCACATTATAAACTTAGCTGGTTTGGAATACTTACTAATAGGAGAAAAACATACAAAAATCATTTTTTTTTCAACTTGTAAAATATTTTATCAATAATTTTATCTCCTTCGATGTACATTTCAGTTTTAGATCACAAGTTATCAAAGGATATAAAATTCCTGAGGGACTTTCATTGGAAAATAACTTAATACATTTGAAATATTAATAAAAGTGAATAGAAACTATCTCAGCCAGAATTTGAATTAGTCACTGACTTAGTTTTCCATTTTGTTTACTGTTAAGCCATTAAGCCCTCATATATTTGGTGTAAGGAAGCCTTCATGTAAACAAATTATTTTCTAATAATATTCCTTTTTGGGGTCTTTTTAATAAAATCCCTTAATGTATTTGAGATATTAATGCAAAGTGAATAAAAACTATCTCCAACAAAATTTGAATTCTACTGGGCGCAATAGATAAATTGTTGTATATATTACACAAAAATGAAAATGACACTGATATTTTAATAGGCAAATTTACCAAAATTACACAAAATATCTTGAAATACTAGAGTAAATTCATTCAATAAAATCGCCATTGGTTTCAACCATGACCTCCAAATGACTTCAGAATCTCCTGCAATGCTCCTAGACAGTCTCCTTAAGTTGCTGAATGCTGTCAAATTTCTTGCTTTCAGTTCATCTTTGGTGTTACAATGGAGTTCTGTTGATCTCTTGCTCAACTGCAACCAATGCATAATATTCAGGAGGTTTGCAGTCTCGGGAGTTCGATGGCCAGATGTAAGGGGTGATGTTGCAGAAATTGTCATGACTGGGTTTTCCTGCTTATGTGGCATGGTGCAGAGTCCTATTTTCAGACAGAGGGCCTTCCAGCAGCTTTCTGCTTGACTCAGGGCAGCATTACCTTCTCAAGGCACTTGATTTAAACCTCTGAGTAGTGTCTGAGGCCCTGTGGGAAGATAAATGGAGGCCTAACATCACCATCACTAGTGATTACTCTAAACACCATAATGTTGACTAGATATATCACCTCTTTCTGAATCCTCTGCACTGTCATCAGATTGAGAGCCAAATACAGAAATATTCATATTCAAGCCTCTGGTGTGACTGTCAAACAGTACTGCATGCCATTTCAAAACTTCTGGCTGACTGAATTGCATCATGGTGCTCTTTTCCTCACTGATAGTGCACAACTGACCTTACTATAATGTGCAGTTACCAAAATAAAAACAAGCACCATGTCTGAGTAAAATTATAAAATGACAACAATTTATCCATCACAACCTGTATTCACTGATTTAATTTTCTACAGTATCTACTGTTAGGTGTACATCATGAGAAGAGAGAATAATAGAATTGAATAGGTTCAGATGTTGGCTGGTTAAAACTCATTCAGACTTTTAAAAAGGTGTCAAGATTTATCTCGTTTCCTTCTTTGAATTGATTTTCTATTCTTTTTCCTAGTCTCATTTTTCTTTCACTGCCAGTAACCCCTTGCACTTTAGTAGCATTATCACCTTGCTTTGAATGAAATGATTTAAAAATAAAAAAATGAAGTAAACTCAAATCTTTTGATTATTTATTGAAATATATTTTCTTTATCTTTATTATACTTTCTTAGAAAACCATTTAAATGTTAATGCATATATTACAAAAAACTATAACAATATGGCAAGGGTCTAACTTTTCTTGCCTCTTTGACCACTTTAACATGGCAAAAGTAAATAGAATTCAACAAAAATCACAAAACTATGGTTTTTCTCAAGAGTGTGATTGCATATGGCACTTCAAATGTGACTGATCTGAAAATACAGATTCACAAACGTCACAAGAATATAGTTTCTCTCCAGTGTGAGTTTGCATATGGCACTCTAAATGTGACTTCTGTGAAAATATAGAGCAACAAACTTCACAAGAATATGGTTTCAAGTGTGTTTTCATGTGGCTGTTTAAATTAGAGGACCGTGAAAATGCAGAACCACAAAGTTCACAAGAATATGGTTTCTCTCCAGTGTGTGTCCGCATATGACGTTTCAGATGTGACTGATCTGAAAATTCAGATTTACAAACTTCACAAGAATATGGTTTCTCTCCAGTGTGTGTTAGCATATGCCTCTTTAAATTAGTTGTTCGTGAAAATGCAGAGCCACAAACTTCACAAGAATATGGTTTAACTCCAGTGTGTGTCTGCATATGGCGCTCCAAATGGGACTTCTGTGAAAATGCAGAGCCACAAACTTCACAAGAATATGGTTTCACGCCAGTGTGTTTTTGCATATGGATTTTTAAATTAGATGTCCGGGAAAATGCAGAGTCACAAAAGTCACAAGTATATGGTTTCTCTCCAGTGTGTGTTCGCATATGTGACTTCAAATGTGACTGATCTGAAAATAGAGATCCACACACTTCACAAGAATATGGTTTCTCTCCAGTGTGTGTTCGGATATGGCTCACTAAAGAAGACTTCAGTGAAAATGCAGATCCACAAACTTCACAAGAATATGGTTTCTCTCCAGTGTGTGTTTGCATATGCCGCTCCAAATGTGACTTTTGAGAAAATGAAGATCCACAAACATCACAAGAATATGGCTTCTCTCCAGTGTGTATTCGCATATGTCGCTCCAAATGTGATTTCTGTGAAAATGCAGAGCTACAAGTGTTACAAGAATATGGTTTCTCTCCAGTGTGTGTTCGTATATGGGATTTCAAATGTGACAGATCTGAAAATGCAAATTTACAAAGCTCACAAGAATATGGATTCTCTCCAGTGTGTGTTTTCATATGACGCTTTAAATGTGATGAATCTGAAAATGCAGTTCCACAAACTTCACAAGAATATGGTTTCTCTCCAGTATGTGTTCGCATATGGCGTTTTAAAAGTGATTGCCCAGAAAATGCAGATCCACAAACTTCACAAGAATATGGTTTCTCTCCAGTATGCATTCGCACATGGCGCTCCAAATCTGTCTTACGTGAAAATGCAGATCCACAAATCTCACAGGAATAGGGTTTCTCCCCAGTGTGCATTCGCATATGTCGCTCTAGATGTGACTTCCATGGAAATGCAGATCCACAAATGTCACAAGAATATGGTTTCTCTTTAGTGTGTCTCTGCATATGGGACTTCAAATGTGTGTGATCTGAAAATGTAGATCCACAAAGTTGGCAAGAGTATGGATTCTCTACAGGATGTGTTTGTATATGGCACTGCACTGAAAATGCTGATCCACGATTCATAAAATATTATAGCTTCTCTCTAATGTTTGTATATGTCAAATAAACCCATATAACAAGAAAAGCTTGCAAATTTAACAAGAACATGTCTTCTCTAATTTTACTCATATTTTGCACTATGCTTTTGTAGATATACAAGTTTTACATGAATATTACTGTAGATATTTCTCTATTTTTGGTGGAAAGTCAAGAGTCTTGTTTATTTTCACTGAAGTTTCCAATAATTGCAGTTTTTATGACTGTCATGATTTTCAATTCAAATAAATCCTCTGTAAAGAAAAAGTAACAAAATTTCAATGAAGTTAATGATACTTTAAATAATGTTTGTGCTTTAGCAAATACATTTCAATAGAAAAATCAGTTTGGAGTGGAAAAGAATAATACATATATACAATTATAATGGCATTTTTTTGAAAAGTTTCCCAATATTATTTTTGTAGAGATTCTTCTTGCCACTTGTAAACAAACTATTTTCATAAAATAGCAGACCATTAAAAATTATAAAGCAGAATTATAATAAGATAAAACATTCAACATTAATCCTGATATGAGCCTAAAAACTGATATACAAAAAACATTAAATTTAAAGTATAAAGACTGAGTGAAGCTTCGCTTTTAATTTGAAAGAGAGAATATGAATAAAGTAGTTTTGTTTTATCATATGTTATATAAATCTAGAAGGTTATATGAAACTGGTAGTTATTGATACATTTCAACTAAACACAAAAATTAAACTTGCATCAAACCTTATTTTCTTTGTCAAAATCAGGAATTTCTAACAAAATAAATTTGTATAAACTCTATAGTCAGTTAAGTGCCATACGTTATACATGCTTAGGTGATCATGTCTTGAAAGAGACATGACTGACTGGGCAGAAGATTATCCAGCAGTAGGTTGCCATTACTTTCTGTGGTAGACTGGTTGCCAACCAAGGCTATAAACCCAATCTGTCCTGTTATTTAACCTATAACTGGAAGAAAGAGATGGATTAATAGCTTTCCCAAGGGTATTTGTATATAAGTGAATGCAAGGAATTCAACTGGAATTTAAACTCAGCTTCCTGATTTCTTATTCTGAGCTGATATTCACTGCACTGCAACATACATCCATCAACTCAATAAAGTAAGCCATTAAAAATGATAAAAAGTGCATTCATTTAGGCAGGAGTCCTTAAATGGAGCCAAAAATGATGACAACACAATTGAACTTAAAACAGAATGACTGAGTAAATATTTGTTTTACTTTAAAGAAGAGAAAATGAGGAATCAATTGAAAATATCAAATAATAAAGTATTTTGTTTTATCAAAAGTTATATGAATCTAGATAGTTATTTGAATCTGAGAATTATTAGTTTGTTGATATGAAATAAAGATCTCAGCTTGATATCAACAAAAGGGAAAATATCTTTGTACAATAAGAAAATTCTAATCTAAAATCAGTTTGCCTTTACGCTATAGAACCACATATATTTTAGAAAGTGGTAGTTCATACAATATTTACATGTCAATAATTCACATAGCATCACTTTCAAAAATATCTGTGGTACTATAAGATGTGGCTTGATAAATGCTAAACCCAATTTCTTAATAGACATATCTATACATACGTAAAACAAAATTGAGGTTAGGAATTTACAAGTAAAATCTTGTGCTAATAAGAAACTTTTGATATAAAATCAATTTATTTTAATGGTAAGGTTCACTCTGTACAAGGCCTGTAGGCCACTTGAGGTAGAAGTTTACATTAAGAGGCAGGTTGTACTATTTGTAAGAGGGGAAAAATAGCAGTGAACCTTAGATTTTAACAGGTTAAGATTGTAGTGATTGGAAAAACATACTTTCAGGAACCAGTTCCAGAGCAATGGTTTGTGAGAAGAAGCTGTTTAAGTGGAACCTCTCACCAATAGAATAAGGAGAGAACATGGGTAATTTGCTACAATATAGGTAACATGGCAGATCCTTGCTGTGAAAGTCAGAACTGGCAGAACAAAGAGATGCAGTTCATCTGAGCACTTTCTGTGATAGTCTTGCCTGTCAAAGAAAGATTATGTGGTGGCAGATAATTTGTCACCTGCAAGAACTTGGAGAAGCTTTTTGTCTCTGTCAAGTTTACTCTGGTTCAAATATGACAACAGTACACCATTTCTGGCCTGTTCTGGCCTGTTCTGGCTCTTGTTAATTTATATTTACTCTATAGAACCATAATTGCTTTCAATCTCATCTGGGAATGACTGCTAAAAATATCCACCTCCACAAATCTATAGACAAATCATACAGAGGCATGCTAAGATTTCTTCCTAGCCAATAAGATGAAACCAAGAATCTGTCATATTTCTTAAATCTTTACTTGTTTCAAAGTCAAAATGCTGCAATCACTTGTTTGTACCTGTTTTTGGGTGTTAATCCCATTCTTAGTTTACAAACTTTTACACTATTGTGCAAATTAATTGAAACAAAACAAATAATCTCCTCCTAGGATATTTCACACTTTCCTGACCATGTATATGTTGTCTTTTGGTGTTGTTTTTCTTTTCTAAACACATTTCCCTTTACATTATGAACTGCTACCAGTTTGTTTCTTCGTCCCGATGAGATGAATGACAGTTGAAAGGCTGACACCAACAATAGCAGAGATCTCTCTGTAAGTCTTGCTAGTGTGTTCATGCAACATTACATTTTTCATTCGCTTCCTTGTAGTAATATCCATTGCAGACAACGGCCGTAGGACAACTAATCGACAGTTGAGACAATAGTGTCTGGACAGGATAAAATCTGATGCAGTCATGGAGGATATAATATTTTTCAAGACCAAACAAATTTCATCATGCACCCCAAAAATAAATTAATATTACTGCACATCACTGCAAATGACCTAATCTGAGGACAAAATAAAAATCAATTACACCCTGTCACACCAGTGAGTCTAAAACTGATTGTCTGGTGAAAGAAAGGAAACTAAAGCAGTTGTTTCAATTAATTTACACATGGATGTATATGTATATATATATATATATATATATATATATATATATCCTTTATCATATAGATAGATAGATAGATCACTGCAAATGACCTAATCTGAGGAAAGAATAGAAATTGATTACACCCTGTCACACCAGTGGGTCTAAAACTGATTGTATGGTAAAAGAAAGGAAACTAAAGCAGTTGTTTCAATTAATTTACACATGGGTGTGTGAATGTGGATATATATATATATATATATATATATATATATATATATACTGTAATGGTTGTTACAATGTTTTTAAATTCATATTATCACTACACAAAAAATTTCTCATGTTTCGAATCCAGCCCATTATGTTTTGGCTTCATCCTCAGGTGATTTTTTTAGAAATGAGAATTATCCAGTTCAAAAGACCGTTTATTTGTGTTGGATTTGTTATTTTCGGGTGTAAGAGGGTTGGTCTGTATTTTAAGTTCCGTTGACCTTTTTACTGGTGTTGGGGTTAAGTGTTTGTTTTTGGCAGAGTTCATGATAGGTTAATCTATTAATCTTGAAAGGGCTGGTGCTAATGGTGCCTTTGGTTTAGGGGTTGGTAGGTGTTGTTTTGTTTTGGGGTTGGTTTCTCCTTAATTTAATGTATGTTATTTTGTATTGGGGTGTGTGCTTTTTTTGTTTTTTTACTCTCTTGCTTTTTATAAAATATATTTTCCACAAAATATATCTTTCACAAAGAAAAAAAAAACATTTTATAATATTCTATAATATTATAAAATATAACATTTTATAATATTTAAGAAATATATTTGTTTTACAAAATCTATCCCCTATACAACAGATATCAAAAAAAGGGAAAATAACAAAGTAAAAGTACAAAATGTTATTTACATGTAAATAGTTATTGCAATATGCACCAAGACATCTTTTAGGAAAAGAAAGAAAAAAAAATGATTTTAAAAATATGATAAAAGTCAAGTAGCTATCCTCTTCCATGCTCTGACTTTGTGAATTTAAGCATAAAACTAGATTGGATGTGAGTTGTGGTGTAATGGATATCGGCTTGGAATAAGAAATCAAAAAGCCAAGTTCAAATTCCTTAGGAAAGGTATTAATCCATCTCTTCTTCCTCCAGCTATGGGTTGAATCAGAACAGATTGAATTCTGTAGCCTTGGTTGGCAAGCAGTCGGAAAGAAATGACAACTTACTGAGGGCAAATTTTCTGCCTAGTCAGTCATGGATTGAAAGAGACATGATCACCCAAACATGTATTACATGTGGCACTTAACTGACTAACTAGATTGGCGATTAGAACTCATAACTTCAGCACTGAAATTACTTGTTGTCACTTAAAATTCTATGCTAATAGTTTCTTTGCTCACACTTCAACTTTGTGGAACTGTCCTCTGGCTTCCAACTTTCTCGTCAATTATGACCTAAAAAAATTGAAATGCAATGTCAATTATCATTTTCTGTCTCTTTGAATCTCTTCCTTTTCTTTTACTCTCAGTAACTCCTTGCACCTTAGTGGCTTTTTCTTTCAAATTACTTGGAGTGAAATGATTAAAAAAAAATATTGGTTGCACATAAAATTTCAAGTAAAAAAATTGTTTGAGGTGAAATGATTAAAAGAAAGTAGTTAATAAATGACAAAAATTATTTTTAACAAATTCTCATTCCAAATTTTGCAAGAAATATGCATTTGTGTGTCAGATTTGTGGTACCTAAAGCTTAAAATGAATTTTTAAAAATTAAGAATTTTTCTTGAAACTTTTAGTTTTAATTTCAGGCTAGATTATTAAATAAATTTAATATTTCCAATAAGCAAAAATACTTTGCTGTATTTAAAAACAAAACTAATTTAAATTGACTAGAAGGAATTTTCATGTTGAAACTGCCGAAATTGTTGATTTTAGTTATCTTATTCCAAAAAAAAACAATGGCTTGTAATTAAATAATGTCTTGGCAGCGATTTTTATTTTATAATTCATTCAAACATTAGTTCCTGTCTTATAAAAAAAAAAAAGGATTTAAATTATCCAAGGTGTTCTGTTTTTAAAATTGGCATAAAAAATCAATTTGTCAAAATTTTTAATTAAGTGGATGTAACAGATGTAAAAAAAAAAAAAAAAATGAATAGAAAAACATTTCTGAAATAATTTCATTTATTTGTGAATAAGTCCTGACTCCTGAGAATTTAATTAAAATCCGACAGTTTGATTTTGTGAGAATTTTCAAATTGTGTCTATCACCGCAAAAAGAGGCTAAAATTTGCTGTTTAGTTTGCATCCGCTGATAAGAAAAACAAGATTTTTTTTTTATTAAAATTTCGAATGTTTTACAAACGAATAAAGGATTTTATTAAATATTTAAAAATACTTTGATCCTGCCTCTTAATAACAAAGATTTTGACGAAAAAAATTTTTTTTCATTACGTTTGGAACTTTGGAGCATGTTTTCATTTATTTTATGATGATTCTTTTTTTTTTTTTTAGCTATTTCGTGGATGTACTTATGCCGTTTTATTTTTTAATTTTTTAAATATTTCTTCAGAATATCTGACATGACGAAAAATCAAATCACACCTGAATTTATCTTTTTTTTTTCTGCTATAAAGCGAATAAAAGAAAATTATCAAAATGCTGAGACAAAACAGTAGTAAATAACTATTTTTTTAAAAAATCAAAACAAAACAAAATTGTATTCTTCCACTTACCTTCAGGCCAGAACATTCAACTGGGAAAACAAAACACATTGGTTTCTTTGTTCTCAAATGATTTTTTTATTTTATCGGATATTCTCTGTCAAGTGTCAACCTACCAAGTTTTTTGGGGTCAGTTTCTATAATAATGTCAAACTTGAAACGAATGACACAAAACAAATTTAAGAAATGGAAATAACACTGTTATTATAATAGAAATGCAACAAAATAAAACATATGAGAAAAATAATCACGTCAGTCGAAAAGGAAAATTGATCGGTGTCAGTCAAAATTTGATTCCTTCTGTTTAAAATCCAGATTTCTTGGCGTTTAAAAAAGTTGATTTTTTCAGCGCCGTTTAGGTATGGCACAAGGCCAAAAGTATGGGGTACTCAGTGATGATGGAACTTACTACTCAGTTGCAACAGGTTCTAAGCGAGACAAGTTTGTTAACCATTACACCACTTCGAAGCGCCCTTTTGGCATGGTGTTTCTTCAGGGGTGCTGACACTACCGGTGCTAAAGACCGGTGTCCCTAACACCGGAAATATTGAAATTTCCTAAGCATATCTTAAATGTGGCACAAGGTCAAAAGTATGGCGCTCCCAATCCCGTTCAAACACTCTACTATTCCCTCATAATTGATCTCTAGCAAGATAAAAAGCTAACCATGATGACACCTTAAGTGCCCTCAGTTGACAACATAGCATTTATTTTTTTTAAATGCAAAGTTTTTTAACGAGTGAGTTTAAGTTATAGCTGTTATTGCAGAATGGAGAGCTGAGTTCAATTTATTTCTAGTAGAGTTCATCACTTGCATTGGGGAAAATATTCTAGGAATACTTTTTGCTTGATTCGAAATAAAGATACCTTTCTTCTTCACGATTTGCAAACTTGTTACACCACCATTGAATTAAAAATTACTTACTACTTAGCTATCATAGAACAATTTACAAATCGCAGTCTAGTGACAATTTACTTATCGCTTTATTTTCATTATTAATCAAATTTCGTACATTTTTGGTAGAAAGAGGCTCCAATTATCTCTCTTTATTTTCCTACAAACTTGCAATTTGATTGGTTAATAATAATATTTTTTTTCACAAAAATTGTTACATTTTTACGAGACACAATTTTCCCCGCTTAGCCCACTGATTCTTGACAGTACTTAAACTACTCTGTCCTTGTCTTCTCAAACAGTTCGGCCTGGAAGCAGACGACCGTGTACACAAGCCATGTAAGGTAATAACAATCGCCCATTTCTTTCGCCGCCACGCACTAACTTGAATGCTGCTAAACGGAATCCATTTCACCAGTCTAATAATCGGAACAAGAAAGTGAGTCTGCATGAGAGAGAGAGAGAGAGAGCAGCTTCACTGATGTCTATTTCTTGATATATTAGCCTTTATAACCAGTGATGGCAAAGTGACTCTTCTACTAAAAATTTAAAAATACATCTTTTTTACTGAATTCCACTGTAATATTTTTAATGTGAAAAATAAACTTTTTTTAATTTGTTTAATGATTTTGGAAATCTTGCTTATATCGAATTCAACTTAATACTGTTGTGTGAAAATTAATTTTGGAAATGTACTTAGTGTCTAATATTTTAATTTTACTATGAACAAACTTTTAGTGGGATTGTTTTGAAATAATCTGCTGACAATTACAACTGTGTAAATTTGTAAATAAATTCTTTATTTTGTGTTGTTAAATTATACACGTGTTTCCTCGTCATGATATACAATTACCTTCACCTCTGGTTCACTTCTACTGAGTTTTTGTTCAACATCAAAATTCAGAGTGGCAGGATTTGATATAATAAATAAAAATATTTTTGTGGGGCTGCTTGTAATTCGACCATTTAGAATAATCCCACATAATAAAATCCAGTAGGAAAAGACAACATTGTATGAACAAAGAACGTTAATTTTATATAAAATGGGATTACAAGGAGTTGATTGAATGTATTAAATGAGTAATGGCTTTATGTTTTAGTTGTTAGTAAAGTTCTTGGCTAGAATAGAAACTGTATTGGTTATATATATAAGAACAGTAAAATTGTTATATGTATGTTTTTATGAAAAATTATGTGTATGCATGTGTAGTAGTACATGGATATCAGAGATAGGTAGAATTTTGTTATTACTGTGGATGATGGCGCCATAGTCTGACATGGTCTTTTTGTAGTTTGGTCAGTGCTGAGTTGAGTGTTGCTTTTGTGTATGGACATGAATGGGGTCTGGAATATCAGCAGCTAGAGTGATGTTGACCTTGGTGACATTTATGAGTCTCTTTCTTGGGGCTAGTCTTTATGATATTTATAACATTTTTTTGTGAAACATTGGCTCCAGAATTATTTTATTTATTCCTAATTCACCATAAAATACCATGTAGTATGTCTGCTACTATGCTTGCACAATATTTGGTGGTATCTACTTAATTGTGATCACCAATAAAATAAGTTTCCTGATTTGTATTCTATGGTTTTGTATTGTATGGTTTAATTGGTGTTTTAAGATGCAAGCACTTTATTGTATGTTATTGGCTTATAAATATTTTGTAGGCATGTTTTAATGTTTATATAGCTATTGTACTAGATATTTTATTGGACATGACAGTATGAACCCAACTTTTTCCCTAGCTATGAGTAAAATTGCATGACATACTGGATTCTGAGTGGCAATTAGTCCAGGAAAAGAACAACTTTGAATTCCAACCAGCCAGAGGAGGGCTAGTCTTCATCAGGCTACCTTGCTCAAGACACACCACTGCAACTATAGCTGCAGTATGTGTGGTACCTCTACAACCCTAATTAGTTATGGGATTTGTGATTGTGATTGAAATCTATTTACAATAAGCATTACAATCATAAATCAAAACAATACTGAGAATCATTTCTGACATAAATGAAATGTTATAATCCACTGTAAATTAGATTCATTCTTCATGTTAGTGAGATGTAGCTGTTAAGAAAGCATAACTCAAAATAAAATTTTTAAAAAATTATCTTCAGCGCAGAGACTCCAGGCATCACATCTAGCCCACAAAACAAATCCATAGAAAAATCTAAAATGCTATACGAACAAAGCCAATTCAAGACAAGAGGCTGGGAGCCAATAGATTTAAGTAAAAGAAAGTCACTCAAAAAAATTGTCTTAAATTGCTACCAACAGGCCAGTTGCTGACACCGGTGGCTTACAACTTCACCACTAGGATTTTATTGAAATAACCAAATATAAATACCCACTCAAGACTCATGCCCCTCTGAGTCACCCACACCATACCCACAGAGGCATTTCATACACACCCTCTGTATCTGCAAAGTCAAATTCGTGGCTTCACTAATCTATCCAAAGCTTCTCTCAACATCACCACAGTAACCTTGGTTAACTGACCAACAAATCTGATAATCCCAGGCCTTCCCAATAACACCCTTTTACCAAATTGCTTCTCTTACCAATAGCAACTAAAAAAAGACATATTTTTGTTATTTTTTATGCCACCTCACAGGCTGGTTCTTATTGTTTTTATTTGTTCTCCAATCCAACTGGAATCTGGCAATAGCAGTGGAATTCTTGCTAGATTAAGCTTCACTAATCCAGTCTCTGCCTCTCTTAGCATTACAATCATGACCTGTCAACCGGCACACCAAATGCACCAACTTCAGGCCTTACCGACCAAGAATAAACCACAGCTATAAAAATGGCACACATCATTGATAAAGAGCAGTTTGGCTTCACCTCGGAATGGTATTACATTAACTTGACACTCATGACCATCTGCCCATCCATATACATCACTGACATCAATTTCGACCTTGAAGATAAACAAAGCAACCTTACTAACAACACCCCACTCATGCTACCAACTGCATATACCTTGTGAATTTATATTGGTAAATCCACATCAGATGTTTTTTTGCACAAATATGTATGCTGGCATGTAATTATTATATATATATATACCAGGGTCATTCAATAAATAAGGTGAATTTTTTGGTATAAAAACTTCTAATAAAGATAGAAGCTTACTTTTTTTTCAACATAGTCGTGCAGCAGTGTCACACACTTTTCCCATATGTGCACAATCTTCCGTATTCCCTCAGCATAAAAATCTTTGGACTGATGTCTCAGCCAATCACTCACAGCACTTTTGACTTCATCATCATTTTCAAACTTTGTGCCTCTCGTGAACACTTTTAATGGACCAAATAGGTGAAAGTCTGAAGGGGCAAGGTCTGGGCTGTAAGAGGGATGAGGGAGCAGTTCCCAGCCCAGCTCGTTGATGGTCTGCACTGTTTGGGCTGCTGTGAGAGGCCTTGCCTTGTCTTGATGCAAGATGACTCCATGTGACTGATGACCCCTGCGTTTGTTCAACAGATAGGCTCAAAGTCCTTGCAATGTCCTCCACTGTCACCCTTCTGTCAGACTGAATGAGGTCATTGACTGATTTGATCACCTCAGGAGACCTCACTTCTGTAGGCCTCCCAGGCCTGTCTTCATCCTCAACACTGCTCTGTCCTTCTTTAAACAATTTAGCATGTTGTAGATATTTTTTTGGCTGAAACATGTGGCACCATACAGTTGACATTCTCCTATGAATTTCAACTGGTTTGCATCCTTCAGCAACCAAAAACTTGATGACTGACCTCAGTTCAATCTTGGAGCATGATTCTTGGTTGTCCATCTTTGTTAATCTCCAAAACTCTCAAAGTTTTTTTCAATCTACAAAAAAAGAATTAAATCCCTTTGAAAAAGAAGTAAAGGAAAACAAATTTAAAAAAGTAAGCTTCTATCTGTATTAGAAGTCCTTATACCGAAAAATTCACCTTATTTATTGAATGACCCTTGTATATATATTCTGAGAATTAGTCAATACACACTTGTTGATATGTTAGAATTTTTTGTTTGCTTTTGAATTTGCAACCATACACAGGATATAACAAAATGAAAATAAATGTAACTAATAGAGCAAAATAAAAAGAATGATATTACTCATTGCTAGGCATGCTTTTTTTAGGTCTCATCAAAATGCACGTTTTTTTTTCAAAATAAAAGTGAAACATCGCTTCACTCTTTTAAAAAATATGACCAAAAATCAGGTAATTTATTCAATTAAATTTTCAACTTATATTTCTCAATAAATTGTATACTTGATAGGTTATTTTATTAGAGTATATTGAGGAATAATTATCTTGATATAAAATATGTAAACCAACTGTAAGTAGATGCTTATTATTATTTACTATTAGCCAATATTTTGACAACTATTTCAATAAACAATCTAATAATGTTTGTTATTTTGTTTTCAATTCTCAAATACAAAGTAAATGTATAAATTCACTTTCATCATATGTTTAGATTTTATTACAATACTAGTTTTTAAAACAATAAATATTGATGAAGAGTGACGTTAAAATAAAAATGGTATCATGGGAAAAATGTCCTTTTGACACTGATTTTGTATTTAAATTTTTTTTTTTGCAGTCATAAAGGTCTATGTTTGCCAACTATTTTTTGTGCAAAAATAAAATCACTTTTTTCCTGGGAAGGAATAAAAGAAAAAAGAGAATGTCACCTCTCTTACTCCAAATATTAAAAAAGTCACATCTAGTAACAAACAAGACTTGAAACTACTATGTGAAATTTAAAAGGTACATTTAAACACAATTTTACAAAAGGTTTGCAGAGAAAATTTTCTTTTAGTGTGCCTTATTGTAAACAAAGCTAGATAGATAAACAAAAATACAGAAATTATTGGCTCTGAAAAAATTTAGAATGCAAGTTTTCAGATCATGAAAAATAAAAACAATCTTGAGAAGTTGATACAAACAGTGGGGAGAAAATACACCTTAGAAAAAGATGTACCCACTTAAATAGAGAAACAAAAATATCTAGCCCACAAGCATCTCTGGGATCTTTAATGATAATTTTCATTTGTCACCCTTGTTTTTAAGAATGCCGAAACCTTTCTGCCTTTTGCTCTTCCTAACAGTAGTGTTTTCTTTCTTTTTTGTCACTTCAACTTTTTTTTGTTATTCTTTTGGCTTGTCACACAAGTGTCTCTGGAAACTTTAACTGTGATTTTAATTTGTCAACATAGTTATTAAGAATGCTGAAACCTTTCATCTGATGTCCAATCTACCTTTTCTGACTTTTATAATCCTATTGTCCTTATCCTTAAATATCCTTGGGAGAGGTTCAAATAGACCTCAAAATTTACCAGGGCAAAATCTGCCATTTTCACTGGACAATTTTTAAATTGAACCCTTTTAGTTCACTGGGGTAGATTGTTCTCATTCCATGAGTCATTGTACTTCCAGATGTCTTGGTTATCTCTATTTAACTCAACGTAGTTTTCTGTTCACCTCTGCTGTAGCCAGATATAGAACTCACAATTTTTTGGGTCGAAAGACTGGAGCCAACCAACTTTTACTCACTGGGCAATGTATCCTTTAGGACCATTATGCATTATACCATCAGCATATTCCTGTCAGCTGAAGAAGGTCAAAGTGTACAACTAAAACATCAAGAATATGGCAACAAAGATGAGGACAACAGTTCAAACAATGTAATTAATTACAATATCTCATCTCACAAATATAGACAAATATTAAAATGAATTGATAATTGTCTATGTTTGAACTCAAGAATTGAGAGTTTTAATTAGTTTGATTGATTGAAATTAGAAACAGGCAAAACTCACTACAAGAAAAATAGCAACTGATAGAAACCAGCAGGTAATAAACTTTGTCAGATGTGGTTAAAACAAAGAATTTCTTGTTTATAATCTCCTTCACCCTTTTGCCTTGATTGTAAATTAGCTGAGGTCAAAACAGCTGAACATGACTGTGTGTGTCGAGAGGATGAAATCATCAATATTGTACCTTGAATATTCAGGTGTTTGCATGCTAGTCCTTCTGCAGGGTTATTATCATGCTGAGCATTACCAGGAACCAGTAGGCAATATGCCGTTTGTGAATTGTGTATTAAATATCAAATGAGATGTACAAAATTGGCATAAATAAAAGAAGAAGGGTCATTGCAAAGGTTACATTTAAAAGACTTGTAAAAGACATTTCAAAGAAAATGAATTAGTAACAAGAACTGTGTTTGGGTTTGTGAATTGACAGATTTTCAACTCTCATCATTGAGTGAAATGAGCATAACTCACCAGTATGCACAACTAGGAAAATGACGATTGAGGCAAACCAACTTGGCCGGTAAATTTTTGTTTTGTTCCCCAAAAGCCTTTACCCCTTCAAATCTTTCCAAAACACCCTTATTTCCATGCAAAAGTAAATGCTGAACTCAAACGATAATTGTTTGTTGACGAAACCTACCTGTTTTCAATTTTACAACCAGAAAAATATTGAACTTCTTTTCGATGTTTATCTCACCCCGTAACCTCAGTTAGAAAATGTTATTCACTGCAGACTGCCTTCACGCGTAGTTTGGCGATTTTTCGACCAATTTACTCCCTTTTGCTATTCATGTGCTGAAATTGAGTTCCGAACCTAACCAAATCGCGGACTAATCACTCAAAAGAAGTAAACAGGCCGTAATAAGTATCCTACGCCCCAAGTCATTCAGCGTTGAATCAGAGATGACAATGGTGGTAAGGGGTGAGATATAGTCTGATGTATTTATGGTCAATACCATGATAAAAAGGTTTCCTCAATAAACAATTATCGATTTGAGTTCAGCATGTATATTTGCATGGAATTAAGGACATTTTGGAAAGATTTGAAGGGATAAAGGCCTTCGAGGAACAAAACAAAAATTTACCACTTGGCCTAAAGAATCTGGCCAAAATTTAAGCTTGGAATTTGTTGTTTAATATCTCCTCCATCCTTTTTGCCTTGTGAATTAGCAGAGCTCAATCTGACTAAACCTGGCTGCGTGCAACAAGAACACATCAATACTCTACTTCTTGTACATGTATGTAAATCAGTTTTTATGACATTTGTCTTTTTTGCCTTGATTGTAAATTAGCTGATGTCAATTTGGCTGAACATGGCTGTGTGTGTCAAGAGGATGAAATCAATACACTACCTTCTTCCTATACATGTATGTAAATCAGTTTTTATGACATTTGTCTTTTTTGCCTTGATTGTAAATTAGCTTGATGTCAATTTAGCTGAACGTGGCTGTGTGTGTCAAGAGGATGAAATCAATACACTACCTTCTTCCTATACATGTATGTAAATCAGTTTTTATGACATTTGTCTTTTTGCCTTGATTGTAAATTAGTTGATGTCAATTTGGCTGAACGTGGCTGTGTGTCAAGAGGATGAAATCAATACACTACCTTCTTCCTATACATGTATGTAAATCAGTTTTTATGACATTTGTCTTTTTTGCCTTGATTATAAATTAGCTGATGTCAATTTGGCTGAACGTGGCTGTGTGTGTCAAGAGGATGAAATCAATACACTACCTTCTTCCTATACATGTATGTAAATCAGTTTTTATGACATTTGTCTTTTTTGCCTTGATTGTAAATTAGCTGATGTCAATTTGGCTGAACGTGGCTGTGTGTGTCAAGAGGATGAAATCAATACACTACCTTCTTCCTATACATGTATGTAAATCAGTTTCTATGACATTTGTCTTTTTTGCCTTGATTGTAAATTAGCTGATGTCAATTTGGCTGAACGTGGCTGTGTGTGTCAAGAGGAGGATGAAATCAATACACTACCTTCTTCCTATACATGTATGTAAATCAGTTTTTATGACATTTGTCTTTTTTGCCTTGATTGTAAATTAGCTGATGTCAATTTGGCTGAACGTGGCTGTGTGTGTCAAGAGGATGAAATCAATACACTACCTTCTTCCTATACATGTATGTAAATCAGTTTTTATGACATTTGTCTTTTTGCCTTGATTGTAAATTAGCTGATGTCAATTTGGCTGAACGTGGCTGTGTGTGTCAAGAGGATGAAATCAATACACTACCTTCTTCCTATACATGTATGTAAATCAGTTTTTATGACATTTGTCTTTTTTGCCTTGATTATAAATTAGCTGATGTCAATTTGGCTGAACGTGGCTGTGTGTGTCAAGAGGATGAAATCAATACACTACCTTCTTCCTATACATGTATGTAAATCAGTTTTTATGACATTTGTCTTTTTTGCCTTGATTGTAAATTAGCTGATGTCAATTTAGCTGAACGTGGCTGTGTGTGTCAAGAGGATGAAATCAATACACTACCTTCTTCCTATACATGTATGTAAACTGCTTTTATGACATTTGTCTTTTTTGCCTTGATTGTAAATTGTTTATGTCAATTTGGCTGAACGTGGCTGTGTGTCAAGAGGATGAAATCAATACACTACCTTCTTCCTATACATGTATGTAAATCAGTTTATAATGTGGCACTTGAAATGAACCAGTTCCTTATAGAAATAGCCTTAGAGGGTGAATTGGTTGCCCAAGACTCAGTTTGACATTCATAGTTAAAGAGAGAAGATTTGCATTCTCGCAGGATGCTACTGCCATCTGACAAGCCATACATTGGTAGACCCTTTTGTTATCTGTGCTGCTGTCTGACTAGGAATGAACATACATTCTAAAAGTCAAGATTTCTTACAGAAAACAGAAGACCAGAAAAGTTTCCAGATATTGATACCTCATGAGAAAGCTTTTGTCAGTTCAGAATGCAAAAGTGAAAGTTAAAAAATAAAGTAGATATATAAATTTCTGTGAATTAGCTCTTTTTCATAAGTGAATAGAAAGCTTGATTTGAAGAAAGTTATAAAACAACCCAGGTGTGGCAGTGAAAGAAGAATAAATCACTTTGCTTTTTTGTAAATAACTCCCAAGACAAGGAAATGACTTGAGTCAACTCTTTCCATAAATGTATAGAAAGCTCATTTTTAAAGGCTTCACTCAGTTAAGAAACAATATAGAAATCACTAGGCTTTTGTTTGGTATACAGATTTCCATTTCTGCATCAATTCAAAAAGATTCTTAATGTTGAATGGATCCATAAATATCTTTTTAGCCAAAACCCCAAAAGAAAGCATTTTTTTTTCTGTCAGGAATGAAAGAGAAAATATTTCAATTAAAAAACAAAGCAATATCAAGGTATGTATTTGTTTGGTGTAGAGAAAAATATTTAATTGATGCTGATAACAAATAAAAATGTAAATAATTAACCCAAACAATTAAATATCTTGCTATTTCTTTTATTGAAAGACATTTCCATTATTCAGACTGTAGTTTCCTATTAAATAAATATTCTCTTGAGTTTCATTCACTCATCTTTTTTCTACAAATGAAAGCAAGGTAAATATATTAGATACCAGGATGGACAAAAAGTTCATAGACTGACTGTGATGAAGTAGAAAATCTTGCACACATTAATTCCAACTCATCTTATTAATAACTACATTGTTTCTTTCCAGGTAAATTGACATCTGGCTGTTCAAAGAAGACTTCAGATGTAATTAGTAGTGACTTCTGTTAAAAATAGACAAAATTTGGTAATGTTGTGTTATTAAGTACCAACATCAAAAGGATTTCACTACCTATGTCATTCATAGTGACATGGTTGCTACACTAGGGGATGACACCCCAACTTTATCAACAGTGTAAAAGTGGGAAGCTGAATTTAGGAGGGAAAATGGAGAGTCTCAAAAATGAGACAAGGTCTGAAGTTGAGTTTGTTTTGTTTAGCGGCATATCAACCTCTGTGGGTTATTTAATGCCAAAAAGGTGGGATTTTAAGGTATTTTTTTAGAGTTAGAAAGTTGATTTAGTCAGATTTTGATGAAAGTTTTTTTCACTTTTATTTTACAAAACTGAAGATATCTTCCAGTTTTGTATCCAAAAATATATTGCTAGTAATAATTTTTTTCCTTCAAAAATATATTATGGCAACAATTTTTTTTTGTTTAAAAATGTATTGTTGGTAAAATTTTTCCTTCAAAAATGTATATTTTTCTATAAAATCTATTTTTATGTATATATTTATATAAAAGTCTATTTTAAGACTTTTATAGTGTTTTGACCACAGTTTTGGGGTTAACTATTTGCCCGTAGCTGGGACCCTAGCAGGTGCTACCACTCTGGGTTAGGGTGGATCTGAGAACAACAGTAATTAAGAGATGGTTCCATGGTCCTCACAACCACTTAATCAGAGGCCTTGCTGCTGGATGCAGTTTGCCATCATACCCAGGACCAACAAGGTCAGGATGTCCTACAACTGCCACTACCGAGGAAAACATTGTATTCACCACTTGGTGAGGGATGATAAGCAATTGACTATAAATCAAATACTCAAATGCTTTTAGCAAATCCCACGAGCAAGTTGAGAATAATCTGCACAAGGAACTTGGTATGATGAAGGTTCTGCTCAGTGGGTGCTATATTTTCTGATATCAGATCAAAATTGCACAGGCAGATGACATCACGGTAAAATCTGATAGTCAGAGGCAGATCCAGCTGGTTTACTTGAATGATTCGTAACCGAAGATTAGTATTGGGTCCATTAATTTGAACCAGAGACATTTGAAACCAGATATTTATACACTTATATTTATACAGTAAAAGACATTTGAACCAGAGACATTTTACATTTATTAAAAAATGTCAAAATATAAAAGATGTATGCATTTACAATGGAAAGATTATAAATAAAATTTTCAGGTTAAAATACTGATGATTATATTTTGGAAAATTAGAAGGAGCAATTTCTCAAAACTGCCAGTTATATGAAGAACAGTCGAATACCATGTGGCAAACGAATGTAAATATGTTTTCCATAAAAATATCAGATTAATTAGCATCAATTCATTGCATTTTATTGTATCTCATTAAATGTACCAATATTTTAATTAGAAAAGCATGAAAATTAGAAATTGTGAATGAAACTAAAATTTGAGGTACAAATTACATAATTTCCTATAAGTTATTATATTTGATTAATGTATCTTTTAACGAACACAACCTATGCAGTAGAAACACCCCTTTTCACCTGCTCCAAAGAATGCCAATGTTGTTTCATCTGCAAAGATGACCACAGTTGTTTTTGGATGTGAAAGGCATTATACATAAAAAGATCGTTCATAGTGACATGATTGCTACACTAGGGGATGACACCCCAACTTTACCAATAGTGTAAAAGTAGGAAGCTGAATTTAGGAGGAGAAATGGAGAGTCTTAAAAATGATCCATGGCCTCTTCTTCAAAGAAGCCATTCCATTTATGTAGAGTGCCATGCCAACTTGCTGAGGCAATTACGAAAGGTTATCAAGAACAAAGTCACAGGAACAGTGATGAAAATGTCTTGTTACATCAGGACAATGCTTCAGTACACAACTCCTTGGTTTCAATAGCTGCTATGCATGACTGTAGATATGAAATGGTTAAACAAACTCCTTATTCTTCTGATTTGATTATAATTTCTTCCCCAACATGAAAAAACATTTGGCTGGGAACCAGTATTGCAGTGATGATGGTTTCATATCTGCTGTTAATGACGTTTTTGATCAACAGGATAAACAGTGAGATGTCAGTTTAGCCGGAAAGAAACAATGCAGTTATTAATTGAATTGAAATTAATACATGCAAGATTTCAGTTCTAGCCTCAGCCCTTGTAATAATATAATTACGTTTTGTGTTCATAAGTTTAAAACCTTTTCAAGATGCTTTTACTTGTGTATAGGTTTCCCACCAATCTATGTAAAAAAAAAGTTCCAGGATTTTTCCAGAACTATGTTAATAAGTTTCAAGAACTGAAACTGGCATGTATGCATGCATGCACATGTATGCACGCATGCGCATGCACACACACACACACACACACACACACACACACACACACACACAAAGTGAATGGTCATCAATTTCAAAGACAAAAGCTTTGTGATTTATCTTTTAATAGTTTGAAAGATGAGATGTTCAAAGAAAAGCTACAACTGGTTCCAAGAATTCATGTCACAAGGATCAGTTGAAAGCAGTGAAGAAATCCAAATGCTGAAAGCTGAAACACAAATGAATGCAGACCTGGTTATGTTACACATTTTGGAGTTCTACTACAACTGAAAATTTTTAATTATACACTTTAATTCTTACCGCTACATATTTCAGCTATCTCGACAACGCAGTTTGTGAATGTCACAAAAATTCTTGACTGCTGCACATTTCCTGTGTAGTTAAGTATAATGGTTTTAATGAACAAAACTATGAATAGAAATTTTCACAAAAAGACTACACATTTTAGTTACCCATACTACATGGATTTCATTGCATGTGGCACACAACACAATGATATTAACAATTTTTCAGTTCATCTAGTTTAACATTCATTTCCTCTTCCAATTTTGATATCTCTATGTACTTGTTTTTTGCAGATCTTCACATGGCATTGAACTTTGCCATAAGTGTGAAGTTCTGAGTCTTCTCAGCTTTCTTTACATAGCTGTCAGCTGACTTGAGCAAATATTGTGTGAATCTTTCTAGTTTGTGTTTTTGGTCTTCTGTCCTTCAATTTCCATAAGCATAGATTTTTGTTTTTGTTCAGTTGCTTCTTCCTGCCTATTTTTATTCTCAGCTTCAAAGTATTGGTTGTATGCTGTTCTGGCATTGAAAGCACTGCAAAGAGCTTTAGTTAAGGGAACCTTCCCAGCACCTCCAACTGTGGTCAAATAGTCCAGGATAAGAATTTGCTGTTTCATATTGTCAGTGGAAATTTCCTTATTGACTGAGAAACCTCTCTCCACTTAGTCCTGTCCATGAAAGACTACCAGCAATCTGTGAACTTTTCAGATTTTTATATGTTTAGACAAAGAGTAGAACAAAGTGTCTATACAGTCTTCATTCTGAAATTCTTGAAAGCAATATTTTCTGCAGCATCTTCCTTGAACTATTTGTACTGACTGATGATATCATCACAATCAGGCTTGATGAATTGTTTACGTAGAAAAGACATCTTTTCCCACTGTCTTTTGTAGCAGATTTTTTTTCCCAAATGGATCCTGGGTTCAGTCATGCAAGTGATCTTATAAAAAGTTATCTAAGAGGAAACTTCACCAGAAGTTTCTCCTTGATGGTGTTGAATATTGTTGCAATTTTGCATGCCAATCCATTGCTGACATATTTCCTTTTTGGATAAATTTTGCATAGCCCTATCTGCCAGAAATCCAGCCTTGATCTTTGCATGTTTGGGCTGGACAAATTTTTTACAAATTCGTTTGGGGATGTCACATTTAGAGTTTCATGAAATGTGAAAAAAAAAATGTGTGGGCAACCCAGTTTAGAAAATTCTGGGATTTTTAAAGGAGCTATTTAGGCTGTTGTTTTGCTAGAACTTTTCAAGCTATGGAAAGGGCTCTGTCAATTTTCCAGAACCTATGCAAATCCTGTGTATATCAGCAGCTTCATTTTCAAAATTGAAACTAATGCAAACCCAACACCATACACTTTACATCATTAAGGACCCTTGTTCAGCCACAGTACAGTTCACTGTACGTGGTAATGCCCTCCACCACATTCCACAATTTACAAAATAAAATGTCACATCTATCTGGCATCCACTATTATGCCATATTCAAATACTTATAATTCACATCACTTTGGTAAGAACAGTTTAGCTAATGTTCACATTCAAACACAAGATGTCAGAGTACAATTTAGCTCTAGAAATTTTAATGAATACCAAAGTATGGTGATGACACTATTACCTCTACTGCTACACCATGATTTTTTGAGACAGCACTATTAGTTATTACAATCACTGTAATCATAGCAGGTAGGTTTTTGGTACAGTCACAATTCTGAATGCCAATCTGGTTAGGCAGTAGGTTTTATTTCTAGAGTTTATTAATTGATATTTCCACAAACCTCTACTCACTCAATGCTATAAGTACTCAGGTTTAAAATTCATTAAGGTGAACACATCTGACCTTTGATACCACTCCCTCAACATCTCTCCGCATAAGACAATGACATTATATGAAATTTGTAAAGATGCAAATAAAAATCATGACAAGAATATGGCTTCTCTTCAGAGGGTAAATAGATGTAGGTCAACAATTTCTACATCTCTGAAAATACATATACAGAATTCACAAGAACAGTGTTTCTATCACATAGGATTCACAAATGATACACCAATTTTGACTGTTTTACAAATGGAGATCCACAAAATTCAGACTCTGTAATGTGAAAATAAAGATCAATAAAATTTAAAAGAATATGGTTTCTCTTGTGTATGTTTACATATGGTGCTTCAAATGGGACTTCAATTCAGATCTATAAATTTAAAAATAGAAATTTTCATCAAGTGTGTTTTTGCATATGGTATACCAAATGTGATTTCCGTAAAAATCCAGATCCACAAACTTCACAAGAATATGGTTTCATTCCAGTGTGTTTATACATATGGCTTACCAAAGTAGACTTCTGTGAAAATGCAGATCCGCAAACTTCACAAGAATATGGTTTTTCTCCTGTGTGTGTTCGTATATGGCTCACCAAATATGACTGATGTGAAAATGCATGTCTACAAACTTCACAAGAATATGGTTTCGCTCCAGTGTGTTTAAGCATATGGCTCAGTAAATATGACTTCCGTGAAAATGCAGATCCACAAACTTCACAAGGATATGGTTTCTCTCCAGTGTGTGTTCTTATATGGCCCTCCAAAGATAATTTCAGTGAAAATGCAGATTCACAAATGTCACAAGAATATGGTTTCTCACCAGTATGTGTTTGCATGTGACGCTTCAAATGTGACTTCTGTGAAAATGCAGAGTCACAAACTTCACAGGAATATTGTTTCTCTCCAGTGTGTGTTTGCATATGTCGCTTCAAATGTGATTTCTGTAAAAATGAAGATCCACACACTTCACAAGAATATGGTTTCTCTGCAGTGTGTGTCTGCATGTGTCGCTTCAAATGAAACTTTCCTGAAAAGGCAGATCGACAAATTTCACAAGAGTAGGGTTTTTCTCCAGTGTGTGTTTGTATATGGCGCTTCAAATGAAACATCCGTGAAAAGGTAGATCCACATACATCACAAGGGTATGGTTTCTCTCCAGTGTGTGTTTGCATATGGCGCTTCAAATGAGACTTCTGTGAAAATGCTGATCCACATATTTCACATGAATGTGGATTCTCTGCAGTGTGTGTTTGCATATGGTTCTTCAAATGAGACATTAATGAATAAGCAGATATAAACTTGCTAAAAATACAGTTTTCTCCAGAGTGTGTTCATATATTGCACTTAAGTGAAAATGCAGATTCACAAATATCACATGAATATGGTCTTCTATCTCATTTGTTTTTGCCTATGCCACTGCAAATTTAACTTCTATGAAAATGCAGATCCACATATATCATTAGTATATGATTACTCTCCACTGTTTCTTCATGGCACAGTAAAGCTAAATGATTAGAAAGATTTACAAAGTTTACAAGAATATGAGCTCTAATTTTTACTTATATATAACTTTATTTTATAGGAAACACAAACAGCACATTTCAACGAAGATTTTCCTCTTTTGCCAATTAATATTAAATGTGATGTATGTCGAAATTTTCAACATGACTACAAAGTATGTTTCTTTGTTCTTGATGAAAAGTGAAGAGTCTTGTTTTCTTTCATTTAAATTCCCAATAATAAGCTTTTATGAATATCATGATTTTCTGTTCAGCCAAAACATCTGTGAAGAAAAGAGAATGAAACATATTAACAGGGATTTTGAATTAATATATGAAATCAGCTAATATTTTTACAAATACATTTATCTGTATATTACATCTAGTTTAAACTAGCACGATAACATAATGTAGCAGCCAGGAAAAATCAATAAAAAATCAATGTTTATATTAAGTAGTAAATAAAATCAGTTCATATTTTTAACAGAGACTGTATTAAGGCTAGTAGAGATATCATAGAGACAGAAAAAGAAAGATGAATAGAAGATATAAATATTAAGATCAGTATTAAGCAATGAATCAAATCATTTCATATTCTGTATGGTACATTATGTATAGAAATGTAAGCACATTACTCAATTGCTGACAATATCTCATCATTTTACAATGAAAATGGTTAAAAGTAACCATAACTTCTATGCTAACAGTTTCTCCTCATGCATATTTTGTGGAATACAGAAATACAACAACATAGCAATTTTAATATAAGATGAATAAAATAAAAAGAAAATTTACAGATGAATATTGAAATGATGCCAAAAACTTTGACATCAAACAAAAAGCATTAAATTTAAAGCAAAATTAACAAGTCATGCTTTGCTTTTGACTTTAAAGATGAGAGAAGCAGTTTAAAACATAAAGTAGTTAAGTTCACACTACCACAAGTTGTATAAATTAAGATGGTGGTTTCAATCTAACAATTATTTGTTTTTTTATATGAACCAAATATTTAAACTGGATATCAACACAAGGAAAATAATCTTTGTATCATTAATAAGTAAATTCTGATATGAAAATCAATCTATATAAACTATATAGGATGAAAAATGTTTTTCGAAAGTGATATAAAAAGTTGTTTATGTTCAAATAGTTATTATAACATGAACCAGAAAATCTTTTAGGGAAGCAAAGAAATACAAAAAATAAAAAACTGGCTTTCATAATCTGATAGAAATCAATTAAGTATTGACTATGCATACAATTTCCTGTATTTAATAAATGACAAAAATGATTTACAGAAGTTTCTATTTGAAATTCATGTTTTTAAAGTGATGTGGCCATCAACCAAGAAAATTCTGAAATAAAATTAATTTACATCAATTCTATAGAAACAAAGATATTTTTGAAAGTGATATTATGCAATTTTTTTTTACATTCAAATAGATATTATAACATACACCATGAAATATTTTAAAGAAATAAAGAAATGTTGTTTTTCTTATAGTCATTTCACCACAAGCAAGGTAATCATCTATTCTAATGGTAGGTAGGAAAGTTTCTCTATGGTGGTTTAAAAATAGCAGCTTTTTTTTTTGGAGTTATTAAAATTTACGAGCCATTTCTTATTCCATTCAATCACAAATTGGAGGTCCTTTTGAGGGGCAGCAGCCAGGTTTACTTTGTCAGCCTTGGAAGATTTCTTATTGAAGCGTGAGTAAATGATGGTGTCATCTGCATGGATGCCTACTTGGGAACTGATTACATCAGGAAGATCATTGATAAAGATCAGAAAAAGTGTAGGACCTAGGATAGAGCCTTAAGGGACACCTACATTCTTATAAAAGGATCTAGAAGCTTGCCTGCTCAAAACAAAACTTCATTTCATGATTTGATAGGAACAATTAGATTAAATAATCATCCAGAAATAGCATAGATCTGGAGCTTGCACAGAAGGTCAGCATGCCAAAGTCTGTCAAATGCTTTCAAGATATCAAGAGCAATAGCTCGAGTTTCACTGTTCTTATCAAGAACCTGGTATGTATAATCAGTGATAGTTATTAGCATATCAATGGTAAACCTGGTAAAGCAGAACACAAAACAAAACAAAAAAATTTACATGAAACATTTTTTAGTCAGAATTCTCCTGCAATTAATGAAGAAATTCTGATATAAAATAAATTTGCATCAACTCTATGGTGCTAGAGATACATTTTAAATTAAAAGGATGAAAAGATGTTTATCTGCAAATAGTTATTACAATATGCACCAAACCTGCTAGTTTTAAAAAAAAGAAAACCTAGTTTTTAAAAATAAACTACACATTGATCGTGCATAAAATTTCACCTCTATATTTAATTATGAAAATAATTTTTGAAAAATTATCATTCCAATAAATGCAAAGAATGAATGATGCTTCATCTGATTAACTAAACAAATTTACTTACAAACAAACCCCTAAACCATTTGAGTTTTACACACATTAAAAATACATATGTGAAGAAATTATATTTATTATTTTTCAAATAAAATACCATAGAAACTATATGTGTATTTTTTGGTGTGCCCACATCATAACTGAATTTGACACAAGGCCAATTTAAAGTGGGTTTAACAGCATTACAGTGAAAAAATTTTCCAAGTCCCCTTGACACTTCTTATTTTGGAGACATCTCATGTGCCGGGTAATTAACCCAGCCTCTTGAGGCTCGAGGTTGATATTATTTTCAACTTTTCCAAAAAAGTGCCAAGGTACTATAGGAGATACAGTTGTCTCCAAAAACATTAGAAGGGCATGTTTAATTCCTTTGTTTTTATTGTTCATTGAAGACATTTAGGTTTAAGATCAAAAGATGAATATGAGACAAAGATTGAGAATTTCAGCTTTAATTTTTCAGTATTTACATTTAGATGTGTAAAAACTGGTCAGGACATATCACCTTTTGTATCCGAACCCCATTTTTAGGTGATCAAAACTACTGGAATATGTGACTGACAAGTGTTTCTTGTTGCCCAGGTGTTGCCTTTTAGATTGTTTAAACATTAAATAGCTCTAAATAACTACAGTAAGAAATATAAGATGAGTGGCTTTTTTATGTATCCCAGTAATAAAAAAAATTGAAAATTATTTTAAATATCTTTTGGCTCGAGATTTTGTATTAAGATTTTCAATTAGTAAATATAGATTTTACTTAATGACCAAACCACCATAATGTTTTAAAGAATTTAAAATGTATTGTTGAAACTTTATAAAAATTAAAAAAGAAAAAATGTAATCAATTCTTGTAAAATTTCATTATTCATCGAAATTTTTTTTTTGGACTATGATGTTTTTAACATATATATATATATATATATATTAAAAGCTTATCTGATTAAATAATGTCATAGTTTTATTGCATTTTTTATTTTACTATTTGGAGCAGATTTTCAGAAAAAAGGTTAACTGCTAAAAAAAAAAAAATAGATTATTTATATACCTCAAGGAATCCTGCATTTAACTGATAAAACAAATTTTCATAACGGAATTTAATTTCTTGAAATTTCATTGAGGGGGAGGTAACAGATGCGAAAGAAAATACTTTTACCAAGATATTCTAAAAATAATAAATTAATTTGTGAATAAGTCCTGCAAATTCCATTAAAATCTGACAATTATTTTATTTTTGCAAGAGTTTTTAAATTATTGTGTTTTTCCCCCAAAAAACGAGTTTTGTAATATTACATTGACCAGACTCTTGTAAAAATTTTGATTACTCGCTGACAAAAGAAAAAAAAATCTCTTTACCAAAATTTCAAACATGCTAAGGAGGACTATTAAAAAGTTTTTCAAAATAAAAAATACTTGCTTTCTCTTAGTCTTAATAACAAAAAAACATTTTGACGGGAAAACTTTGTTTTTAGGTTTGGGGCCTTTTTTCTCCAAGTTATGCTAGTTGGGGTTGGGGTTGTTGTTTTTTTTTTTTTCGAATTAGTGGAGGTATCTGAATTATTTTAATTAAAATTTAAAAAAAAAATTCTTGTCAAAATTCATTATTCATCAAAATGTTTTCCGTCTGGCAATTCACAACACTCAGCGTTCATAAAAAGCAATTAAAAGTTTTTCTAAAGAAAAAAATAATAATGCTAAAAAAATAATGATAAAAATAAAACAAGGTTTAATTTTTTTATTTTATGATTCAGGGTAGATTTTTCGGTAACTGAAGGTCCTGTTTTACAAAAAAAAAAAAATATAAAAGGTCAAATTCGCCAACAAGTTCTGCGTTAAGTCAGTCAGTTAAGTGCCATATATGAAACACACTTGGGCGATCATGTCTTGAAAGAGACATGACTGACTGGGCAGAAGATTATCCCACAGTAGGTTGCCATTGCTTTCTGTGGTAGACTGGTTGCCAGCCAAGGCTATAGAACCCAATCTATCCTGCTATTTAATCCATAACTGGAGGGAAGGGACGGAATACCTTTCCCAAGGGTATTTGTGCGTAAGTGAATACAATGGAATCAGCTGGAATTCGAACTCGGCTCCCCGATTTCTCGTTCTGAGCCGATATCCACTTCACTACAACGCACATCCCTTTAATTATAATAATAAAAAAAAAAAGGCCATTACTCAGATCTTCAAAAAAAAAAGAAACATTGCATAAATAAATTTAATTAATTTTTGAATTAGTCTTTAATTGGATTGGATGTTTGATAAAAAATCCGAAAATTATTTGATTTCACTACTGAAAAGACACTTTAACACAAGAAAACAAGGTTTTCAAGCAAAATTTCGAACGGAGAGAGAGAGAGAGAGAGAGAGAGAGAGAAACTGAGTAATTAAAAAAAATCCTTTGGTCTTCTTTTCTCTTCTTGATAATAACAAAGATTTTGACGATAAAACTTATTTTTCATCGTAGTATGCTAATTCAAATTGTTAGCTAGGTGTCCATTTAAAATAAATTTTAATTAAACAGTAACAAACATATTTTAAAATTTTAAAACGAAGTCATATGCCATTTAATGATTTCTCTTTTTTATTTACTGTGGTCAAATCAAAAACCTTCAAAACGAAATTAAAAAAAAACTTTTTATTTATTTGTGAAGTTTCTATTTTAAAATATTATTCTTCCAAAATAATTGATAATCCTGCCATTATGATGAAATTACCCCTGAATGTACTTTTTTTTATTTTGCTAAGACCTAACATTTAACAACGAATAAAAAGAAATGAATATAAATGTTGATTGTTGAGTTGAGATACGTCAGTAAAACGATTTCTTCTTCAAAATTATTTGTCTTCTTCCACTTACCTTTCAGACCAGAAAACGGAATGATAAAAAAATAAAACAAGATTATTTCTTTGTGTTCAAAATGATTTGTGATTTCTGTCAACCTCGTAAATTTTTGTATTGTTCGTTCAGTTCATAGCGTCGAAATTGAAATGAATGACAGAAACAAAAGAATTAATTTGAGAAATAGAAAACACGATACAAACAAGAAATTACTTTCGAGAAAGATATTTCCAATGTTTTGTCAGCAGAAAAATTTAGGCGGTGACTGACAAGATTTGGTTCCTTGTGTTAAAAATCATTTGTTAGCAGTTCTTCAGTTTAAAGTGCTAAACACGCTTAGGCGACAATGTTTCGAAAGAGACATGACTGACTGAGCAGATTTTCCCGCAATAGGTTGCCATTACTTTCTGTAGTAGACTGGTTGCCAACCAAGGCTACAGAACCTAATCTGTCCAGTTATTTTAACCCATAGCTGGCGGAAGAAGAGACGAATTAACCTTTTCCAAAGGGTATGTGTGCTTAAGCAGCTTAAGTGAATGCAATGAATTCAACTGGAATTCGAACTTGGTTCTCTAATTTCTCGTTAACTCAGCCTTTTTTATTTAAATCTGCTCCAAATAGTAAAATAAAAATGCGATAAAACTAAGACATTATAGTCACTATAGTCTGAATAACAAAGTTTTTTGATGAGTAATGAATTTTCACAAGAAATTGTTTTCATTTTTTTTCCTTTTTAATTATAATAACTTATAAGGATTTTAAAATATTTTAAAAATTCTTCAAACCTTGTGGTTGGGTTATTAAGTGAAGACTACTCATCAAAAATTGAAAAGCTTAATACAAACATTCAAGCCAAAATCCTTTTTAAATAATTTTTTTTTGCGTGTGTGTAGAAAGGTTGTTTTTTAAGTACAGTATTTCATATGTAACATTAATGGTCACATGTTTCACAGTTTCTTCCCCTTACAGAAAAAAATTGGACAATTATGTCAATTCTGATCAAACAAACTTAGCTTGTCAACGTATTTGGCTATCATCAATCACTTAACAGGTCAGAAAAACATGACCTCAATGATTAAGAAATACTAGTATTCTAATTTTCATGCTATAAGCAAGTAATACTTGTTTCAAATCAGATTAATTTTACTTTAAATTTGCTAATTTTCCAAAAATAATGTGTTACAGATATTTTATTTTTGCAAGATTTTGAAAACTGAAAATTAATTTTTGTTTACAAGCATGTGAATCTGTTAAAAATGGATGAAAAAAATGATAACTTTTATAAACTCTCAGAGTGTGGAGATCCCAATCAACATAATTTCTATTGAAAATACATCAGATTATTTTGCTTACTGGAAATAATAAATTCAGTCATTCAGTTTTCAATTAAAGCTAAAATGAAAACTTCAAGAAAGCTTTTTATTTTTAAAAGTTCCCTTTAAAACTTATGTATCGTAAATGAGTGGAGGTAACTAGTATTATAATAGTAATCTAATTTCATATCTCTTGTTCAGTCAGTATAAAAATTAAAATTATTCATAATACAAAGTTTAATAAAAGTATATGGAATAAAATATTATATCCTTAAAATATTGGTTATTAGCAGTATAGCCCAGCGTTGCTCGGGTGTAATGAAACCTTTAAAACTAATCCACAATCTTGGAGCTCAGACTCTTTGGACGTTGGCACGAAAGACTAAAAAGCAGTAGTTGTTTCCAGTTAAAGCGAAACCATAGACTGAAAGAAAAATGAATGTATGTAAGTCAAACTTTGATTTCCTGGTATCGATATCAAATAAGTTTTTTTCATCATAAACTGAATTTTGAAGGCTAAATAAGTGTCCTCTGAGTAAATGGTATCATGGCTGAGACTAAGAACTACAATTATACCGACTTAGAGCCAAACCCAAAGCAAAAACTAAAATAAAAGAGCTGAAAAAAATAGACATACAGGCAGATAAACACACACACACACACACACACACACACACACACAAACATCTTGCCTTTTATATATATATATTATCAATTTTCTGCACTATTGTAAGAACTGCAACCTTGAATCTTCTGAATATAGTTTCTTATGTCTTTGTTTATGAGTGTATCAAATTTGATTAAAATCAGACCACTCCTTCTATATCCTGATTTTTTCGATTATCGATTTTTATTGGCAGTACCTCGATACAAAACCTAGCTAAGAACACTTGCAGATGCTTATAGTACAACTGTGTAAATTTTCAAGAAAATTGGTTCAGCTGTTTTGGAGTGTATAGGTAACAGACACACATGCACACACACACTTTCTGCTCTACTCTCATGCAGCTCTCTTCACACCAGTGTTCTTGTCCTTCTCTTACCCATTCTCTGACACAACTTGTTCCTCTTTCTCATCACTTATTTAACCCCCTGCGCACCAGTTGCAGTTCTGCCTTGCTTGGGGTGAAATGATTAAAAAAAGAAAAAAAAATATATGTGGTCTCCATCTTTGATTCTGGTATAGAATGTGTCCTACCTCAGTAAAAGTATATTTATAGATATAAGTATTTGGCTATTTATTGAAACTAATTATTTTCCTTAATGCTTAACAAAAAGTTATATTTCCTTAAAATAAGCTTTTTAATGTAGGCCACATACTATACCAGTGATAGAATTCCATTTAGGCCACGTATTTAAAAAGTAGGTCACATACTATACCAGTGACAGAATTCCGTAGGCCACATTTAAAAAGTAGGTCACATACTATACCAGTGACAGAATTAGTAGGCCACATTTAAAAAGTAGGTCACATTTAAAAACTATACCAGTGACAGAATTCCGTAGGCCACATTTAAAAAGTAGGTCACATACTATACCAGTGACAGAATTCCGTAGGCCACATTTAAAAAGTAGGTCACATACTATACCAGTGACAGAATTCCGTAGGCCACATTTAAAAAGTAGGCCACATACTATACCAGTGACAGAATTCCGTAGGCCACATTTAAAAAGTAGGTCACATACTATACCAGTGACAGAATTCCGTAGGCCACATTTAAAAAGTAGGTCACATACTATACCAGTGACAGAATTCCGTAGGCCACATTTAAAAAGTAGGTCACATACTATACCAGTGACAGAATTCCGTAGGCCACATTTAAAAAGTAGGTCACATACTATACCAGTGACAGAATTCCGTAGGCCACATTTAAAAAGTAGGTCACATACTATACCAGTGACAGAATTCCGTAGGCCACATTTAAAAAGTAGGTCACATACTATACCAGTGACAGAATTCTGTAGGCCACATTTAAAAAGTAGGCCACATACTATACCAGTGACAGAATTCCGTAGGCCTCATTTAAAAAGTAGGTCACATACTATACCAGTGACAGAATTCCGTAGGCCACATTTAAAAAGTAGGCCACATACTATACCAGTGAGAGAATTCCGTAGGCCACATTTAAAAAGTAGGTCACATACTATACTAACACCAAATAAATTACTCTGCCTTTTTTGCAACATAACCATAAGAGAAGGAAATGATTTAACTATATTTACTTTGATGAATAATCACCACACAAACTGACCAGAAAGGTTGCCTTGAACATGAAGATCATGGCAAAAGCAGCACAAGTTCCTTCCAGGTGCAGATCAGGAAAAAGGGGCATAAGTGAGATAATACAAAATGTATGCAATCAATTTTGGCTGAAGGTGTTTTATTGATGAATGACCAAAAAATGCCCTCTAGAAAATGGGTAAATTTTTTATTTATTCCCCAAAGCCTTTCACCCTTCAAATCTATCCAAAACATCCTTATTTCCATGCAAATACAAATGCTGAACTCAAATCGATAATTGTTAATTGATGAAACCTACCTTTTTTCACGTTAACGACCAGAAAAATATCAAACTTCTTGTCGCTGTTTATCTCACCCCGCAACCACGCTTCAAAAATGTTATTCACTGCAGAATGACTTCACATGTATGTTGCTGATTTTTCCGCCTTTTTACTTCCTTTTTGCAATTACTACGTGGAAATTGAGTTCTGAAACCAAACAAATCGCAGAGTAATTGCTCAAAGGAAGTAAACAGGCGAAAATAAGTATCCTACGCCTCAAGTCATTCAGCGGTGAATCAGATATGAGAATGGTGAGTTATAGTCTGATTTTTTTCTGGTCGATAACATGAAAAAAGTTAGGTTTCTTCAATAAACAGTTATTGATTTGAGTTCAGCATATACATTTGCACAGAATTAAGGATGTTTTGGAAAGATTTGATGGGGTAAAGGCCTTCGGGGAACAAATCAAAAATTTACCAGAAAATGTTAGTAATGATACACTCCTGATCAAAAATTTAAGACCACTTAAAAATCTTTAAAATGAAATTTCTTTTTTATGGATAGATTTTAAACTCCTCCCACTTAAGGTTACCAATACTACAATCTAAAAGGTTATGGAAACAAAAAGCTACATTCTAAACATTTTATTTAGAAATTTACATTTTTATAAAATGAGGTGATTTACACATGATCAAAATTATAAGACCAGGGGTATAAATTGTTAGATCTATGGCAATTCCAATGTTTTTAGTTCAGTTAGAGATTAGCAATCACTGTGTAAAGGTGTTACCATGCCTAAAGCAAGCAAACTTACCAAAGTTGAGCATTCTCAAATTCTCAAATTCCATAAGCAAGGTTTGTCACAGCGGGGGATCGCACCTAAGGTAAATCGCAGTAAAACTGTGATTTGCAACTTTCTAAAGAACAGTGAGAATTATGGAAAAGCAAAATCCTTTGGTAGGCCCCCAAAAAATTTCTCCTGCATTGAGTAGGAGAATAAGACGGGTTGTTATGAAAGACGGTGGACTTTCTTCTAGTCAAATTAAGACAGTCACAAATGCTGATTGCAGTCCCGTAACCATCAGACGACATTTAAGACAAAAAGGCATGGTAAATAAAAAGCGTAAACAAATTCCTCAGCTGCTTCCATGTCACAAGTTGGGCTGCTTAAAGTTTGGTCGTGAATACCAAACATGGGACGTTGAGAAGTGGAAGAAAGTCCTGTTTTCTGATGAGAAAAAATTCAATCTCGATGGTTCTGATGGCTTCCAACGATATTGGTATAACAGAAACATGCCTCCTGAAATTTTCTCTATACGTCATAGTTGTGGAGGGTCCCTAATGGTATGGGGTGCCTTTTCTTACAGAGGGACAATGGAGCTCCAGGTGATGCAGGGTCGTCAGAGAGTGGCTGGTTGTGTTAACATGATACAAAAAGCATCTTTGATGATGGAGGGCCATCGTTTGTGTGGGGATGGATGGTTATTCCGACAGGATAATGCTGCAATCCATGTTGCAAGATGGACCTTGACCTTTCTACGAGAAAATGGGTCCATCTCTTGGGACATCCTGCATGCTCACCGGACTTGAACCCAATTGAAAATGTTTGAGAATGGATGACAAGAGATGTTTATCGAAATGGCAAACAATATTCAACAAAAAAATGAACTTTGCGAAGCCATCTTCAGAAGCTGGAGCAACATCCCCCACACCTTAATGGAAACGCTTATTTCTAGCATGCCCAACAGAATTTTTGAAGTCATCAAAAGCAGTGGAAGTAGACTTCATTATTAAATTTGGTTGTTGAATATTTTCATACACTTTTTGTACAATTTCGTAGAATTTTTGTCTCTGGTCTTATAATTTTGATCATGTGTAAATCGCCTCATTTTATAAAAATGTAAATTTCTAAATAAAATGTTTGGAATGTAGCTTTTTCTTTCCATAACCTTTTTGATTGTAGTATAGGTAACCTTAAGTGGAAGGAGTTTAAAATCTATCTGTAAAATAAAATTTCTTTTTAAAGATTTTTAAGTGGTCTTAAATTTTTGATTGGGAGTATATATCCTATGTTGATCCATATAGAATTGGAAACAAAACAGGGTTAATCTTTAATTTTCTTATTAATGTTTCCATCAAAAGAATCATAGTTTTCTTATTAATGTTTCCATCAAAAGAATCATACCAAAGTATGTATTTACTTGATATGCAGATTTACAGTGAGTGGACATGGTTAAATATAAATAAATGGCAGAACAAACTGACAAACAGAATTGACAAATTTTTTTTTTCATGTATTTGTTGATGGTTTCATTTTAGTCATTATATGGAATTCTGGCCTTTTGCTGAAGTTAATATTCTTTAAATATTTCCAAGATTCAAGGGGCCATTCTCCCAGGCAGTACCTTTCTTTTGGGAGGGTGCTGGGTTTATTGTCCATTATTGAGGTATCCTCAAATGGGGAAGTGCTAAGGGCAATTTTTCCACTTTAAAAATTGACCTTGTGTGACATTTGGCAGCAACATGGGCACACTAAAAAATACCTGTATATGAGATTTTGGCTGACAAAGTAAACTTGGCTGTTGCACTTCAAAAGCATCTCCAATTTGTGATTGAGTGGAGTATGAAATGCCTCTTAAATTTGAATCCTCCAAAATGAAGCTGCTCTCCTTTAACCATCATGGAGAAACTTTCTTGCCTACCATTAGAATGAATAATGCTAGTCTCCTAGAGAGCAATGCACTGTATATGCTTGCTTCATGCTCTCAAATGGAATGACTACATTGAATCCATAGCTGCATCTACTGATAGGAAGGTTGGTTCACTGTTGGGCCAAAACCTTTTTCTTTTCAGAACCTATTTTGCACAGTAATAAATCTATCATTCATTCGTACATTGAATACTGTTGCCATATCCGGTCAGGTGCTTATGTTATCTTGTTCTCAACAAAGCCCAAAGGAGGATCTGCAATGTAATTGATCTTGATTTGCGGCCAACCATCAGTCACTTTCTCATCAACATGATGTGGGTTCCCTCTGTTTTTCTACAAGTATTTTCATGGCCATGGCTCTGATGAGCTTTTTATTCTTAATTACTTCAACTGCATGTATTTACTTATGCTACTAGATTGGCATAAAGGTCCCACCCTATTACCATTGAACTAATTAAATGTAACTGATTTTTCTACTCTAACCGTTTCTTTTCTCACACTTTCCATTTGTGGAACTCACTTCCATTTGCTTGCTTTCCTGATAGCTACAATCTGTATAAGTTCAAATGCAATGTCAATTGCCATCTTTTATCTCCTTGATTCCCATCCATCTATTATCTTTTCTTTGACATAACCCTGTATCTTTTTATTCTCTCACTGTAGCCCCCTGTGCACTAGTGACATTTCTGCATTGCTCGAGGTGAAATGATTGTGAAAAAAAAAAATTAAAAAATTAAAATAAAAAATAATTTGTATTTTCTTAATATTAAGAGCAAACCTCTGGAGGCCTTTCTACCAGGCAGTACCACTCCTTTTAAAGGAGCTAGGTTTCTTGACTAGCACCTGAAGTATCCTAAAACAGGAACTGCTGAAGAGGCTTGGGCAATATTTGCATGATATTGCAGTTAAATCCACTTTAAAGCTAAACCTTGTATCATGTCCAGTTGCAATGTGGGCACCCTGGTAAATACTTATATTTTTTTTGCTTTTGTCTTAGTTCCAGTGATTTCTTTGCTGCTGTATAAGTTGTCATTTCCATGGATGTCAACATGACAATAACCAAAGAAAGTTACATAACATTTGACAAGAATATTGTTCTCTTCATTGTGTAAACTCCTAGAAGCATTGGGATTTTATATTTGTATGTTATTATTGCATATTAAAGTTAATTTATTTTCATATTATGTTGGCAGAGTGAATTGCATCATGCTTTTTATGTCTTAGTGCTTTTAAATAACTTAACGTTTTTTTTTAATTATTTCACCCCAAGCAAGGTGGAACCACCATTAGTGCACAGGGGGATACAGTGAGAAAAAAGACAAGGGTGTATTGAAGAAAGGATAAAAGATGAACAGGATACAAGAAGACAGAAAATGGAAATTGACATTGTATTTAAATTTTTATAGATTATAGCTATCCAGGAAGCAAGTAAATAGAAAGGAGTTCCACATGTGGGAAGTGTGAGAAAAGAAACTGTTAAAGTAGGAGTGAAAATTGCATTTAACTATTTCAACCATAATAGGATGGAACCTAGATGCCAATCTTCTCTTTAGTATCATGCACTCATTGTTTTTGATAACAGAAAGTTTGTTTTGTTTAATGTTATATCAACTTCTAGTGAGTCATTTAATGACAAAGCAAATAATCTTGGGATTTTATATTCTATAGATATATATAATTCGCACTTACATTGTCATAAGAAAAAGCTCTAATGTTTAAGATGTTGCTTTCTCTTCTGTGTATATTAGGTTTCAAAATTGAAACTATTGCAAATCTAACATCATGCACTCCACATCCTTAAGGACCCTTGTTCATTGTGGTGGTCATGCTTTCCAAAATGTATTCCACAATTTAAGAAATAGAATGTCACATTCATCTAGCATTCACAATCTTGCTTTATTCAAACACTGATAATTCATGCTACCTTTGTAAGAATATCCTAGCAGATCTTCACACTAGTACACAAGATGTCAGAGTGCAACTGACTTGGCTGTAGCCATTTTAATGAACATCAAAGTGTGGTGACTACACTTATTATTACCATACTTACTGCTATGATATGATTATTTGAAACATCACTATCATTCATAATGATCACTTTAATCTGAATAGGCAGGTTTTTGGTACAGTATACATTCTGAACCCCATTTACCTCTTGAGTTTATTAACTGATATTTCCACAAATCTCTGTTCAATCACTGCTTTAAGTACATAGATTTTAAATTTATTAAGGTGGATGCATCTGCCATCTGACACCATTCCATCAAAACCTCTCTACATGTTACATCATACATGACAGTTGAAAAAATGCAGATTGCAAAGCATAACAAGAATATGGCTTCTCTTAAGAGTTTGATTAGATGTGGGTCAACAATTCTGACATCTCTGAAAATACAGATATACAAAATTCACAATAACAGTGTTTTTACTGTATAGGGATTCAAAAATGATGCACTAAAATTGGCTTTTCTACAAATGGAGATCCACAAAATTCACATAGATATGAAATTTGTCCAGCGCATTTGCATATGCACTCCAAATGTGAGTTCTGTGAACATGAAGATCCATAATATTTATAATATAGTTTCTCTTCAGTGTATGTTTGTTTATGGCACTCTAAATAAAATTTATATAAAAATTAAAATCCACAAAATTTATGACATGATTTCCTATCAGCAGCATGTACAAATATGGCATACCAAATGTGATTTATTTAAAAATCCAGATCCACACACTTCAAAAGATTATGGTTTCTCTTTAGTGTTTAAACATGTCTTACTAATGTGCATTTGTATATAACAAATAAAATGTGGTTTCAGTAAAAATACAGATACATAAACTTCATAAGAATATTGTTTTCACTAAATATGCATTCGCATATGGCTTATTAAAGCTCATTTCTATGAAAATGAAAATCCACATCATGTTTGTATCATGCTCTATTCATAATAAATATGGTTTCCTATCAAGAGTGTTTCCACATATGGCATACCAAATGTGATTTCCTTAGAAATTCTACAAATATTTCAGTAAAAAAGGCACATCCACTAGCTTCACAAGAATATGACTTCTCTTCAATATGTTTGCATATGACCGTTCAAGTGACTTTTGTGAAAAAGTAGATCCACACACTTCACAAAAATGCAGGTTCTCTCCAGGATGTGATTACACATGACACTCAATAGATGACTTTGCAGATCCATAAATATCACTAGTATATAGTTTCTCACCATTGTGTTTCCTTATGGCACACTAAATCAAAATCATTAAATGATCTGCTAAGAACAGAAGAATATGGAATTTAATTTTTATTCATATGTAACAGTGTGCTTTTATAGAAAAAAGCAAACAAAACCTTTCAAAGTACATATTTCTTTTTTGCAACTTAATGTTCACTTGGATACCTTCAAAAATGTAGATACACAAATATGAAGATTGCAGCATATCTTTCTCTCTTCTTGATGGAAAATGATGTCTTTCATTTAAATTCCCAATAATACTTTTTATATCATGCTTTTCTGTTCAGCCAACGTATCTGTGAGGAAAAATTAATAAAAATATATATTAACAAAAACAGTGAATAATACATGAAATCACTTTATATTCTAATATATACATATGGATATATATTAAGTAGTTCTTTTGACTAACAAAGAGAATAGCATGATGAAAAAGCCCAAAACTTGATGAAAACAATGTTTTATTGTCAAAATGTTTATGTTATCATTAAGAGGAAAGACCAAAGTATTTTTTATCACTTTATTAAATTTTGGTGAAAAATCTTGATTTACTTGCATCAGTGGTGGGCCAAAGATAACTGTGGACAATTTGTATTTTTTTACGTAAAAAACATAGAAATTTAAAAAAAAAATAAAAAAGTGTTGAATTTTAATTAAATTTCCAGGATATATTCACAAATGAAAAGTACTTTTTAATTTATTCTTTATCACATATCTGTCACTCCACTTAATTTTATGAAATTTTAAAAAATTAAAATTTCAGCCTGTTCATATTTATATTACTCAAAAGCAGAACTACTTTGAAAATTTAAATCATTAATTTGTTTTTATCAAAGAGAAATATCATTTACTGAAAATTAGTTCTGAATTGTAAAATAGAAATGCTATAAAACTATGACATTACTTAATTAGAAGAGTTTTCAATTACTTTTATAAATAAGATATATTAAAGACACTATTATCTTCAAAAAATTATTTTTTGATGATTATTAAGTTTTAAAATTGTTTTTATTTTAATCATTTATAAAGTTTTAATTCTTCTAAAATTCTCTATTAATATTTTAATAGATACATTTAGCTACATATCGAGGCTAGTTGAACACAAAGACACAATAATGTAACAATGAAAAATCAATTAGCTTAGATATCAGCACAAGGAAAGAACTTGCATAAAACTACATTTTCGTAGTCAAAATCTTTGTACTGTTAAATAAATCTGTATCAACTCTATAGAAACAGTTATATTTTTAAAAGTGATAATACAAAATGTTCTTTCAATTCAAATTGTTATATGCTCTAGGAAATATTAACACAAAAAAACTTATTTTTTTTAATCAAATAAGATATTTTAGAAAAGTGGTTGTATGGAAAGCTGGTATATATGTTATACAGAAAAATAGTTATTATAGGTGCCAAGAAATCTTTTAGGCAATTTCACACTTATATAAAAATATAGAAACATTTTGTAATATTTACTGATGGCATAAATAATTGATAGATAAGAATTTATTCAGTGCAATGAAGTCTACACATGTATACCATGTTAAAAACGTTTTAAAAATATTACAACATTTGTAAAAACGTTGAAAATGTCCAAAATGCATGAAGTTCATGTATGTAATTTAAAAATAGACTAGTGTCTGATTCCATCAAACAAAAAATTAAGAATTGCACAACATTAATTACACAAAATATAAATATAAAAGAGTTTGTGAACTAACAGTAAACAATATGGAAAATTACATCATTGAATAAAGTTGAATTTCTGGCTGAGAGAGTTTCTATTTACATTGCACTCAAATGCATTAAAACATTTTATTAAAAGACACTGAAAAGAAATGTTCATCAAAAAATATTTTGTTTATATGAAGGTTTCCTTATACCAAATATAGGAAGGCTTCATGGCTTAACAGTAAACAATATGGAAAATTGAATCAGGGAATAGAGTTGAAATTCTGGCTGAGAATATGTGTTCACTTTTCAGTAATATTTTAAATGTTTTTACATATTCTATTAAAACAACCTGAAAAGGAATGTCCCTAATATTTTGATTATATAAAATAAATCAATATTCATATTTACCTGATTTTTGAAAAGACTAGTTTGCTTAACCATGTACAGACAATTGATCCAAAAATGTTTTTACAGCGATTTGTCCTGTTTGGATCTGCATATATAAATTTCTGATTGACCTGCATGAAATTTATATACATTATAATTTCACTTGTGCCTGTACATTTTCAATGCAAATTTTAAAGAAAATGCTATTTTTACAGTTTAATTGCAATTTCACAAGTATTATCATCCCTCTATTGGATGAGAATTTTCAGCCACAAAGTTGCTAAAGGTACAGTTTATCTGTTCGCCATGTTTACTTTCAGATGAGATGTTTGTAAAAAAAAAGTTTTACAAAGATTAAGCTTTATAAGCAGCGTATGTTTCCACATAATTATTCAGCAGAGAATTCTTTTAAAATTCCAATCCACATAATTCAGAAGAATATGGAGTCTCTCCAGTGTGTAGCTGTACAAGTCTTTTTAAATTTAAACTTCTTGATAAAATGCATTACAGATTTATTAAGAATATCTTCAGTCCATTCTGTTAAAAAACATTTTTTAATCCATCATTTTTGCTAACACTGTCCAACAAACTTCGCAAGAACATGACTTCTGTCTAGTGTGTTTCCACATGGGCTGGTGTGTGTCTGAAAATTCGGATCCATAAAATTGCCAATATGGATTCTATCCATTCTATCCAGAGACTTCTATGAAAATGCAGATACACAAATTTTATAAAAGCATTTCTTTCTAGTGAGTTTGCATATGGCATACCAAATTTGGCTTCAGTGAAAATGCAAATCCACAAATTTTCAAAGTATATGGTTTCTCCCCAGTGTTTGCATTTGGTACAGCAAATATGACTTATGTGAAAACACCGTTCAACAAATTTCACAAGATTAGGGTTTCTGCCCAGTGTGAATTTGGATATGTCTCTTTAAATGTGACTTTCGTGTAAATGCAGATCCACAAACCTCACAAGAATATGGTTTCTCTCCAGTGTGTGTTTGCATATGGTAATACAAATGGGACTTGCGTGAAAATGCAGATCCACAAACTTCACAAGGAAATGGTTTTTCTCCAGTGTGTGTTCGCATATGACACTCCAAATGTGACTTCAGTGAAAACGCAGATTCACAAACTTCACATGAATATGGTTTCTCTCCAGTGTGTGTTCGGATATGGAGTTCCAAAGATGACTTCAGTGAAAATGCAGATCCACAAACTTCACAAGAATACGGTTTCTCTCCAGTGTGTGTTTGCATATGGCATACCAAATTTGACTTAAGTGAAAATGCAGATCCACAAACATTACATGGATATGGTTTCTCTCCAGTGTGTGTTCGCATATGGCATACTAAATTTGTCTTCAGTGTAAATACAGATTCACAAACTTCACAGGAATATGGTTTTTCTCCAGTGTGTATTCGCATATGACATACCAAATTTGACTTCTGTGAAAATGCAGATCCACAAATTTCACAAGAAAATGGTTTTTCTCCAGTGTGTGTTTGCATATGGCGCTCCAAGGATGATTTCACTGAAAATGCAGATCCACAAACTTCACAAAGATATGGTTTTTCTCCTGTGTGTGTTCGCATATGGCGCACCAAATGTGCTTTATGTCGAAATGCATATCCACACGTTTCACAGGAATATGGTTTCTCTCCAGTGTGTGTCAGCATATGACATAGCCATGCAGACTTCTTTAAAAATGCAGATCCACAAATTTCACAAGAATATGGTGCTCTGTGTTTATGCATATGTGTCACCAAATGCGATCTGCTTGAAGATACATATCCACAAATATCACAAGGGTATTGTTTCTCTTCACTTTCTTTTTCCATTTGAGACACTAAATTTGACTATTACGAAGATTTGCAAACTTTACAAGAACATTGCTTCTCTAATTTTTATTCATATTTCCCACTGTGCTTTTGTAGATATACAATGTTTGCATAAATATTGCAGTATATGTGTGTCTATTCTTTGTGGAAAGTCAAGAATCTTGTTTTCTTTCATTGAAGTTTCCAATAATAGCAGTTTATATATATATCATGATTTTCTGTTTGCACAAAACATCTGTGAAGAAAAATTAATAAAATATCAACAGAGTGAATAATGCTTTAGATCTGTTTCCATTTTAAGAAATAAATTTCAACAGAAAAATCAATTTGGAGTAGAAAGAATAATATACAATTATATTTTTCTGAAATGTTTTCCAATGTAATTCTTGTAAAGATTCTTCTTTCTATTCATAAGCAAATGAGTTGATAAAACAGCAATTATGATATAAGAGAAAATTATCAAGCAGAATTATAAGATAAGAATATTCATTTTGATATTAATCTTGATATGAGTGTAAAAACTGTGATATTCAAAAAGCATTAAATTTAAAGCATAAAAACCAAGTGAAGCTTTGTTTTTTTACTTTAAAGAAATGAATAAAGTATTTTTGTTTTATCATAAGTTGTACAAATTTAAAAGACTGTATGAAAATGGTAGTTGTTAGTTCATTGATACATTTCAGCTGGATATAAACACAAAAAATTAAACTAGCATGAAACTTTATTTTCTTCATCAAAATCATGAATTTCTATTAATTCTACAAGTAAACCATTAAAAATGATGAAATGTAAATTCATCTTGAAATGGAGCCAAAGTATTTTTGTTCTATCATAAATTGCATAAATCAAGATAGTTATTTGAATCTGACAGTTATTAGATTGTTGATGCACTTCAGCTGGATATCAACTGAAACAAAGAGTTGCATATAACATTATTCTTTTAATCAAAATCTTTGGGCCATAAATGAGGAAATTTCAATAAAAATTCATTTAATGTTCACTCTATAGAACTACAGTATGAACAGAACTTGAAATTAGATTGTATTTTAACAAATACATTTCAATAGAAAAACCAGTTTATTGTAATTTCATTTGGAGTTGAAAAGAATAATGTTAATTGGAGTAGATAGACTAAACTATTGCCCGGTTCACACTCCACCCATGTCTATTGAACAGGTGAAGAGACTCATCCCTTGTTTCCTGTTTAGGATATGGTCTCCGGCCTTCTCTTTTCCAATCTTTTCACTCTTACGTAACCCCCTGCACATCAGTGGCATTACCACCTTGCTCAGGGTGATATGATTAAAACAAGAAAAAATATATACAAATATAAAGGTATTTTTCTGATATATTTCCCAATATTATTCTTGTAGAGGTTCTTCTATCTACTTGTATGCAAACTGTTTTGATAAAATACAAGCATACAACAGCATAGTAATTATGATATAAGTAAGACCATTAAAAATTATCAAGCAGAATATTCATTTTGTCATTAATCCTGATATGAACCTAAAGACAGTGATATCATACAAAAAGCATTAAATTTAAAGTTTAATACCTACCTGAAGCTTTCGTTGTTATTTTAAATAACAGAGAATGAAAAAAGTATTTTTGGCATATCATGTTGTTTAAATCGGGGCAGTTATATGAAACTGATAATTATTAATTTGTTGATACATTTCAACTGGATATCAGCTGAAGGAAAAAGAAGTTGCAAAAAATGGCATTGTTTTTTTTAATCAAAGTCTATGTGCCATTGATTAGAAAATTTTGATATAAAATCAAATTGTATTCATTCTATAGAACTACAGATATTTTTGAAACTGACATTTTGAAAAGATGTTAATATGTAAATACATGGCATCCCAATAAAATTGACACAATTTAAAATGTGAATATCTGAGTAACTGTATGTTTAGGCAAATGAAATTAAATAGGCTTCATGTTGAACAATAAAAGATTAATCAAAATTCAAACAAGATATTAAAAAAAATGTAAATTTTTTAATGGATTTTACAAAGCTTCACAAATGTTCACTATGTGTATCCACTTGTGATATGACATGTCAAGTCGGTAGTCAAGCTCATACCAAACACACTGTAGCATGTCTTGTGTAACATTTTCCAGTGTCTCAGTGATTCTCTGCTTAAGTTCCTCTAGGCATGTAGGAAGAGTAGGGGATGCAGACCTGTCTTTTTACGGGTGTCAAGTATGGTGAAGGTGGTGGTCATTTCAACAGCACATTAACATTGGCATGCCTGATCTATCTTCCTGGTAGATTCTCTTTGGAATAAATTTGTATAGTCAACTTAGTTTTTACAAATTTTATTAAAATTTGAGATTATTTGAACGAGAAAACTACAAAATGATGTCAATTTTGGGGAAACACTCTTTATAATAAGCACCAGGAAATATTTTAGGAAAAGAAAGCAGAAAAAAATCTGGGTTTAAAAATCTGCTAAAAACATCAACTTTCCTTTTGTGTACTTCAACTTCATGAATTTAAGTACAGTACTACATTGGTAGATAGGTCTCATAAATTCACTGTTGAAATTGTTAGTTGTAGCCATAAATTCTATGTTAATAGTTTCTTCTCTTTCACTTCTCATTTGTGGAACACTCTTCTGGCTTTTGACTTTCCTGCCAACCACAAGCCCCATACCAGAATTAAATACAATATCAATATTCACCACCTTTTATTGTCCTCAGTTTCTTTCACATTCAGTAACCACTGATATATTAGTGACTTTATCATCTTGCTTGGGGGAAATGTTTTTTTTAAAAAAAAAAGATAGATTATACATAAAATTCCCATTACTAATTTAATAAATGATAAAAATAAATTTTACATTGCATATTTTGCTAGGAAAGATACTTCATATTATTCAGTCAGTTAAGAGCCACACATGTTACATGCTTGGGTGATCATGTCTTGAAAGAGACATGACTGACTGAGCAGATATTCACACAGCAGGTTGCTATTACTTTCTGCAGTAGACTGGTTGCCAACCAAGGCTACAGAACACAGTCTTTTCTGTTAACTTTCTTCTGAAGAGAAGAAATGTATTAATACCTTTCCCAAGGGTATTTGCATGTAAGTGAATGCAACAAATTCAACTGGCATTTGAACTTGGCTCTCCTATTTCTCGTTCTGAGTTTATATCCACTGCACCAAAATGCACATCCTCACTGATTTCATTTACTTCTAAAATCCTAATCTCATTGAGTTTTTACACATTTTAACTCTGGATAAATATGGTTTAACATTTATCAAACAAAATATTATAGAATCTGTATAAATGGTTTATGTAGATGTTAAAAGAAATGGAAGATAAGACAAAATATTAGGTAAACTGAGAAGACTGATGAGAAAATGCCTGATTTTATTCATTCTTTTGTTAATCAAAGACTTACTGCTTTAAAAAATCTACAACTCTGGTTGCATTCTAGTCCCAAGATTGCAGGGTTAGTGAGGTTCAACCTGTAGTAATTTAAAGTATTGATCTTTTTAAATAAATGGGAGAAGAGATTCATCAGTTTAAATATTTAATTAATTTACAAGTATTTTCATGGTAACTGCTCTGACAAGCTTTTTTCCCTGGTTCCCCAACCACATGTATTTATGCATGCTACTAATTTGGCATCAAGGTTCCACCCTTTTATCATCAAAATAGTTAAATGTAACTGCCTCTTCTATTGTATCAAACTGCCTCTTCTCGTCTGTAGAAGTCCCTTCCATTTACTTGCTTCCCTGATAGCTACAATCTGCAAAAGTTTAAATGCAATATCAATTGCCATCTTTTATCTCCTTGATTTCCATCCATCTCTTATCCTTTATTTGACATCACCCATACCTTTTTTTTTCTCTCAATGTAACCACCTGCACATCAGTAGCAGTCCTGCTTTGCTTGGGGTGAAATGATTATAAAAAAAATAATAATTAATTCTGTCAGAATAAGTAAAAACTTACATAGGGACAAAATGGCATTATAAGTTTCAGAAAATAGTTCTCAGATTTTTTTGCAAAAGCACCACCTAAGTGTTTCAAAATTTACATCAAATAATAAGACATCTCAAGTGTGGCTGTGCAGAAATCCGTGCTTGATTTATGTTTTGGATTGGAAGGCTGAAGACAAGAAACCTCATACTCTAGGAGAATGTCCATTCAAGGTGAATAATATTTTTGATACTGTCATGTCTTGAAAGGGGTTCTTCTAAGTGAAATAGCTCCAAACCTCTTTTTATCTCAATCCTAAAAGTATCTCAAAATATACTTTCAATGATAAGTCATGTCAAGCGTGGTTGTACAGATATCAGTGCTGGATTTATGTTTTAGATTGGAAGGCTAAAGACAAGCATCCTCATAATCTAGGAGAATGTCCAATCAAGATGTATAATAATTTGGATACTGTCATAGGTCTTGAGAGGGACCTTCCAAGTGAAATAGATCTGAGTCTTTCTTTATCTGAATCAAGTACTAGCAAATAGCATCAAATATTGTAGAAAGGGGAATAATAGGTATGCAGAGTTCAAATTCTAACAAAGTCTGTTTTTGGTTATTTTGCACTAATGAGATAATGGATCTATCATTCTCTGTCAAGTGTTTTGGAGAATCCTCACAGGTGGAATGACCTTACAGCCACACTTATTCTAACTCCTACATTAGCAGATAGCATAAATGTCATTGGTGCACAAAGTGAAATTGGCATGCAGAGTTCAAATTTTCACCAAGTCTATTGTGTTCTTATTCCACTTTGGAAAAGCATGAATCCACCTATCCCTGTCATAAGTCCTCAGAAATGCCTCATGATGGAATGACCTCACAGTCAATCTTATTCTCAATCTGACACTGGCAAATGGCATGGTGTCATTCATGCACAAAATGAAATTGGCATGCAAAGTTCAAATTTTCAGCAAAACTGTTTTGTTTACTTTACACTAATATCATTTAAAAAGCATGAATCCATCTTTCCTTGTCACAAGGTTTGGAAAAAGCTTCATCATTGGAATGGACTAATTTTATTTAAATCTAACACTGGCAAATAGCATAATGTCATTGGCACACAAAGTGGAAATGACATGTTTAAATTCTGACCAAGTCTGTTTTGTTCACTTTGTACTAATTGCCCTTGGAAAAGGTATGAATCCATCATTCTCTAGTTATCAGCCAAATAACTAGGCAGTTTCACTTGCTTTAATTGGCAGATAGCCTATAGGATAGAAAACTATTATTCATAGAGATTTAAATTCAAAGCAAATAGTCCAAAATGACAAAAGCAGTCTGAAGATGGATATGTCAAGCTAGCTTCTAATAGACATGACTACTGTTGTAATGTTACCAGCATATGTGGTGTCCCAGTGAGAGGTGTGTGTTAATGTAAACATCTACTTGTCTGTCTGTTCCAATTATGATGGATATCTAGACTTAAAAATAAAAGGATAGATCAATAAAAGAAATTTATTTGTACGTAAATCTTCAGAAGTTAACTTCAAGACATTAAAATGATTTATTCATTTTCATTTCTTTTAGTGATGCTGGTTGACAAAATTGATTAATTTATTTTCTAGAGTTTATCAGCCCTTTGCAAGATATTTAATATTTTTATATTGTAAGAGTTTTTTTGAGATGATTTTAGTGTTACAAGTTTTACTAATTAACCCATAGATGAGGAGAGGTGAGTGGGATTCATACCTAATCAGAATTTGATAAAAAACAAGAACTTATAATAAGTATATAAAATGGGGGTTCAGTTCTATATTATAATCAATATATAAACTGATCCCTTATTTTATGGCTAATGTAGTTCCTATATATTTATATTCAAGAGAATGTAAATAAGTCTGAAAACATGCCAGTGTAGACAATTAGTATTTCATTGATTGATTCATTTTCTACAGCTTATGAACACTTTGCAAATTATTTAAAGCTAGAAAATATTTTTAGAGTATAAGATTTTTGCTGAAGATATATGATTTAGTGAAACAAGTCTTACTAATTAACCTATAGCTGGGGGGAGAAGAGGTGGGTTCATACCTAATCAGAATTTGATGAACAAGAAATTATGTGGATATAAAATGGGGGATCGATTCTATATTACAATCAATATATAAACTGATCTCTCACTTTGTGGTCATGGTAGTTTCTATACATTTATAAAATGTAAATAAACCTAAAAGATATGCAAGTGTAGTTAATCAGTATTTCATTGATTGCTTGATTTCTTTTTTATGGCTTATCAACCCTTTACAGATTATTTAAAGCCTGAAAATATTATAATTTTATTATTTTTTGCTATAATAATGATTTAGTGATAAAGTCCTACAAATTAATCCATAGCTGGGCAGAGATGAGGTGGATTCATAATTCTCCCAAGGATATTTGCATGTAAGTAAATATCAGTTAAGGGCCATATGTGATACACACTTGTGCAATCATGTCTCGAAAGAGACACGACTGACTTGGCAGAAGATTATTCCACAGTAGGTTGCCATTACTTTCTGCGGTAGACTGGTTGCCGATCAAGGCTATAGAATCTAATCTGTTCTGTTATTTAACCCATAATTAGAGGGAAGAGGCGGATTAATACCTTTCCCAAGGGTATTTGTGCACAAATGAATGCAAGGAATTTAACTGGAATTTGAACTTGGCTTCCTGATTTCTCATTTTGAGCCGATATCCACTGCATCACAATGTACAAATGAACCCAAATGGAGCTTGAAACTTGGAACCTTAATGCAAGACTGTGATGGTTGGTGTAATAGACTCATGAGCATCTGTGCTAACTTGATTGAAATAATCTATTACATCACTTACTCATGTCAGTGATTTTTTGTTTTTTTATAATCATTTCACCTAAGCAAGGCAGAAATATCATTGATGTGCAGGGGTTTACAGTAAGAGAATAAAAAAGGTACAGAGAATGTTGAAGAAAAGAGATGGATGGGAATGAAGTAGATAAAAGATGGAAATTGACATTGCATTGAAACTTTTGAAGATTGCAGCTATCAGGGAAGCAAGCAAATAGAAGTGAGTTTCAAAAATGGGAAGTGCAAGAAAAGAACCTGTTAGAGTAGAAGAGATAGTTACATTTCACTATTTTGATGGTAAAAGGGTGGGACATTGATGTCAGTCTAATAGCACGAGTAATTACATGTGGTTGAAGTATCAAGAAAAAGAAGCTTCTCAGAACAGTTGCCATGAAAATACTAGTAGAAAAGGTGGAAAGAAGCCATATCACATCATTGAGAAAGTGAGTGAAGGTGGGTTGCCAAGTCAGGATCAATTATATTCCAGATCTGCCTTTAGATTTTATTGAGAACCTCAAGATGAATAGCAGGAACACCTGACCAGATATGGCAACAGTACTCAATGCATGGACGAATGGTAGATTTATAAATGTGCAAAATGGATTCTGATGAGAAATACTTCCTGGCCCAATACAGTGACCTAACTTTACCAGCAGTAGATGCATCTATAGATTAAATCTAGTCATTCCATTTGAGGTTGTTTTCTGTTGTTCAGCAGTGTTTGCACAAATACCTACTCTAAGCATGACAAAAAAAACTTATAAATTTAAAACTCATTTTTATGCAAATCTTAAGAATTTAACTTGAAGATATTTAGAATGTTTCATTTGTTTTTTACTTTTTATTACTGATATCAGATAAAAAATCACAGTCAGCATAGGTGACACCAACAGTGACGTTGCTGGTGCCACATCATTTTTCCAGCAAAATGTACATTCTGAATTATTTTACATATTCCTTGAAGTTAAATTTTGGTTTTATCTGAATCAGAATAGTCTTAAGTTAATCTATGCGACATTATTCAAGCTATTGTCCTCATCTTTGCTGCCATTTTCACATTTCGGCTGTTGTATGCTATAGCCTTCTTCAGGTTCTACAAATTTTAACCTGGACCCTTTATTACGATCACTGGGGTATATAATTCTCATTCCATGTGCAATGCCACGTCTGGTAGCCATGAGTCATCTCCCTTTAACTTAACACTTCTAAGTGATTTATTCACCACTGCTGTGGCCTGATATTGAACTCACAACTCTTTGGGTCAAGACACTGGAACTAACCAACGTCTATATCCACCAGGTCATGTGCCCTTGAAAATGTTGGTTAGTTCCAGACTTGACCCAAAGAGTTGTGAACTCAATACCAGGCTACAGCCATGGTGAACAAATAAGTTAGAAGAGTTAAGTTATAGAGAGATAACTACATGGCTACCAGAAGTGGCATTTCACAAGGAACGAGAATGATATACCCCAGTGATCATAATAAAGAGGTTGGTTCAAAATTGCTTGCATCTCAAGAAGAGCAGAGCATACAATGGCCAAAACATCATAAACATGGCAGCAAAGATGAGGACAATAGGTCGAATAAAGAAAATTGTATAAATCTCAGAAGTATAGACAAATACTAAAGTTAATCTGTACAAAAAAAGGAAAAATATTTTTACCTCTTTAAATAAAGAATTTAACCAATGAAAATAAACAAAGTCACTTGCACCCAGTTTGATTTGATAATTTGATGGATGCTGAAAAAATTTTTAAAAATTGTAACTCTTAAAAGATCTCAAAGATGCAATATCTGTTATACATATTTAAAGAAAATTTAAGCATTAATTAAACAGATTTTTTATAAATAAGTTCAGAGGTCGAACAGTAACTCTTTTACCACTCTAAAACTACCTTCAAAACATCACACAATAAATCAAATATGGAAGACAAAACCTACCACAATTAATTTTTTTAAGAAATAATTTGTAATTTCTTACATTATCACAAAGAATATTTTTATTAAAATTGGTTATCAGCAACTCTCCAAAAGAAATTTTTCTTCAATGAGTTGGGTATAAACAGTCATAAAAAATAATAAATAGTAGTGTAATGGGAAAAACTATCCTTTTGACACTTCATCTTATTATGTGCATATAAGTCCATGTTTACCAATTTGAAAACAATTTCTAAATATAATTCTGGTATATAGTCTTATCAATTTTATTTAATTTCTTTTTCTTCGTGTTTATGATTTTATCACTTTTTTAATTAACTGTCCCACATTGTGACAATAGATGATAAAAAAACTAGTGATTAAAGCACTTCCTATGCATTTTCTTAGTAAATTTCTTTCTCTTTTAATTAGCATAACATTTTTAAAAAATCAAAATTATGTTCAGACACAACTAATGTGCTGAGTGTGTTGTTTTGTAACAACAGTTTCTTTTTGTAATCATATAGTCATTTATTTAAATTCCTTTAGATTTCTCCTAAGTATTTCTTATGGCAATTTTTACAGATTATGTCAGTGATTCTCAACAACTGTGCTGTGCAATCAATCCTCATAGTCTTAAGTGTGCTATGAAATATTGTTATGGCTTACATATATATATATATATATATATATATATATATATATATATGTATATATATATTCAGAAATTATAACATGGATATGTTATAATATCACTACAAAAGTAGCTATTTTGTTTCGACACTTCTTGTGCCTTGTAAAGTGATGTGGTTTATTTCAAACTGAGTGGTTTTAAAAGGTTAAAAACAAGCAAAACCCCTTTAATCATGGAGGCATTATTGTATGTACAATGTGGACCAATCAGAGTAAAGCAACTTCTAATTTGGAGAATATGTGAGCAGACTTAAAAATAATTTGGGGGGGGGGGTGGCATTAGTATTAATATTTGATTAAATTGAGATCAGCATTATTAACTATTAGATCTACTTTATTATTGTTGCGAAATTTTAAAAAAATTTCTAAGTTTAACAATTTATTAGATTTAGAAAGTTATTCATATATTAAACGAGGAAGAGAAAGAATGCATACATAAATAAACCTACAAACATCCACACATGGAAAAATAGACAAGTATATTCACAAACACTGGCAAACAGACACATATACAGATTAATATACCCATGCATATATACATACACAAATTACAAAATTTAGCTTTTATCGACTTGTTAATTGGTCTGTTAAATTTTAAAGCTCTATTTGTACACAGACTAAATTGCTACATATTGGATACAGTCAAGGCGAATTTGTAACATGACCAGCCTTGAATGAATGAGGTCAAGACAGACACAATCATATTTCAATGCATGAACATATTGAACAGGTGAAGAGGCTCATCCATTGGAGTAGATAGACTAAACTAAACTATCGCCCGGTTCACACTCCACCCACGTCTATTGAACAGGCTCATACTTTGTTCCCTGTTTAGAATGTGGTTTCCGGATTTCTCTTTTCCATTCTTTTTACCCTTACGTAGCCCCTTGCGCATCAGTGGCGTTATCACCTTGCTTGGGGTGATATGATTAAAAAAAAAAAATATAAACAGAAGTAGATATATACTTACGCAAATACACAAGCTAAGAACAAAAATGTACACGACTAAAAACTCCACAGATCATAAAAATATATAACCACATAGATGGAAATACACGAAATGTCTGGCATCAAACTAGGTAGATACACAATGCATAAATTAAATGCATATGCATGTGCAAAATGTCACACAAATACATATATATGTTAAGCCCCATATCGTTCATCTGAAGTTATGCCTGCGTTAGCCCCAGTTGTCTAGCTTGCATGTGTGTGTGTGTCTCTGCGCACATCAATGGTTGTACAAGTGTTAATCTATGTCTGTGTTTGTATAAAAGGCGTCACAACAACAAATATTCCTCCAAATGTTCATCCCACTTTCACAAAAATTCATCAATATACGCACCTCTACATATATCCAGTATTTTAAATAAAAAATTAAAAGTTTGTCTGATGATCAAAAAAGTGTGAAACCCAGGACAACAAACTTAAACCCATCTAACTAAATATCTATCTATCTATTTATACATACACATACATAAATATATATATATATATATATATATATATATATATATATATATATAGATATATATACATACATACACACACATATGTATATATATGCACATATACACAGACATATACACACATATGCAAACATACATATATATATAGATATAGACATGCTTACATGGACATCTGAACATACATATAAATATGAATATATATACATATACACACACACATATATATATATACACACACACACATATACATACATATATACACACACACACACACACAAGTAAATGCATACAAATACATACATATCAGCAAGTAAAGCAAATATCAATATGCCTACTAGTACAAAAGAACAGATGTACACTTATATATATATATACATACATTAATATTTAGACATTCATTTGCCTATATTTGATGGGTACTTTCATTCGACTCAGACGTTACAACAAATTCTTCCCCCGGTACACAATCTGGCACAGATCAACACAATAACACTTGGCAAGCACCCAACCCAACACCGAACGCCAACCTAAACAGCCATGAGGCATCTAATCCGACATCGACTATCGCGCCAATATACGACAGAGCCCAAACCAGTACAAACCATCTAGCCAAAGCCCAACATGTTTCCCCATAGCACCGACTGTCAAACCAACAACTAATAACCATGATATTCAAGGCCCACATCCCACACAGTTTCCTAACTATTTATAATTCCCTGACCCCGCGAAAACCGATGTTGGGTAGAACACCACATAACCATACAACCTGCCGACCAATATCGGGTTGAACGGCCGGCAAAAAACAGTATAACACATGGCGAACGACATACCCAGTAAAGATTAACCAGAACGTCCAACCTGAACAAAAACATCCATCAAAAAGGCAGTTAAAGATATTTTCCTTAATTTGTCAATATTACAACCTGAATTTTAATGTAAATACTGAACTATGCTTACAATGAACTGTGAGCTCATTCCTCTGGTTTAAAATTTTAACCTTATCCCTAAATTTGATAATTTCTAATTTTTCGTTGAGACAGAGGTAGCAAGGTGCATGGAGAGAGTTACAATTTCGAGCTTTTGTCAGGATTTTCCATTTAACAGTGGGTGTTTTGTCTTTTTCTTTTAAAGACCAATAGTATTTGGATAATGAAGTGCTGTATTTATAAGAACTATTATTGAAAGACAATGTGTGTTGATACCAGTGAGTTTTGAATGGGTTTTTAGTAGAACCAATATAAACCTTTATAGTATTAGGAGATATATATATATATATATAGATATCTCCTAATACTATAAAGGTTTATATTGGTTCTACTAAAAACCCATTCAAATATATATATATATATATATATATATATATATATATATATATATATAGAGAGAGAGTGCGTGTGTGTGTGTGTGTTTTTGGAATTAGTAAGGGTTTGATGTTAGTATTTGAATAAATGAATAAGTATTTTTTCAAATAATCATTTTCACTAGTCTTTGATTATGTTAAATACTTTGCTTTAGCATTCATCTTTTTTAACAAGTTTTTTTATATATTTAAATTTAGCTTTGTAAAATTTTCCCTTTATTTGAGGAAATGAATATTAATCTTTTTAATGTAATTGTATTCAACATTCTTTAATTCCAAATTTTTACAAAGATTAAGTTAATATTGTATTATGAATTAATTTTTTCTAATCAACAAGTTCTTGATTAATGGCACGGACAGGTCAAAAAGTTCAAATCTGTGATTAAGAAATTGTTTTGTCTAAATTTCCTGCTATAAATAAGTAATACTTGTGTAAATTGAATTAATTTAACATAAAATTCGAGAATTTTCAAAAAATAATGTGTCACAGATGTATTTTATTTTTGCAAGATTTTTAAAACCGAGAATTAACTTTTGTTTACAAATGTGTCGCTCGCTAAAAAATGGCGGCAAAATTCAAAAATTGAAAAAAAAAAACAAAACAAACTTTCATATTCCGTTCAATATAATTTCTGTTTAAAATAAACCAGAGAATTATTTTGTTTTCAAAAATTTTATAAGTGTGACGTTGCAAAAAGGTTGAGAAATATTGAGGGAAGTAATAGAAAAAATTCCTCCTCTAACTGTAGTATAAAATAAAAAGAAAATTTCATGGACACTCCCACAAATTAAAAAAATAAAGAGATATCGTAAAAAAAAAAAAATTGTGGCGGGAAGACGCAGGTCCCACTTCCATAACTATTTATAATAAAAAATAATTTTATGAATAAAAAAATAAATACTAAAAACTTAATTTGAAACGGATAATTCCATTTTTTTTTTTTCGTAAACAGTCTGTACTTAATGTGTCATTTGTTTGTTTTATTTCGGGGAAAAAAAACTTATCTCGTTGTACTTAAACTTTGAAAAAGCTGAAAATTCATACAAAATCCAACAATTTTCTTAATTTTGCTAATATTTTCTAAGTGGCTTAATCAGGAATCCCACGTAATTTTGTAACTTGATTTTAGTTATTGAGCATATTACGTTTTTTTTTAAAATTTTTTACGTTAAATAAATAAGAAAGTCAATGTAAATATGAAAAACAAATGAAATCAAAACAACTTTTACTTATTTAAATACTAGGTAACATTGGTAACAAGCAAGAAGTTCTACCACCAGAGATTTTCTAAACGAATTTTAAAAACAGCACCGGAATGAATCATGTAGAAAAAAGAGCCACCGTCAAAATAAACAAAGTTTTTTTTATTTTTATATTTAATAACGATTTGTGATTTTCTTTCTCCTCCAAAGTTAAAAAGAATACTTTTTCAATCGGTTGCTATAATTCAACATTACCTTGCCAGGTAAATTACAATCAGATCATACATTTTCTGGATGTTTACTTTTTCATTTATTGATTTAATAAATAACATTTTACTGTTTCTGTTTTTTTTTTAGCGTATGAGAAAAAAATAGTTTTTCGTCATTCCATCAAAACAAAATCAACATAACTCAAACTAAAAAAATAATTGTTTATTCTGTACTCTTTCCACTTTCACATAAACTATTAAATGTTAACAAGGAAATCCTGAAGATTAAAATGTCTATATTTAAAATTAAAAGGTGCGCCTTTTTCTTTCTTTTGTTTTGTTTTTTTTTAAACATAATCTCACGTTACTTACGTGGCGGTAGAATTAAAAATAAACTGAATATTTAATGCGAACTAACAGAATTCAGTTAACTTTTTCTAGTAAGTACAGTTTATTATATATTTAGTTTTAATTTTTAAAAATTAAAAATAATTTTGAAAAAATTATGTGATGATGAAATCATATCATAGCTGGATTTTTATTTTTATTTTGTTAACAAATACTTAAAAAGAAATGGAAGAAAATGCTGAGGCAAATCTATAAATAAATAACGACTTTTCTGTTTTTTATCAAAATTATTTCTATTCTTCCACTTACCTTTCAAATAAGAAAATGAAAATGAGACAAAAAATGTTATTTCTTTGTGCTGAAATGATATGATATTGTTGGGGTTTCTCCGTCGACCTACCCAATTTCTGTATTGTTCTTTCCTTCCGTTCATATAGTAATGTCGAAGTTGAAATGAATGACACGAAGAAAAGAATTAAAAAATGAAAAATCAAGATAGAAAAGTGAAAAATACTTTTGAGAAAATATTCCGATTGATAATGCAAAACGAAAAAAAAATTCAGCGGTGCTAGACAAGATTTGGTTCCTTGTATTTAACATCCTTAGATTTCTTAGTATTTTGGAACAAAGTTACTAAGTCAAAAGTAGGCAAATGACATTTCTTCGTGGCTACCGAGGTTTTCTTCATTTATTGACAAATTTCTGTTCACAATAACCATGTCAATCTCTGGCTATATACGAGAAACCGGCAAACGCAAAATTTAAGTCGTGATGTCACATTTTTTTTAAATATCGGTTTTTTTAATTTGTAGAGCCTAAAAGGACCTATATAAACCTATAAAAAGAAAAATAATTTTATTTATTTCAATAAATATTTTTAGAATAATCTCACGATCCGCCATTAATGATGACAGAAAATTATTGTATTTGTTAATTTGTTTCTAGAAAATTATTAAATCTAATTAATGAATAATTAAAAGAATTTTGGGAAAATATGACTGACTTTCTGTTAGAAAAAAAAAAATTAGAAAAGAAAAACAAATTTGTATAGACATTAAACTTTAAACAAAACAGCAAGGTATAACTAACTCCAACTGTGAACTTCATTTACACTAGAAAAATCTTGTTAAATTTCACATTCAATGTGAAAGTGGACCAAAATGGTTTTGCTTTTGTTTTAATACTAACCAATCAGCTAGGAATACATTTTTTTATTATTATTTTAAGAGAATGGTTGAAAGTTTCTTGAATAGATGACTAAATAAATAAATAAAAAATAAAATAAAATAAAATAAAATAAAAACACAGTTATACAACATTAACAACGAAACACTACCTGTGGGTAGTGACTTTTTTGTGACATTCGCTATCAACATTTGCTTCTTTTTTTTTTTTATCTCCTGTCTATTACATTACAGATTTTGGGATAATGTCATTCTTTTTTTTTTTTTTTTTTGTCCTAATCCGTGAATTTGTTTTTGCTCATGCTAAAAGTCTCGAAGAAGAAAAACAAAACAAAAAACAAAAAAAAACAAGAAAAAAAAAACACTGAAATTCAGTATTTTTTTTGTTGTGAAAGTGTTAAAAATAAAATTCTTCAACCCTTTAACAAGAAAAATCTCATGTAGATGTCAAAATTTGCCGCAAAACATTCTTGCTTGAGTCTTTTATTCTTGCTTGAATATGTATGGAATAATTAATTTTTACGTCTCTCTCTCTCTAGTCTATGTTTCTAAGATTATTGTATTTATTTCAATTTTTCTACTTGAATAATTGTTCACCTATATTTCACATGGTTCATTTTACAATAAAATTTGTATTTTAAATACTACCTTATGAAAAGTGAGATGTAGTAGAGATTTGGAGAATTAGGTTAGGGGAGGGGCCCACGAGACCCCTGCACCGGCCCTGGATAACATTCAATGACATTATTGAATTGTCATCTATTCCATTTCAAGTGATCAGTTATAACTTAAGTATAAATAGAGTATAAATTTGTGATCATGAAATAGAAATAACTCAGAACTGTATTGGATATTGTTGTCTCAATTTGACATGAGTTTATATTGGATATGAATGTATCCAATATAATTTACAATACAAGTTTATTGGAACTTTTTTAATTCAAGGAACTTTTAATTCAAATTTTCAATGTTAAATTTATTTTTTATATACGAGTCTTATTTATGAAACAAGGATTTTGTCTCCCTTTTTTGGTATAAGAAGCTGGGAGTTTGTCCTGTTACCATGTTTTTTTTAATGTTCAAGGGAGGTAATTCAGAATTATTGACCATTCCTATTAATCTACTGTAGAAAAAAAAAACTTGCAAAAAAAAAATTTTTTTTTTACAAATATTTTTGAACCAAAATTACATTTAACTTTACTTTTTTCAATTCTGTCTATTTATTTAAAAAATTCCTTTTGTGATCAGTCATCATAAGACTTTCAAAGCTGCATGGAAAAATTACAAGTAAATTTTGAAAAATAAATATTCATTATGGTATAGAAGGGTTGAGATAATGATTAAAGGCCATTCTTTATTAACTATACCACCATTTTTATTATTGTTGACTCCATAAGGTTAATATCATTTGTTAGATGGGAACAATTATCATTTTTGTCTTTTTTGAATTTTGTGTCTTTGATATTTTTCTTGCATAAATCATTGTGGTATTTATGTGAATGTTCATTATTATATGTGTATTGCTGTGTTCAAGTTATAACGGTTTTTTCTTGTGTATATTTATATTAATGAAAATGTAGCATATTTGTTCCTCCATGCATATGTCAAGTGGAATGTAGTATCAGTTTGTTGTTTGTGCTATGTTATATTATGTTCTGGTAATTGAGTGTGTGGATTGTCCTCCTGAATTCATTCCTTGGCTTTCTGCATATTCTTTTTGTGAAGATTATTTAAGCACATCTCTGGTTTTTACAGAGTTACTCGTCACCTTTTGGTTAATTGATGTGTTGATTTAATCTCTGACAGCAGACACAAACTCCACATTCCTGGTGGGTAAATTGGGACCAACTAAAGAGGCTATGCATGTGTTCACTGTTCTTTTTATATTTTCTTAACACCTATGTGCTTCTGATTTGATTTTGGCATGAGCATTAGTCATTGGTTGAACTTCACATGATATCGGTTGATCAAAAAAGCTATATCCAAGTTATATCTATGTTACCAGAAATATGGAAGAACTGAAAGAGGGAAAGGATGTATATGTTGCAAGAAAGAGATAGAGTTTCTCTGTCACTTTATTAGTAAAGAGAAAAGGGTATATTTAAATACACTTTAATTACTACCTATCTACTCACCACGGTAGTTTTTCCCTGTCAAATCTGGAAGAAATTAATGTTTTATTAAATTATATTAGTAAAAATTATCCATAGTAAATATGTAGTTTATTGTATTATTTTTGAAAGGTTTCAGAAAAAATTAATTTTTTTTCCAGATTATCAGATCAGAAAATTTGAATTAATTAGACTTGAAACCATGTGAAAATAAAAATGCAATTAATAAAATTAAATATTTTTTTACTGCAATAAAATCATCAGAAATTTTTCTTTATAAACTGATAAAAGTATTTTTCATCAACCCTTCTACTCACTCACTCACTCACTCACACACACACACACACACACACACACACACACTTTGAAAAGTGTTCACAGTCTCTCAAAAGTGGATGGAGGACTGAAAAAATTTCCCCCAAGTTTTCACATAAAATGACCTGTTCAGTAAACAATTCATTCATTTATAAATATTAAAATTTCATTTAAACGAGATAATTCCTTTCATTTTTGTAAAATTTCAAAAACTGGTAGAAGTGGTTTTTTGCATTCATTATGGAAGAAATCTTCATTTTAGTAATATCTACTATATGCCATGTCTCTTCAGGATGTGGAGGATTGTCATTGTTTCTTATATTGTTTATTATATCATTTGTAATTCTGTCTTTCATATTTGCTTCTCTGAGTACATTTCTGACAAAGTTGATATTAATTGTGTACCTTCTTCATTCTGGTATTTTTTATAGATAACTTACATCTTGAGCTGTCCTTTTTGCTCAAAATCATACATTCTTATTGATATTCTTAATATTTTGATTACTATCCAAATCTTTGTTGTTATTATCATGTTTCTGCCATTATGTTCCTCACTATTAAAAAGGCATCATCAAAGGTGGTCAAGCATAAGAGTTAATACGTACATTACATTTAAAATTCCAGGCTTTAGACTTTGGATTATCCTATGGTACAATAGACTAATAGATAAAAGAATTGGTTCATGGCACAAAAAAAAGACAATGGAATCTATCCACATCAATTAAAAACAGGCAAAAGAATGTGATAATAGCAATGAATATGTGGATATTTATATGAATGTAAATTGTAACTCTTTATTCAAGAAATTAAAACAGGAACCATTCATTCTATTTTCTTACATTTGGTATTTAGTTCTTTTCTCCTGCTGACATCAACTATCCTCTCTAGAATTACTTTTCAGTTTTACATTTGAATCTGCCACCAAGACAGCGTCATCTGCATCATGTTTGTTGTTAATGTAATGTCTGTTGATAACAAATCCTGGCAGGTCCTCTAATTCTCTTAGTCCTTTTCTCTTGCTTACATCAACTATCCTCTCTAGAAGTACTTTTCAGTTTTTCATCTGAATCTGCCACCAAGACAGTGTCATCTGCATCATGTTTGTTGTTAATGTAATGTCTGCTGATAACAAATCCTTGTGGACATGGTATTCTGACAGTGATGAATTGCTCTTCTCTGGGTTTTGGCTATCAGTACAAAGTGGTGCAAAGTAAAGAGAGGGCCACAGGAATTTCCAAGCATTAATAGGCTTCCCACACCCAAATATGAGAGACAGGATAAGATCCACAAACAGAGGATTGGTAAGCCAATGAGCTCCAGGCATCTCTTTGAAATCTTCCCTCTTGATGCTTTTTAGAATTCAAGCTGCCAGGTTTCTCCTTCTTCTTTAATAAAATGAGCCAGGGAAAGAAACTGTCTTCTCGTTTATACCATCTATGTAGCATCATTGGAGTCTAATGATGACATGTAATACTACACATGATCAATTTATTAAGAAGGTGACGTTTTGGTGTTATTTTTCTGGGGAGTCAATTTCAATGTGCAGCAACTTTTGAATGTGTCTGGTAACCAAGCCCTGGGAGTGAAATTAGGTTGACAGTGTCATATTTCTATGTGGACTGTTTGTGTACAAAAGACAACAGCAGCTTAAGAAATCCACTTGATAGTTGTTTATTCCAAATTCATAAGTTCAAAAATGAGTTCAAAGTTCAAAGGTGTATATACAGTGTCAACTTCTTGCGGTGAGCTCATGGCTTTTATTTCACACCATGTCAGTATCTCATTCACGAAACGTCCTGTTTCAAGGGGTGTAACTCATGGTTACTTTAGTTCAGGGGTTTCCAAAATTTTAGAATCATGACCCACTATTCATAACCACAGCTTATGGTGACCTTTTCAAATTTACTGGGTAAAAACATATGAAAAGAATATAAAAAAAATTATTTATATGAATAGGTGAAAATTGATTTCCATTTTATGATGATGAATGATTAAACTGAGAGCATGGTAAACCCTGATTTATTAAGCTTTTCAAACAAATTTCTGCTTGATAAAAAAAAATAGCCTGGTAACAAAAGCCCAAGACTTGAACTATCTCAATAGATCGTGTTTAATTGAAGCTAATTCTAGCATAACATTTTATGACCCACTAACATTCAGCTTATGGCGACCCAATGTTTGGGAAACACTGCTTTAGTTCATGCACACACATGTCTGACCTCAAGATGACAGTACAGATATTTATAGTAATGAAACATAAATATGTGGTTAGTAAAAGGCAAACAAGACAGACAAAAGAAAAATAGAACAAAATATGTACACTACCAGCCATAATTAAGCCAACCAAGTTTTTTTTTAAAGAAATGATGCATTTCATATTATTTTTATTGCCAAATGAAAATAGAATGGTTCTTTTGTTATTATTACTTTGTAAAATTTTACAAGGCAAGAAAGCAAAGATGAACCCTAAATTTTCTTCATTATTTCATTGATGAAACCGCGATATAGGTAATTATTAAATACTTATAAATTCATTTGATGCATATGTTATTGTGCAGTATTAACAAAAACCATTCTATTTTCATTTATGATTATTATAACTGACTGTATTACATTTTCTTCAACTGCATGCAGGAATAACAAACATTTTGTCTGTATTGGTAATTTTTTCTGATACCACAAGGTAAAATTCAAGTATCTGTAACCAATTTCTGCTGTTTTTGCCAAAGTTTTCTACCCGGGACATGTAGGAGTTTGAATAATATCTATTATTGTATATGTAGAGTTTCACTTCTGACCATGTAGTATTTTCATATTGGATGTCTCGGTATTGAAGACAACAACAGTCTAGGAGATCTAGTTTACAGTTGCTTATTCCAAGTTGACACATTCAAAAACGTATATACAGTGTACACACAACCTGTGTGCTCTCCTTTTTTATTTCACATGTTAGAATCTCATTCAAGAAAAGCCCAGTTTCAAGAGGCATAACAGTTTATGTATTCATGCACACATGATGTTCACATTCCTCCTCGAATTTTTGAACAGAAGTTGAGGTTTTTCCTTGGTTTCCTGTTTAGAATCGGATTTCCAGTTCTTTCAACTCTGTACTTCTGGAATCTCCACCTGATATTTGAAATTTTATTCAGTAATTATTACTATTTTTTCCTCTCCCAATAGTAAACAGGTTTGCCCATCATCCAGTTCACAATCCTTCCTTGTCTTTCAAACAGGAGTCAAGGTTTATCTCTGGTTTCTTGTTTAGCATTGGGTTTCCAGTGCCTTCTAAAGCTTACTTCAACTCTATACTCCTAACATCTCTAAACCCTGAACTTTTATTTGCTAACAAAATCTTGACCTCTTAAAGTTTAGAATTACCTGTCTATCTTTACAGTTATCTTACCCTTTCTTACTGTAATACAACTCTACACAATAATATTCTGCCTTGAGTGGCCATTGGGCCTGGTATTAGGTGAACATTAGTAAATATATATATATATATATATATATATATATAGATAGATAGATAGATAGATAGATAGATAGGTGTGAGTTTGTAACCCTGGGTTTCACGCTTTTGCAATCATCAGACAAACTGATTAATTTTTAAAAAAATTGGTTATATTCGTGTATTTTTGTGGAAGTGGGGAAAAATCTGTCGTCACGACAGACGCAGACATATACGTATATATACATTTGTACACCCATCAATGTGTTCAAGGACACACACGCGCGTTCGGTCACTGAGGCTTGCATAAACATACACATGCAAATCGTGCGGGGTTCGGTATATATATATGCATATGTGTGCCGTTGCACACATACATACTCATTCGGTTGGCGTATTCGAATGGTTTAGCGATGTCAACGTCATCGCGTGAATAGTTGTCGATTTGAAATGTTGATGGAAATACTGAAAAAAGCACCTGCTTACAAAAACATTACAAAAAAATGCCTACTTTGCCTACATGAGAAAGTAGCAATTATATCTCATACCCACAAAAGAACTTACTAAACACGAGATCAGAACTAATTTCTAAATGCAGACATGAAAATAAATACCTATTATCACAAACGGATAAAAAAAAAAATCACACATCTGCCATAGTAAAATTAATAATTAATAAACACTAACAAGCATTACAAATTCTACCATTTAAATATACGCAACCACAAAAAATAATAAAAACAAGCCAATAACCGACTTTAAAACAAAAAATAACAATACAGCCTTAAATAAAATAATAGCAATTCTTACCTACCATAGTTTCACACAGAACCCATCAAAAGTATGTATGTACGTATGAGAAATCGACAACTATTCGCGTGTCGACATTGACATCGCTACACCATTCGAATACGCCAACCGAATGAGTATGTATGAGTGCAACAGCACACATATACATATATATACCGAAACCCGCACGATTTGCATGTGTATGTTTATGCAAGCCTCAGTGACCAAACGTGCATGCATGTGTGTGTGTGTGTGTGTCGTTGCATGCGTTGATGGGTGTACAAATGTATATATATGTATATGTCTGTGTCCGTCGTGACGACAGATTTTCCCCCACTTCCACAAAAATACACGAATATAACCAATTTTTTTAAAAAAATTAATCAGTTTGTCTGATGATTGCAAAAGCGTGAAACCCAGGGTTACAAACTCACACCTATCTATATGAATATGTCTGCTCTATCAATGATATTGAGTGCTTTTAAATAAGTACCACGCATATATAATATGTAAACAATATAATATATATAACAAATTGCATATTCATATATATATATATATATATATATATATATATATATATAACTTTGAAACACTGGTTCCCATATGATCACTGGTTAAACAACGTCAAAACTGATCAATACCTAGATGGGTGACTGCTTGAGAATACCAGGGGCTATCAGCTTGGATGTGCAGGTGGTATAATGTATAATGGCTCAGAATTATGAATCAGAGAATCAAGTTTCAATTCCAGTCACGTTCCTTATATTAATTCACATGCAAATAACCTTGAGAAAGTTATGAACTCACCTTTCCTCCTCTCATCTATGGGTTAATTAGTAGAACATGTATCTGGAAAAATAATTCTTATTCTAAAAAAAAAAAAAGAAAATATGGATGCATAACTTTCCCAAGAGTGTTAGAAAGTGAATGAAACAAATTTGACTAGAATTTGAAGTAAACAATCTAGATTCTCACTGAGCATTACACCACAATGCACATACAGGTTTATGATCATATTCAATAGGGGTAGACAGGTTTGCCTTTCATCCAGTTCACATTTCTTCTCAGTTCCTTGAACAGGAGTAGAGGTTCATTCCTTGTTTAGGATTGAGTTTCCAGTTCCTTCTAAAGCCTACTTCAACGCTATACTTCTAACATGTCTGCCTGAACTCTGAATAAAATTTTATTCACCAATTAAATCTTAACCTCTTCAAGTTTACAATTTCCTGTTATCTTGCCCTTTCCTATGCTGATACGACTCTACAAAGTAATATTCTACTTTGGGTGGCCCTTAGGACTTGTATTGGGTGAACATTAGAAAAAAATGTTACAGACAGAAGAGTCACAGGTTTTCATATATAAGAATTTAAGTATATTGCCATTGTCCAAACTGTTTACAGAAAAAGTCAATGATTACATTGGAAAGAAATGTCAATCACAGACAAAAAATATTCTTAAAAGAGAAAAATATTCAGGACTGAATAATTTTAGGCACACAGTATTTTTCATAGAGTTTTTATAGTGCAACATTAATAAGATTTTAATGGGATTTAATGAGATTTTAATGAAATTTAATGAGATTTCACTAAAAAATTAATAAACTAGACATCTACAAGTGGACACTTCTATTCTATCAGGTTCTAGGTGCCAATAAATACATATGAGCAGACTGACATATGGTCAATATTAATAAACTGATACAGACAGAAATAAACTGACTGATATCAATAGATCAAAACAGAGGAGAATGTATTATTTCAATGTTTTATTATAAAGACATTCACAATGTGTGTGTATATGTGCATATTAATTAAAAATTTAAGTCTCTCAATCACAATACAAGTACCTGAATATACAAAGTCATATGCAGAATGCACATGACAGACACAAAAAATCAGCTCCAGTTTTAGAATGCTGAGTTCAGATTTTGAATGTTTTTAAAACAGAAAAATACAATATCGATGTTAAAATTTATAAGCAGTGTGTGTTTGAACATATCTTTTTGGCTGTGAATTTCTTCAAAATTCAGATCCATATAATTAAAAAGAATATGGGGTTTCTCCAGTGTGCAGCTGTATAAATCTTCTCAAATTTAAACTACATGAAAAGAATACATTAGATTTAACAAGAATATTTTCTGTCCATTCAGTGGAAAAATCTTTTTTTAATCTATTATAATTGCTAACAACATCCAACAAATTTGACAAGACATGACTTCTGTATACTATGTTTGTATATGGGTAGGTGTTTGCAGATAACCCAACAAATTTTACTCATTTCAAAATTCAGATGGACAGACATTGTAATAATATGGTTTCTATCTAGTATGTGCTTGCATATGACGCTCCAAATGTAACTTTCGTGAAAATGTAGAGGCACAAACTTCACAGGAATATTTATTGCTAGTGTGTGTTTTCATATGGTATACCCAGCTTGATTTCCTTGAAAATGCAGATCCACAAACTTCACAAGAATATGGTTTCTCTCCAGTGTGTGTTCGCATATGAAACAGTAAATATGACTCCTGCATGAATGCGCTTCCACAAACTTCACAAGAATATGGTTTTTCTCCAGTGTGAATTCGGATATGTCTGTCCAAATGTGACTTCCGGGAAAATGCAGATGTACAAATGTCACAAGTATAGGGTTTCTCTCCACTGTGTGTTCGCATATGGCGCACCAGATGTGGTTTCTGTGAAAATGCATAACCACAAATTTCACAAGAATATGGTTTCTCTCCTGTGTGTGTTCGCATATGGATGACCAAACTTGACTTCTGTAAAAATGCAATATCACAAAATTCACAAGAATATGGTTTCTTTCCTGTGTGTATTTTCATATGATGTTTCAAACTTGATTTATGTGAAAGTAAAGATCCACAAATTTCACAAGAATATGATTTCTTTTCACTGTGCACATGTATGTGATCCAACAAAGCAGACCTCCTTGAAAATGCATGTCCACAAATTTCACAAGAATATGGTTTCTCTCCAGTGTGTGTTCGCATATGGAACACCAAATGTGACCTCTGTGAAAATGCATAACCACAGACCTCACAAGAATATGGCTTTTCTCCAGTGTGTGTTCGCATATGCTGCGTCAAATATGACTTAATTGAAAATGCAGATCCACAAATTTTACAAGCATGTGGTTTCTCTCTAGTGTGTGTTTGTACATGTTTCACTAAACATGATTTGCTGGGAAATACAAGTCTACAAAATTCACAAGAAAAGTGTTTCTCATCAATATAGGTTTCCATTTGAGCAAAATTCACTAGAATATCTCTAATGTTTACTTAAATGTAAAAGGTTTGAATTTATAGAAAAGACAAGCAACATCTTTCAAAGTACATTTTTTTGGCTGTTCATGTTCAATAAGAAGCTTTTGTTACATGAAGTTTGCATTATATATTGCTCTGTTTATGATTGAAAGTCAAGAGTCCTGTTTTCTTTCATTCATTTTTCAAGCAATAACAAATCTTAATGTTTTTCTGTTCAACCAAAAGATCTGTGAAGAAAAAAATAATAAAAGATATATTGAGCAATGCATGAAACCAGTTCATTTTGCAATAGATGTTGTTACATAGTAAGGCTAGTTTAGATAAGCACAGAAACAATACAACCAGAGAAGATCAAATACATTGCTGTAGGCGATTGTCTCTGAAACAAGGTTGCTGCAACATTAAACTTTGTCCAGCATTTAAAAAGAAATGTAGTAATTTTCATATCTACATTCTTTGTTTATTGCTTTGGATATCAAATTTGAAGATATGTTTTGTAATTTCATGCCACAAGAATGAACTGTTCATTAAGATTATAAACATTCCTTTCTTGATGAATGCATAGTTACTGAGAATAAGTGAACCTGATATTCTCATTAGCATGAAGTGAAAAGTTTCACATAGTTACCAAAATAGGTAATAAAAAATGCATATCAATCATGCTAGACAGGTACCCATGAATACAAAGAAAGCAAACTGAAAACACCATTCTTAAAGTCTGCTTTAACTAGATGACCTTTATGAATGGAAAAAGCCAGTATCTCTTCATTTTTCATCAAATGTAATGTGATCCAAAGCAGATAAACCAGCATTGCCACATGGATACAAAGGAATCAAACTGAAAGGCTATTCTTCTGAAAGTCTGTGTTAATTGAAGGACATTCAGGAGTAGAATAAAAACAATATCTATTCATTTTTCATCAAATGCAATTAAAGAAGAGAATTTAGCATTGCAACTTAATAAAATCCAGTCACAATTTATAAGTTTTTATAGCACTTGTTTTCTTTTCATACATCAATAGTTTTACAATCAGATGTATAATTGCTTCTTGTTTTAGAGTAACACTCAAAATGACAAAATATAAAGTGAAAATAAAGGAAATGAATAAAGTACAGAGTAATATGTTGTTTCAGTAGAATATGTTTTCGATCTTGTTAAATATTTTAATAACAAAAGAGCAGAAAAATGAATGAGTCAACTTTGAATAATATCCTTTGAGTTGTGTAAGAATTATATGTAATATAAAAAACTAATGGTATTTTTCTCAAAACTATTCAAATGTATAAAATATTCGTTTAGTTATTATTCTTTCCATTTATAAACAAACATTTTGACAAAATACAATGTTATGGTAGTTATGATATAATTAAGGCCATTAAAAGTAATAAAAACATTTAGTTACTGAATAATACACTGATACTAAACAGCATGCATACTTAACATGAAAATGTTACACTCATATTTTAAAAAGTTAATGAAGTGTATTAGTCAAGGGACATGATTCAGAATTCTATCTTATTTTTGATCTTTCATAGAATAAAACAAAATAAAAAATATAAACAGTTCTAAAATGATAAACAAAATTCTTTTAAAGAATGTTTACACTAAAAAATAGCATTAAAATTTCTACTGTTCAAACATATCTTTATTTTATATCAAGTTTTTCAGTAACACCCAAGATTTGAAAAACGTTTTAAAATCATACTGCAAAAATATCTCTAAAAATATTTCACAAACAGATTGTTTTGTTGTGGAAACAAAGAATATTTGCAGTTGATTTTATTAAAACTGAATATCAACAAACATTTTTGGTAGGTACCTCAAAAAAAAAAAAAATGATACCAGGTTCATTTAGTTTTATGGCACCTCAACCTCAAAGTGTTATCTAATGCCAACAAGATTTTTGCACTAGATTCATATGAATAGTGTAATAAAATATCCTACATTGCTTTTCCCTATGTGGACTTACTAATAGAGAGAACTATACATAGTGAGCACTGCATTTACTGGTGTTTTGCTTCGGAGATTAGTAATGTCTTACTAATCTCTGTCTATCCACTTATTGTACTGTCTATTGCAATAAACCTCTCTTCTTTCGATCTAATAGTGTGTTGGTTGTTCTTTTCCCTCAAGTAACAACCTTGTATATTGTAACCCTTTTTCAAGGATACAACAAACAGAATGTCTTCTTTGCGAGTTTCAATGAAGTATTTTGCTGAAAGTCAGATGTATTACTGGTACATATATATATATATATATATATATATATATTTCAACATAAAAAATATATTGCTAGTAATATTCTTTTCCTTCAAAAATGTATTGCTGGCAATATTTCCTTCTCCAAAAAAGTATTGCTGAAATTTTCATTATGAAAATCTATTTTTATACTTTTATTGTTATTGACCCCAGATTGGGAGTTAACTATTTGCTTGTAGCAGGGACCCTAACAGGTGCTACTTCCCCAGATCAGGGTGGACCTGGGAACAACAGCAAGTAAGAGGTGTTTCTATGCACCTCACAACCTCTAAATGGACACATGACTTTCAATATTATTTGCAATGATGTCATCATATATATTGGCAGAGTAATACATAGGTGGGTTGAACATTGAGAGCTGATATTTACAGTAAAGGGGAAGGGTGAAAGCTGAAGAGTTAAGATAATTTTTTTACAAGTATTTTCATAAAATTATTTAATAAACTAACAGCAGAAACAAAACCTTCATGAACATAAGTACTATGGTAAAAATTTTCTCTTTCTTGATTAACTGTTATGTTCAATGTTATTTAAGTCCCTTTTGATAAACCAGCAGTAGTCAGCCATCATTCATTTGTCCCACTGTTCTCCTTGCTCACATCACAATTATCCAGAAATTTATCTAGATGGCTATGTAAAAAAAAAAAAAAAAAAAAATGAACCTTAATACTTATACTAATGTATTACTGATAAACTTTATCAGATAACTTGAATTTTGGTGATAAATTTGCAAAATTCAGTACTTCTATTTAAAAATTTTTTGACTCAAAAGCACTTTCTCTTATAAAATTAATTTCAGGTGGCTAACATAAATTGCTCAGCCTACCTGAAAATAAATAGGTTACAACAACTTTTATTAACTAAATGTTGCAGTCAGCCAAGATTATAAATTGATCTATTTCCAAAAATGAGCAATTTCAGAACAGCAAAAATGGTAGCTAACCATGAAAATCTAAAATCATTTTTGGAATCAGACTCCATCAAATTAGCTAAAAAAACGCTTTGCTTCTTGGCACTAAAAATTGCATTGGTCAGTGTCATCTGCACATTTGATAAAAAAAGCATTTTACTCAAACCCACCCTATAAATATCAGTTCTCAAAGTTTGTGGTTAAAGTTTCACTGTGCGCATGACTTTGTATGTTATTTGCAATGAAGCTGTCATCTTACAACAGAATATACATGGGATGTGCATTGTGGTGTTATGGATATCAGCTTGGAATGAGAAAACAGAGAATAGAGTTTGAATCCCAATTGAATTCATTTCATTCATGCACAAAGAGCCTTGGAAAAAGTATTATTCTACAGCTTCTCCCTCCAGCTGCGGGTAAAATAGCAGGACAGATTGGGTTCTATAGCCTTGACTGACAACCGGCCTACTGCAGAAAGTAATAGCAACCTACTGAGAAAATCTTCTGCCTAGTCATCTCTCAAAATAGACATTATCACTCCAAGCATGCATCATGTATGGCAATTAACTGATTCATACATGGGATGGATTTAACATTGACAGCTGATATTTATAATGATGATAGGAGTTTGAATGATAAAGGGTTAAACAAAGTTTAAATAATCATCAGTGAAAAAATATTGCTTACTTTTGGTTTAAAATATTATAAAAAAAGCATCTTTTCTAACACAGAGAGGTATTTTTCTGCATATTAACAGCCTGATATTTAATAAATTTAACTAACAGGGACATCATGGAAAAAATAATTGAAGAATACAGGAACAGTATTTTTTTCATGAATTTAAGTACCCAGTCATCTTTAAATTTGCGAACATCTTTATTGTATGCATGGTGTCATTAGGATTCTTTTGAGCATTCAAATTTCTATAGAAAGTACTCATCCAAGGCTCTGATAGCATCTTTCCTATGCTTCCAAGTACTTGTAATTCCATGATAGCTGATTATTCAAAGAGTGTTTATAATGGAGTAATGATTTCATTTATTCCTGGGAGCCCTAGCAAAACATTCAAACTTTTTCATAGGTGGTAAAATAAACTGCACTTAAATGAAAAATTAAATGCATTTTATCCCTTCTGAATTTAGGGATTAGTTTATACTGGAAGTCCTTGTTGTTAAAATAACTTCATTGTGCTGACATGACATGACTTGTCACTGTGTCTGATGGAATTTATGGCCACACTAATTCTCCATACCAGGGACTCTCTGCCATGTATAATGTCTTTAAAGTTATGGCTCTCAGTCCCTTAGCACTTTCCCTATTTTAAGCTGAAACTACTTCCAAAGGATGTAGGTGATAATTCAGTTTGATAATATTCACCTACTAATCTTTTTCCAGTGAAATGACTGTCAAATGCTTTTTTAAACTCAGTATTTGTCTATAATTCTGAGATGAGATAGTATTTATACTATTTACATTATTCTGACAATTGTCCTCAGCTTTGTTGCCATTTGCATGAAGTTTTGGCCGTTGTATGCTCCTGCCTTTTTCAGGTGCTAGGAATTTTGAACTGAACCCTTTATTACAATCATTGGGGTATATCATTCTCATTCCTTGCGTAAAGCCTCTTTTGGTAGTCATGAGTTATCACTATCTAACCCTCTAAGTTACTTGTTCAGCATTGCTGGTATAGAACCCTTTGGATCAAGTCACAGGAACTAACCAACATCTATATCAACATCTATATAACTCAAAATAGGAAAGACCAAAGAATGGCTATAATAGTGTTTTATCTTATTTAGAAAGTTTAAAATTTTGGCTAAAAATCTTATTTTTCTTGCATCAGCTGCTGGGTCAAAGATTAGTACAAAGATTTTTAGTGTCTTTTTTAAAGTGAAAACCATACTGATTTGGAAATTCTTGCAAAAATAAAATCATATTTGGATTTTAATTAAATTTTTAGGACTTATTCAGAAATGAATGAATTTCTTTTTAGAAATTGTTCGTAAAAACACACACACACATATTGCACAATTTTATGACATTTTGAGAAATTAAAATTTCTGGCTCTTTATATTTATACAAGTTAAAAGCAAGACTCCTTGGAGAATTGTTTTAGTTTCTGTCAAACAGAAACAGCATTTACCTAAATTCTGCTCTGATTCATAAACAAGAAAAAGAAATGCAATAAACTAGGAATTTACATGATTAGTAAAGATTTTAATTGCTTTTATGAATAAGATATAAGATAAAAATAAATATAAAGAAGATGTAATAAGATAAAAATAAATATAAATAATATGTAATGAGATAAAAATAAATATAATTAAGATGTAAGATAAAAATAAATATAAATAATATGTAATAAGATAAAAATAAATATAAATAATATGTAATAAGACAAAAATAAATATAAATAATATGTAATAAGATAAAAATAAATATAAATAATATGTAATAAGATAAAAATAAATATAAGATGTAATAAGATAAAAATAAATATAATTAAAATGTAATAAGATAAAAATAAATATAATTAAGATGTAGTAAGATAAAAATAAATATAAGATGTAATAAGATAAAAATAAATATAAATAAGATGTAATAAGATAAAAATAAATAAGATATAAAATAAAAATAAATAAGACGTAATTAGATAAAAATAAATATAAATAAGATATAAGATAAATATAAATATAACTAAGATGTAATAAGATAAAAATAAATATAATTAAGATGTTATAAGATAAAAATAAATATAATTAAGATGTAATAAGATAAAAATAAATCTAAATAAGATGTAATAAGATAAAAATAAATATGAATAATATGTAATCAGACAAAAATAAATCTAAATAAGATGTAAGAAAACAAAAATAAATATGAATAATATGTAATCAGACAAAAATAAATATAAATAGTATGTAATAAGACAAAAATAAATATAAATAATAGGTAATAAGATAAAAATAAATATAAATAAGATGTAATAAGATAAAAATAAATATAAATAAGATGTAATAAGATAAAAATAAATATAATTAAGATGTAATAAGATAAAAATAAATATAATTAAGATGTAATAAGATAAAAATAAATATAATTAAGATGTAATAAGATAAAAATAAATATAATTAAGATGTAATAAGATAAAAATAAATATAATTAAGATGTAATAAGATAAAAATAAATATAAATAAGATGTAATATGATAAAAATAAATATAATTAAGATGTAATAAAGATAAAAATAAGTATAATTAAGATGTAATAAGATAAAAATAATATAAATAAGATGTAATTAGATAAAAATAAATATAAATTAGATGTAATAAGATAAAAATAAATATAAATAAGATGTAATAAGATAAAAATAAATATAATTAAGATGTAATAAGATAAAAATAAATATAAATAAGATGTAATAAGATAAAATAAATATAATTAAGATGTAATAAGATAAAAATAAATATAATTAAGATGTAATAAGATAAAAATAAATATAATTAAGATGTAATAAGATAAAAATAAATCTAAATAAGATGTAATAAGATAAAAATAAATATGAATAATATGTAATCAGACAAAAATAAATCTAAATAAGATGTAATAAGACAAAAATAAATATGAATAATATGTAATCAGACAAAAATAAATATAAATAGTATGTAATAAGACAAAAATAAATATAAATAAGATGTAATAAGATAAAAATAAATATAAATAATATGTAATAAGATAAAAATAAATATAAGATGTAATAAGATAAAAATAAATATAAATTAGATGTAATAAGATAAAATAAATATAAATAAGATGTAATTAGATAAAAATAAATATAAATAAGATGTAAATAAGATAAAAATAAATATAAATAAGATGTAATTAGATAAAAATAAATATAGAAAGTAAGATGTAATTAGATAAAAATAAATATAAATAAGATGTAATAAGATAAAAATAAATATAAATAAGATGTAATTAGATAAAAATAAATATAAATAAGATGTAATTAGATAAAAATAAATATAAATAAGATGTAATAAGATAAAAATAAATATAAGATGTAATAAGATAAAAATAAATATAAATAAGATGTAATAAGATAAAAATAAATATAAATAAGATGTAATAAGATAAAAATAAATATAAATAAGATATAAGATAAATATAAATATAATTAAGATGTAATAAGATAAAAATAAATATAATTAAGATGTTATAAGATAAAAATAAATATAATTAAGATGTAATAAGATAAAAATAAATCTAAATAAGATGTAATAAGATAAAAATAAATATGAATAATATGTAATCAGACAAAAATAAATCTAAATAAGATGTAATAAGACAAAAATAAATATGAATAATATGTAATCAGACAAAAATAAATATAAATAGTATGTAATAAGACAAAAATAAATATAAATAATAGGTAATAAGATAAAAATAAATATAAATAAGATGTAATAAGTTAAAAATAAATATAAATAGATGTAATAAGATAAAAATAAATATAAATAAGATGTAATTAGATAAAAATAAATATAAATAAGATGTAATTAGATAAAAATAAATATAAGATGTAATAAGATAAAAATAAATATAAATAAGATGTAATAAGATAAAAATAAATATAAGATGTAATAAGATAAAAATAAATATAAATAAGATGTATTAGATAAAAATACATATAAATAAAATGTATTAAGATAAAAATAAATATAAATAAGATATAAGATAAAAATAAATATAAATAAGATGTAATAAGATAAAAATAAATATAAATAAAATATAGTAAGCGCACTACTGTCTTAGGAAAAATATTTTTCAATAAATAATGAATTTTAAAAGAACTGTTTTAATTTTTTTAAACTTTAATGAGAAAAAATTTAGTCTTAAACCTTTTTAAATTCTGTATTAATTTCAGCCTTTTAGAGTGTATTATTATTAAGTGTAAATTATATTTACTAATCATAAATTAAACGATTAATATAAATAATCAAACACCAATACTTTTAAAAGAAATTCAAATTTTTTGTATGTGCATAAAGATGTATTTTTGTAAGTATGGGCAACCATACAGGACTTTATCAGAAAATAAGACAGATGACTAAGTAAATTAAAATCAACATTTTAAAAATTTAATGAAATTAAATAGATTTAATAATTAGATTATAGAGAATATTAAATAGATTAAACAATTAGATCATAGAGAATATTTTCCTAAATTTACTGAGTACTTAAAAATTATATGAAAAGAGCATTCACATTATTTTCTTAAATTGTTTTAAAGATAAAAATATCAATAGAAAAACATTACACCTGGAATAATGCCATCAGTATGTCAACACAACTACTGTTGAGTTAAAAATAATGTATTTCTCTGATTAAACTTGAAATAAATAATATTCATTTCAAATCAAATTAATTATACTTTAAATCAACTAATATTCCTCAAATAAAGTTTCAGAAAAGTATATTTTTTGTAAGATTTTTTAATAAAGAAAATTACATTGTGATGAAAGATGACTAAAAAAAGGCTCATCAGCTATTTTAGAAAAAAAAAATCAAAACAACAAATAAACACACTTCCAGTAAATTTGTTTTTGACATACAGCAAAGTATTTTGCTTTTTGGAAATATTAAAATTAATCTATTAGCTTGAAATCAAAACTAAAATAAAAGCATCAAGATTTTTTACTTTTAAAAATTAATTTTAAACCACAGGTATTGTTTTTCTTTCTGATTTTTTTTTTTGCAGGTATCTATTTTTAAATATCTGACATGATGGATAAAAGCCTAGAATTGGCGGGGCCATAATTTGTTTGTGCAAAAATGAAAGTAAAAAAATTTGACGAGCAAGAACTTTTCAAACTTATTTTTAATACAAAGACACATTAAACAAGGTTCTCCAATCATTAATGATGAGTGGTCAGCTTATAATGGGCTACAAATGATCTGGTGTACAATAACAAAATTAGAATTCATTTACAATAATTTTGTTGATTTACAATACATGAATCTTCATTCTCAACAATAGAGAACAGTTTGCTTCCTCTCAAATAGGTAACTTCACTCAATTTCAAGACTTAGGTTTCAAAGTGAATTTTTCAAAATAAGAAAGATTTCTTGAAACTATCATTTTAGCTTTAATTGAAAGTTAAATGAATAAATTTTCTATTTCCAGTAAATAAAATATTCTGGTGTATTTCATATAGAAATTTATTAGAATCTCAACTTTTTGAGTTTTCAAAAGTTATCATTGTTTTTCATACATTTTTGACAGATTGACATGTTTGTAAACAAAAATAAATTCTCAGTTTTAAAAATACTGCAAAAATAAAATATCTGTGACACATTATTTTTGACAAATCAGCAAATTTAATGTTAAATTAATCTGATTTACACAAGTATTATTTATTCATAGCATGAAATTTAGAAAAAAATTATTTCTTAAACACAGAGTTCAACTTTCTGACCTTTCCACCATATGTGTTGACAGAGGCAAAATAAGATAAGTGTATGGTGATCAGAAGTGACATAATTGTACAAATGTTTTTCCTGTAAGGGGAAGAAACCCTGAAACACATGACCTTTTACTTTACACATAGAAATTACCATACAAAAAAAATAAAATTTTTTAATTATTTTAAAAATAGGAAGGCATGATGATTTGTATTAAACTTTTTAATTTTCAATTAGTAAATATAATCTTTGCTTAATAAGTTTCTAAACTAACCCCAACATATCTTTGAAGTATTTTAAAAATATTTTTTAAACTTTATAAATTATTAGAATAAAAAAAATCAACACAGTTCTTTTAAAATTTCATTATTAATCAAAAAGAAAGTTTTTCTTCAGACTATAATGTCCTTAATTTATATTATTTATTCAAGCAATTAAAAGCTTACCAAATTAAATAATGTCATAGTCATATTGCATTTTTTATTTCATTATTGGGAGCAGATTTTTAGAAATAATGTCGAAATTTCAAAAAATAATAATAGATGATTTACATTCCCCAATGAGTCCTGCATTTAAATATTAAAACCAATTTTTGCAACAAAATTTAATTTTTTAAGAATTCATGAATTTAGGTGAAGAGGGTGGTAACAGATGTAAACAAAAAAAGTATACTTTTACCAAAATTTAAAAAAAAAAATAATATCAAAAATTTGTGAAGAAGTCCTGAAAGTTTCATTAAAATCTGACAATTATTTCATTTTTGCAAGAATTTCTAAATTAAGGTGTTTGTCACTGGAAAAAAAACTGAGTTATGTAATATTCCGTTTTCTACTGTAAGCTCTCTAACAATTTGGTTACCCACTAAATAAAATCAAAACAAAAGTTTTTACCAAAAATTCTAATGTGTTAGAAGGGATTGATGACTTTTTCAAAATAGTTAAAAAAAATATTTTGGTCTTTCCTCTTAATAATAAACATTTTGATAGAAAAAGTTCATTTTTATTAAATTTGAGGCCTTCTTCATTCCTACTATGCTGTTTTTCAGTGATTCATGTACACTGTGGTGCAGTGGATATCAGCTCAGAATGAGAAATCGCAGAGCCGCGTTCAAATTCCTGTTGAATTCATTGCATTCACTTACGCGCAAATACCCTTGGGAAAGGTATTAATCAGTCTCATCCTTCCAGCTATGGGTTAAATAGCAGTAGCATTGGGTTCTATAGCCTTAGTTGGCAACTAGTCTACTGCAGAAAGTAATGGCAACCTACTGTGGAAAAATCTTCTGCCCAGTCAGTCATGTTTCTGTTATCAGCATAATACGAGGTGATAATTGATTTATTATGACAGCTTCCATCTGTCAATAACCCAAGTATGGCGTCCAGAGGTGCCAAATTTTTATGTATCTAAAAAAAAATGGTTTTTTGCTTTTTAACTGCATAGTAAATCATAACACAATATTTTCATCAATTACATATTTTATAGAATTTTCGTTTAGCTTTATAGCTGGATGCTTGAATTTGCTTTCTGAATAAATAAAAATTAGAATTTCTTTTAAAATAATTTTACAATTTAATAAGAAAAATTAAAATTAAAATAACTCAGCTAAGTTATGAAATATTATGCTAATTATTAATATTTTTATTATACATTTTTCATATTAATAAGTTATTAAGATTATAACAAGGTAAAAATATCTAATTTAATTCTCATATAACTCTAGAATCATGTGATCTTTTAAAGATATAGATTGCGTATGGCTACCCGTACAAACAAAAAATGGGTAATTAACATGCAGAAAATTAAAATGTTTTAATTATTTAACAGAAAATGAGCACCCTTATTTACAGTAAGCATTTAAATTTTTCAATTAATAAATATATTTGCCATACATTAATTAAAAAAAATCTGAGAGACCTATGAGGAGGGCATTTTAAAAGACTTATGAAACTTTTTAGAAATTACTTAATAAAAAATAAAATAAAATCATAAAAACAAAATCAATTTTTGTAAAAATTCATTACTAATGGAAAATTTTTTTTTCTATTCAGTCTATGATATCATTTTAATTTATGTTTATAAAAGCAATTAAAAGTTTATCCAAATAAAAAATGACAGTTTTATTGCATGTTTGTTATCGCACTTTGGAGCAGATTTTCTTATAATGGGAAATTTTTTGAAGAAAAAAAAGACAGTTGATTAGCATTCCCCATTGACTCCTGAATTTAATTAAAATTATCTATACGTTGAGACCTAGTCGCATTTTTCAACATTTCTGGAAATTAATTGGTGGGGGTTGACATATTTACAAAAGAAAATGTTTTCACCAATATTTTCTAAAAATAACTATTTCATAACTGATTTCAGTCAATTATAAATAAGTCCTGAAATTTGCATCAAAATCGGGCGATTATTTGGATTTTGCAAGAATTTCCAAATTAATGTCTTTCACAGTCAAAAAATGCCTTCGCGTACCTTCAATTTTTCACTAGTAAAAGCAGCATAGTCTGATGGAAAAGGCCTCAAAGTTAAATAAAAACAAAGTTTTCTCGGCAGGGAATAGATCATAGTATTTTTTAATTATTTTTACAATTTTTTTGAATTGTTCTAACAGGCTCATTTTTGGTAGAAAATCTTTTTTTCTCTCGTCAGTGAGAGGGGTAAATTGACGCTGGAGTTTACGTCAAGTTTCAAAACGTAATATTCAGGAGAAACAAGTAGGTAAATAACAATTTTTAAGTGTTTTTCTCATTACCTTTTATTTGAAATGTCAGAAAACGCAACTATAAAGAAAAGTTCAAAAGGCAAAACTGAGTCTAAAGTCACAAAAAAAAAGTATTTCATTTTCATTCACTGAAAAAACTGAATGTTTGTTCAGTTCAGATAATAACGTCGAAGCTGAAACGAATAACAAAAAAAGAAATAAAGACAAAAGTGAAATTACGCTTTAGAAAATGTCACCACTTGATGATGTAAACCGAAATAAAAATACACGGTGTTAGACAAGATCTGGTTCCTTATATTTAAAATTCGTGGACATGTGACACAAGAAGAGGTTCTACGTGACGAAGAACCTCTTGTGGCATCTCTTGTCTCGCGGAAATAAACGAACAGAATCAAAGATATATATATATATATATATATATATATATTACTTCAAGTGGAGCAAATGAAATCCTTTGTAGAGGAAGCGAAAATTTGTTCGATTGGGTATTTGATAGCTTTAAATTAAAACTTTTAATGAAACTTTATGTGCGTTGTGGTACAGTGGATATCGGCTCGGAACGAGAAACCAGGGAGCCGAGTTCGAATTCCAGTTGAATCCATATTGTAGTCAGTCACTTAAGCGCAAATACCCTTGGGAAAGGTATTATTAATTAATGAATCCGTCTCTTCCTTCCAGTTATGGGTTAAATAACAGGACAGATTGGGTTCTATAGCCTTGGTCGGCAACCAGTCTACCGCAGAAAGCAATGGCAACCTACTGCGGGATAATCTTCTGCCCAGTCAGTCATGTCTCTTTCGAAACATGATCGCCCAAGCATGCATCACGTATGGCACTTAACTGACTAACTGAATGAAACTTTCAGTACTCATTCACAAAAATGAATTAAATTATTTTTCAAAAATGTTGGTAAAAAAAACAACTAAAAAACATATAAATTTTTGTTACCCTCCCACCACTCCACGTAAATTCACGAAATGTTAATAAATTTTTTTATTGTGGTAAAAAATAAACGTAGGACTCATTAGGGAATATAAATCACCTATATTTTTTTAATTTGGCCTCTGTATCCGAAAATCTGCTCCGAATAATAAAATAAAAAATGCAACAAAACCCTGATATTATTTTACTAATGAAATTTTTTAAAAATTGTTTTCATTTTTTTTTATTATAATAATTTATAAAATTTTAAAAATATTTTAAAATGCTTCAAAGTTTTGTTGCAGTTAGATTTTTAAGTGAATAAATTGAAGATTATATTGACGAAAATTGAAAAGTTTAATACAAATCGTTTTGCCTTTATATTTTTAAAATAATTTTGCATGTGTGTGAAGTTTTTTTGTATGGTAATTTTTATATGCTAATTAAAAGGTTAGAGTTTCCTCCCTTACCCGAAAAAAAGTTGTAAAATTTTGTCACTTGTGAGCACCGTACACTTTTTCCATCAAGAACTTGTCAACACATTTTACGGCGGACAGGCAAACAGGTCAAATCTTTGATTAAGAAGTAGTTTTATTCTAAATTTCACGCTATAAACAAGTAATACTTGTGTAAATCAAATTTAATTTTACATAAAATTTGCTAATTTTCCCAAAATAATGCGTCACAGATTTTATTTTTGCAAGAATTTTAAAACTGAGAATTAACTTTTGTTTACAAATGTGTCGATCGTTCAAAAATTGCGGCAAATTCAAACATTTAAAATAATTTCAAACTTTTAAATTCCAATGCAATATAATTTTGTTTGAAATAAACCAGAGTATTTTGCTTACTGGAAAGAGTAAATTTAATCATTTAGCTTTCAATTAAAACTAAAATAAAAGTTAAAAAAAACAGAAACTTTCTCATTTTTAAAAATTCGGTTTAAAAGTTAGATATTGAAAATGAGTGGAGGTTATAGCGGTTGCTATATGCTTTTCTTACCCACATTCGACCCATATACTTTACTCGTCTGCGATTGGCTTATAAATAACTACTGTTATTGTATAGGGCAATTTAGCAATCGCAGTCGCTTTAACCTTTCACCTAAGAAGCAACTTTCACGTGTGTTTTGTTGATTGGTTTATTTTTAAGCCAATCACAGATTGTTCTAGTGTAAAGGAAATTTTTCCCGCGCTAGCTGGTCGAGCCACCTTCTATACATAAATTCACAGTTTTTCCCAACCTTCGTCAGTAGAAACCCACAGACTGCGAAGACTGCTACATCGAATGTAAGTCCCTTTCTACTCAACGCACACACAGACACAGAACTTTGTCTTCTGTCTGACCTTCTTGCCTAAACGCATACACAGACACAGAACCTTGTTTTCTGTCTGAATAATTTCATCAAGGATTTGAACTCTTGACGATAATCTAAACAATTGTACAAACCTTTCTTTCAGCTAGAGAAAAAACTTAATGCATCTTATTTTGTTTCTATGAACAGACAAAGGGGAATAACTCTTTCCTTTTTCATTTTCTCTTGCTGTGTATGTACTGTCATTATTGTTGTTTGTTCAATATATATTAATTTGTTGGTTACGAATTGGAGTTGTTTATTTCTTGTTGGTCGAATCATAATATAAATCGTTAGAGGACCTAAAATCCTCTACATTTTGGTGACCCCGACGTGATTCGATCCAACGTGATATATATTAAAAAAAAAAATCCAATTTTGTACCAATAGTAATTTTAAAACCAGCTTTCAACCTTCCAGCCTGAACAAAACTTTTCCATTTTAAGTTGGCGACCTCGTGCATATAAAAAAAAAAACAAAAAAACACCCAGCATGACAGACCATGAGGGCAATGAAGCCACTGTGCTGCTTAACCTGCCAGTCTTTAACCACATAAATGTGCATGTCTGGTTCTCACAACTAAACGCCATTTTCCAGGCAAAAAGGGTCCATTCTCAAACAGCCCGCTTTGCCTACATCGTGGAGAAACTGCCGCCAGAAATAGCGTCTGAAGTATCAGACTTACTGGACAACGTCCCAGCAGAGAAACCCTTTGACACGTTAAAGGATGCCATAATATATCGGACAGGCAAATCAGAGGAACGCAGGATAAACGACCTCTTCAACAACCTTCAACTCGGCGACAATAAGCCTACGCAACTCTTGCGTAAGATGAAAAGTTTGCTCGGAAAGAATACAATGTCGGAGTCCCTGCTCCGCAAACTTTGAATGGACAAACTACCCACAGACACTGCTCAAATCCTAGCGACTCTTCCCGATGCATTAGATTTGATGAAAATGGCCGAGACAGCCGATAAAATACTGGAAGTTAAAGTTGTTAACAACATCCATAGCTCCGAACCACCCGGCCCCTCGACAAACAGCGTAACCGACAGGTTACAGCAACAAATCGACAAGATGTCGATTCAACTAGATCGTCTCACCAGAGAGCGTTTGCCTGCAGCCCACAACCCGTACAAGCATCACCGACGTCCTCGAAGTAAGTCGCGTGAGAGATCGACTACTACTTGTTGGTACCACCGCAGTTTCGGACAGTCGGCTAGACGCTGTGTGAAACCGTGTAACTTCCAGTCCCAGACGGCATTCAACAAATCCAAACAGGGAAACGCCACATCCAGCAGCGAATAAAGGCGGAATTTGCTGTTGGTGAAAGCAGAACAAACCGTCTTTTTTATGTTCGTGATCGCAACACGAATCAATTGTTTTTAGTAGATACTGGTGCTCAAGTGAGCGTGATTCCGCCCAGGTCAGATTTTTCCATAAAAAAATCAGCGTATACCTTACGTGCAGCTAACGGCTCGCAAATCCAGACTTACGGCCAGGTCTCATTGTCCCTCAACATTGGATTGAAGAGAGTTTTTCAATGGTTTTTTACGGTGGCGGACGTAAAATTCCCAATACTCGGCGCGGACTTCCTAGCGCATTACAGGCTAGCAGTAAACATGGCTAACCACACGCTGATAGACCAGACAACTGATCTTACTTACTCAGGAATTACCTCCACACTTACATCTACTAAAATATGTGTTGCCTTGCCGGAAAATAACCCACTCCAGCATGTACTGGATAAATTTCCAACACTTTCCCAACCCTTCACATACACAGAAACAGTAAAGCATAGAACAGTACATAAAATACAGACATCCGGCCCGCCAGTTTCTTCGCCGCCACGCAGACTCAGGCCTGAAAAATATAAAATGGCACGTGCTGAATTTCAGCACATGTTGGATCTAGGCATAATTCGCCCTTCTTCAAGCCCTTTCGCATCTCCACTCCACATGGTACCCAAATCACAGGAGGGGGCGTGGAGACCTTGTGGAGATTATCGACGTTTGAATGCACAAACAATTCCTGACAAATACCCTGTGCCAAACTTAGCAGATTTCGCCATCTCGTTACAGGGAGCAAAGATCTTCACTAAGATCGACCTGAGAAAAGCCTTTCACCAAATCCCAGTAGCTGCTGAAGACATATATAAAACTGCCATCACAACCCCTTTCGGGTTATATGAATTCCTCCGAATGCCTTTTGGACTTCGAAACGCGGCACAGTCATTCCAACGCTTAATAGACGAAGCACTGCGTGGTTTGTCCCACTCGTTTGCATATATTGATGATTTACTAGTAGCAAGCGCCAACATGGACGAACACGTGCTTCACGTCACACAAGTTTTTGAGCGTTTAGAGCATTTCGGATTGAAAATCAACCCAGATAAATGTGTGTTTGCCGTACCTAAACTGAATTTCCTTGGTCATGTGATTGATGGTACCGGAATCACCCCTATCCCAGATAAAGTCGAAGCCATCCAGGAGTTTCCGCAACCAACAACGCTTCGACAACTTCAACGTTTCTTAGGATTGATAAACTATTATCGTCAGTTCATTCCTAACTGTTCCCATATCCTGGCACCTCTGACCAACCTACTTCGCAGCCAGGGTAAACGAAACGCGAAGTTAACTCTGTCGGACGAAGCTCTTGCTGCTTTTACTGACTCAAAGAATGCTCTAGCAAATTACACCAAACTTAACTATTTGCGTGATGACGATTCAGCACAGCTTTCGCTAACTACCGATGTCTCAGCAGAAGCGATAGGAGCCGTTTTACACCAGCATACAGAGAAAGAGACTACACCTATTTCCTTTTTCTCTGTCAAACTTTCTGAAACACAAAAAAAATACAGTACTTTCTCACGTGAGTTACTAGCAATTTTCCCTTCCATAAAACATTTTCGACACATTTTAGAAGGCCGAGACTTTACAGTTTTTACTGACCATAAGCCTTTAATTTTTGCTCTTCATGCAAAAACAAACAAATATAATCCCCGTGACTACAGGCACCTAGACTTCATCTCTCAATTTACTACAGACATTCGGTATGTTAAAGGGAGTGACAACACCGTCGCCGACACCCTTTCAAGAGCATCATTACTTAACGTGGTTAAAGAAAGACTAGATCTTGTGAATATCGCCGACGCACAGAAAAGGGAGACGAACCTGTTGGATTCAGTAAAAGGCTCATCGTTAAAAATTGAGCAACGTCCCGTGCCCCTCAGTGATAAATCAATTGCATGCGATGTCAGCACTCCTCATCCCAGACCCTTAGTTCCTGTTGGAATGAGAAGGCAAATTTTCGACCACTTTCATTCCATGTCTCACCCTGGACGAAAAATGACGACCAAACTTATTTGTGAACGTTTTGTCTGGCCAAACATGAATGTCGATATTAAGCGCTGGACTCAGTGTTGCCTTGTTTGCCAGCGTACGAAAATACATCGGCATACTAAATCCCCACCAGGGAGTTTCACTACACCTGATGGTCGTTTTTCTCACATCCATATAGATTTAGTGGGTCCGTTACCCGAAGTACACGGATATCAATACATCCTCACTATCATTGATAGATTTACGCGGTGGCCCGTTGCCATCCCACTTCAAGTAACAACCGCAGAGTCTGTCGCTAAGGCAATATTGAAAGACTGGATTTCAGTCTATGGATGCCCATCAGTAATAACGACAGACCGTGGTCCTCAATTTCAGTCGACATTATTTAAAGAATTTCTTAATCTTCTTGGGGCGAAGCAAATTTCAACCACAGCATATCACCCATGCGCTAATGGCCTTGTCGAACGCTTCCACCGGCAATTAAAGGCTGCGTTAACCAGCTCCAACTGTGACAACAACCAATCCTGGATGGAGAATTTACCATTGGTTATGTTATCACTCCGATCTCTTTTTAAGGAAGATCTACACTGTTCATCCGCGGATCTAGTGTTTGGCAAACCACTAGTATTGCCAGGGCAATTTCTGACCGCGAAGTCAACCCTAGAGCCGTCATCAACCTTTATCCAATATCTTCAAAGCAAGATGTCAGCCTTGTCATTTACGCCTACTCGTTTCCAGACAAAGGACACCTATATTCCTTCTTCTCTGAACACTTGTGATTTCGTTTTTGTACGACAAGACCTCACCAAGAAGTCATTGACACCCAACTACTCTGGTCCATTTCGAGTTCTCTCTCGACACACCAAATTTTTTACGGTCCAGCTCAATAGCGGGCAATCGAACATCTCGATCGATCGCCTTAAACCAGCGCACATTGAGCGGAGTGCTATTTCAACTCAATCATCATCAGCATCTTCACAAACAGAAACTGGTAGTTCTCAACCAGATTCAACACCAGATCAACAAGTTACGAGAAAAGGAAGGAGGGTCCACTGGCCTTCCAGATTCAAGCAGTATTATACATATTAAAAAATTTTTTTTTTAATCTGGGGAAGGGTATTATAGCGGTTGCTATATGCTTTTCTTACCCACATTCGACCCATATACTTTACTCGTCTGCGATTGGCTTATAAATAACTACTGTTATTGTATAGGGCAATTTAGCAATCGCAGTCGCTTTAACCTTTCACCTAAGAAGCAACTTTCACGTGTGTTTTGTTGATTGGTTTATTTTTAAGCCAATCACAGATTGTTCTAGTGTAAAGGAAATTTTTCCCGCGCTAGCTGGTCGAGCCACCTTCTATACATAAATTCACAGTTTTTCCCAACCTTCGTCAGTAGAAACCCACAGACTGCGAAGACTGCTACATCGAATGTAAGTCCCTTTCTACTCAACGCACACACAGACACAGAACTTTGTCTTCTGTCTGACCTTCTTGCCTAAACGCATACACAGACACAGAACCTTGTTTTCTGTCTGAATAATTTCATCAAGGATTTGAACTTTGAACTCTTGACGATAATCTAAACAATTGTACAAACCTTTCTTTCAGCTAGAGAAAAAACTTAATGCATCTTATTTTGTTTCTATGAACAGACAAAGGGGAATAACTCTTTCCTTTTTCATTTTCTCTTGCTGTGTATGTACTGTCATTATATGTATTATTGTTGTTTGTTCAATATATTAATTTGTTGGTTACGAATTGGAGTTGTTTTTATTTCTTGTTGGTCGAATCATAATATAAATCGTTAGAGGACCTAAAATCCTCTACAGAGGTAATTAAATATTCTCAGCAACACTCACACTGACATGTTTCTCGCTATTTTTTTTAAATAAAACATGCGAGAACTTATTCAAGGTCCGAATATATATTTTTTAAAAGATTCTTTAATAAAAGACAATTACACTGTGATGAAAGATGTCACCCGGCCTCAAGAAAGGTTTTTAATTGTTATTTTTTAAAACTAATTTTAATTTTGTTAGACATTTAATCGCGTTTTTGTGGTGAATCATTTGATGAAATTTTTTTTCTTTCTAATCATTTCACCCCAAGGAAGGCCTTAACGCCACTGATGTGCAGGGGGTTACATAAGAGAGTTAAAGTATTAGGCAGGAGAGTGAAGACAAAGACTAACCAGCTACAGTGGGTGAAAGAGAAAGGGAAAGAGAAGGATGTGAACACAGGAGTGAAGAGTAAGACATTTGCAAAGGTAGAGAGAAAGGAAAAGAACAAGATACCCGGGTTGATGTAGAAAGGGCTGGAGTTAAAGTGGATAAGAGATGGGAATTGACTTTGCATTTAAATTCCTGAAGGTTGTAGCCGCCAGGGAAGCAAGTATATGGAAGGGAGTTCCACAGGTAGGAAACGCGAGAAAAGAAGCTGATGGAATAGAATTGTCGCCTGCATTTGGTTGATCAAACTGTAAAAGGGTGAGACCTTGTTGCCAATCTGGTTGCACAAGTAACTTCTTGTGGAGGAGGCACCAGTGACCCACGTTCATCAGAGCAGAAGCCATGAAAATATTTATAGAAGAGGCAGAGGGAAGCCACATCCCGACGATGAGAAAGTGGCTGAAGTCGAGCTGCCAGGTCGGGACCAATCACAGTATTCTCCTCTGGAGCCTGTCGATAATATTGAGATGAACAGCAGGGGCACATGACCACTGACCAGATATGACAACAACAGTATTCTATGTACGATTGGATGGTTGATTTTTATGTGCAAAATGGATTCAGGTGGAAAAAACTTCCTGGCCCGACACAATGACCCAATCTTCCTAGCAGTGGATTGATCAATGTTAAAATTATTCCACTTGTATTTCCTGAAAATCAACATGCAGTCAATATCACTGAATCGGGGGATACTGAAACTTTAATGCCAGCAGTGTTAAGTAACGGCGCATCAATTCGAAATAATTTTACCGTAAAATTATTATTTTATTTACGCTTTAAAATCCAAACGAATTTGTGGATTTGAAACAAAAGGAAACTAGATCTTGTGTAACACCGCATATGTTTCATTCGGCTTACGTCATCCAGTGACGACACATTTTCTAAAAAAAGTAAAATAAAATAAATAAATAAATAATTCCACTTTTTCTTTTTTATGTCATTCGTTTCAGCTTCGATGTTATTATCTGAATTTAACAAATATTGGGTGGGATGATACTTACAGAAAAACCTCAACGAGATCATTTGAACACAAAGAAATGATAGTTTTTTTTCTCTCGTTAGATCTGACTTTAAAGGTAAGTGGAAGATCACTTTAAAAAACATCGTTAAGATTCGTTATTTACCGAATTGTTTCCCCATTTTTGTCTGCATCATAAAAATAGAAATATAAAAAAAACAAAAATTGAGGTACGATTTCATTGATCGTGTCATATTTATTATTCAAAGTAATATATTTAAAAATTAAATAAACTGCACTAAAAATGATTTTAGTTTGGGCGTGCCTTAAAACTTTTAATACAAACAGTATTACCTCTCGTTAAAACTTTTTTTATTCATTATTTTAAAAAAACTTCTATTTAACCCTTTTAAATTTATATAAAAGTGCAAAACTCGCCGAAAAATCATTAGAGTTACGGCGAATTTTCTGAAGAAAAGTGATACCTTAAAATAAAAATAAAATTAAAGTTAAAAAGTTAAGATAAGAAAGCTTGTGAGTGAAATTAATAAATAAAACTGAAATTTTCTTCTTTATAAAAAGTAATAATTTCAAACCTTGGGTATCGCGTTTTCTTTTTCGTACAAAACCATGTCAAAGAAGACTTTTTTTTCCTCTTATTTCTTTGTTTTTTAATGTCCGTGGCTGTACCCATCTGTTATTCATAAGTTCACCATATTGGATTTCTTCACTTCCTTCACATTAACTGCTTGCCACGTCCGTTTCGCTTCGTTAGCCTATAAAAACACTAAGAAGTTAACGACAATCACAATTTTGTTAAATAAAGCCATTTTCTTCGAGTTCAAAACAAAAAGCTCCTTCCAGTCAATTTTACAATAGTCTTGAAATACAGGTAAGTATTTTGCTTTTGGAAATATTAAATTTAAATCTTGAGAATAAGTCTGAAATTAAAACCGAAATAAAACAAAAGCTTAAAGTTTGATTTGTTTTTAAAAATTCTAGTTACCACCACAAAATCACTCAAAAATTAGCATACCGTGACGGAATAAAAAAATGCTCAACAAAACAACAACAAAAAAAAAAGTTAAACATTTTTTTAAAACAATGTTTTATTGACAAACTGTTCATGTTATTACGATACGAGGAAAGGATCAAAGAATGTTTATTTATTTATTTATTTATTAAATAATTCTATTTCTATATTAAATTTCTCAATCCTTTCTAGCTCGTTCGAAATTTGATATGGAAAACATAGCGTATTTTTTGTGGTGGGGAGTAGAAACTTTTTGAAAATTCTTGCAAAAATCAAATAATTGTCGAATTTAAATGATATTTTCAGGGTTTATTCATAAATTAATGAAATTATGTTTTTTGTATTTTTTTTTTAGAAAATCTTGGTTAAAAAATTTACATCTGTTACCCCCACTTAAAGTTCCAGGGTCTTCGTATTATTAGTTAAAAACAGGATTCTTTGGAGAATTTAAATTATCAGTTTGTTTTTTCTGACAAACAGAAACACTATCCGCAGAGAATCTTAATTGTAAAAAAAAATTGCTGAAAAAACAGCATAGCATGAAAAAAAAGGCCTCAAGCTTAAAAACTAAGTTTTTTCCAAAAAATATTTAATATTATTAAGAAGAAAGATCAAAGTATTTTTTTAATTATTTACAAAATTTTTTAATTCTTTCTTGCATGTTCAAAATTTTGGTAATTTTTTTTGTCAGCAGATAACCAAATTTTTACCAAAGTTTACTATGGATAATGTAATTGTTTATACTTCTGAGATGAGGGAGTATTTACACTATTTATGTTGTTCAGACTACAGCAGTAGAGAGTTAAGTTAAATGGAGATAACTACCAGAAGTGGTATTGTGCATGAAATGAGAATGATATACCCCAGTGATTGAAATAAAGAGTTTTGCTTGAAATTCCTAGCACTTGAAGTGACAAACATTAATTTGGAAATTTCTGCAAAAATTAAATAATTGTCAGATTTTAATGAAACTTTTGGGACTTTTTCACAAATGAATAAAATTATTTTTAGAAAAATTAAAAATTTTTGATTTATTTTTTGTCACATGTGTTCCCTCCCCACTACATAATTTCAAGAAATTAAGTTCCATATCAAAAATGTGTTTTATTAATTAAACACAAGTTCATTGGGTAATGTATATCATCTATTTGTTTGTTTTTTTGTTTTTTTTTTGCAAACAGACTTTTTTCTGAAAATCTGCTCTAAATAGTAAAATAAAAATTCAATAAAAATTTGTTTTTAATTCATGAATTTTCATGTGGGTTTAAGATGTATTCTATATATTAAAAATGGCACCAGAAAAATGGAGTTTAACCTTGTTCTGAATTGAGAGTAGATTAGTGTTTATTTTTAGCAATCTTGGGGTGATAGAATAGGGAGAGAATTCATATAGTAACAATTTTTGTCTCTGGTCAGCATAAGAAAATTTAATTAATCTTGATGATAAAGTGATACCTAGATAATGATATTTGTTGATAGAAATTCTCAATACATAGTCACTGGAGAAGATGTAAGTGTATCACCCTGGAGGACTCCTGCTCTGATGTTGAATAAGTTGACGGATATTTACTATGCATATTACCTAGTTATCACTGCAGATACCATTACCAATGTGCCAGTGCTCCTGCATCATCTAGAAAAAGCTGCCAGTGATGTTGAACTTTGTCAATGCTTCTAAAACTGAAATCAAACTTCAACCAGCAAAGCTCAATGCAAACTGTCTCGCATGAATCAATAAAATCTGCTGAATCTTTTACAAACCAAGAATGCAAGGTAAATTCTACTGCAAAGGATGTGAAAATTTGCATAATTAAAGACTTTGAATAAAATGTATGTAATATAAAAATCTGATCTACCAGACAATCTCAAGTGAAGATTCTTTTGAACCACTGTAAACTTGGCGTTAATAGTGCCACTGCCTTAGCTAAAGCCCTAGAGTCTAAGCTTGATGGAATCTGGAACCTACCCTCAAATGCTGAAACCTATACTTAACATTTGAAGTCAGCATCTAACTAAATCATAGCTGTATGAATCCCTCTCATATTTCTACAAACTTATGTGAACACAGAATGTACATTGCAGGTCACTACTTGTGAGCAAAACAAGAATTTGTGAGTTATTTACTGTTCTGGACACCTAGCCACGGAACAAAACAACTCCCTACATTGATCAGCTATGTTAGGACAGAATGTCTTTCTAATGACATTCCAACCTTGATGCAAGACCATGATGGTCGGCGTGATACCCATGAATGTCTGAGCTAGCTTAACTGAATAATAATTAAGCTGATTTGAAACATTTTACTTTTTGTTTAAAATATCGCAGAAGCGCATTCTTTTAACATGAAGGTGGGTGTTTTTATGAGGTGTTGATAACTAATTCAATAGATATCTTGGGGAATTTTTTCTACAAGGCCATACTGTAACAATTAGATGACAACTCTGATGAAAGTCATTTTTTATGTTTTTTAACTGCCCACTATTGTTAATAATTTCAGAAAACTCCAAAGATTCACTAACAAATGAGCATGCATGATGAAACATGCCCAAAACTTATTAAAAAAGTTTTATTGTTAAAATCTTTATCATTAAAAGGAGAGATCAAATAATTTTTTGATTATTAAATTCTTTTGACTGAAAGTTAATTATTTTAATTGTAAAAATCTTTTGGTAATTTTTTTTATATTTGATAAACAATGAAGAACATTTTTAATATAATATTTTTTAAAATAGAATTTTTTATTTAGGTGCAGTTGAATTTGAATTCCAGTTGAATTTGTTGCATTAATTTACAAATTTTGGGAAAGGTATTAATCCATCTCTTGTCTCTCCAGCTATGGGTTGAATAGCAGGACAGATTGGGTTCTATAGCCTTGGTTGGCAACCAGTCCACCACAGAAAGAAATGGCAACCTACTGCGGAAAATTTTCTACCTAGTCAGTCATGGATCAAAAGAGACATGATCGTCCAAGCCTGTATAACATATGTCACTTAACTGACCTAATCCTAAATTAGTAACCTTGACTTAATCATAAATGAGCTAATATATTTAGATTATTTTAAATAATTAATTTTTAAATATTAGTAGAATTTGATATTTTAATGAAACTGTATGTTAACAATTTCCTCCCTTTCAAAGCTATCTCAGCATTCATTAATTTACTTGTTGAATAGTAATACTTAATTTTATTTTAACTTTAAAATTTTTAGATGAAAGCTGAAGTTATTTTGAAAGTTTGTTGCAGTCAACAGCTCATGCTATGTACCCATATTTTTCAGAAATTTTAAAAAGAGTTTTGGTCAATATGGAAAATTTGAGAATGGGCCACCCTGAAGAATGCAAAAAATGGTTTTCCTCCATTAAGTTAACTAGTTTGGAAACTTTCTAAAATCTACTAAAACAGAAATGTGCAAAGGAATTTGCCAGTATTTGAAGAACATGAAGTAAAATATTGGCCAATTCTTTCATTTGTTTTAACAAGGTCAAGTCTCGCTTGAACGTCTTAAATTGCCTCTCTGAAAACCACCCAGAGTTCAACTTCAACCTATATTCAAATTTTATTCAATTAAAAAAAATTAAGGAACTACCCCACCACCAATTTTTAAATTAAAATCAAATTAATAAAAAAAATATTTAATAAAAAATTCACCACAAGAAAGTTAGACTATCACAGTTTTTGAATGGAATTTCTGCATCCCATTTTAGTGAACCTTTGGGATCTACCTTAAAACACGATTTGTACAGGTCCTAGAAACCTTGAAAAGTTCAGGAAAACTGACAGGCCCTTTTCAGATCTTGTAAAGTTCTGGAAAACAGTAGACTAATAGCTCCTCAAAAAGTCCGAGAATTTTCTAAATTAGGCTGCCCACACATCATTTTTCTTAATTCATGAAAGTCAAAATGTGAAATCCAGAAATCTGTCTTTTTTACAAGTTAAACTGTTCTTTAAGAAGAATGTTTATTTAGTTGTCAGTAATATTTGTCAATTATTGCAAACGATGCTTTGTTTCCTTAATTAGAACAAGTTCATGACCTTTTAGTTACTTTTTTATTTTCTCATCTAGGTGATGAGAAAAAGGGAGAAAAGAATATGAAGGCATGATACCCTCACTCAACAAGAAAAGAAAGAAAGCAAACATAAAAGGTTAGTCTTGGGCATGATGGTAAACTGCATCTGGCAGCAAGGTCTCTGATTGGGAGGTTGTGAGGAGCATGGAACCACCTCTTAGGTCCACCCTGACTCAGAGTGGTAACATTTGTTAGGGTCCCAGCTATGGGCAAATAGTTAACCACCAAACCAGGGTCAAAACACTATGAAAGTGTAAAAATACACTTGTATAGAAATATATACACATGAAAATAGACTTTTATAGAAAAATACACATTTTTGAAAAAAAAAATTATTACCATAAAACATTTTTGAATACAAAACTAGAAGACATTTTCAGTTTTCTAAATTAATAAAGAATAAAAACAAAACATTTTCATTAAAATCTGACTAAATCAACCTTCTCATTATAACAGAACATTAAAAAATAATACCTAAAACCTCACCTTTTTGGCATTAAATAACCCACATTAAATATGCCGCTAAACAGAACTCAAACATGAAAGGTGACTGAGACAAGTCAAAGATAAAGTAATTCACACTCATTAAATTTTTAGTTGAAAAGAAAATAAATTATTTTACAGTAATAAAATTTTTACAGTAATAATGATCTGCATCCAGCTTTTTGTTTTGTGAAAAAAATGATTATATTAAAACTTATTTGGCTTTTATTGCTTGACTTTATATTAAAAGTTCAATCTGTCTCTTTGCTTTTGTATTTTTGCCATAGATGGACAGAAAATGTATAAACATGTGAGCAACTCCTAGACATTTGGCCAGATGTCATCAGATTTGTGAACTTAAATAAAAATAACAGAAAAATATCCCCAGATCTAATCCATCTCTGTAGTGTTGTCAGATGTGAATGATGTAAAAACTGTTTACCAAAATATAACTTCAATATGTAACATAACTGTCTCTAGTAATCAAACATGTTTAGACCCAAAAGCTGAATATCATCTACCATGTATTCAGTTGTGAAAGCAGAATAATGTACATCATATTTTTATTACTTCAGCTCTCCCAAGAAAATGAAATTTCAACATTAAATGACTCGTAATGTGCTGTTAGATAACAAATGTAGAAATTGCTAGGTTGTTTGACAAAAAATAACAAAGGAAGTAATAGTAAAAGTATCAAAAAGAAAATTTAAAAAATCAAACATTTTAATTCCTTATTTAATGAAAGTATACAATCAAAGGTAAGTTGAACAGAGAGAATTTATTAATGACCTGGATGCTGATCAATTGTAAAATCACTTGAAATTGACACTGTTTTGTAGCAAGCAAAAACATTGACTAACCAAAAGGTCAACAGCAAGTAACAGAGAAATTGTTCAGAAAATTGCCAAAAACAGACAGGAAAAAAAAAAAAAAAGACAAGAAAAGCAAAATTCCAGAGGAGTTTGAAGAAATTAAACAATATTTCAGTTTCTTCAATAAAAAAAAGAATTCCAAAAGTTGATACCAAATTTTCTAGATCTTTACAAAATATTAATTGGGGATATAGTTGACCATAACATCAAATATATTTGGACAACTGATGGTCTCAGCTATGAATTTCTAGGTTACATCTTGAATTTTTCAAATCCATAATATGGTGATAATGCAGATGAAGGCTGTCAGTTGGAAAGTATCACATCAGCATCAATTTTTTTCTGCAGGACTTATCTCTTGAACAAAAATTTACAGCAGAATAATGACAATCCATAAGATTTAATAACCAAGACCATCCTTTTTAGGCCTACAAAATGTTTCCAAAAGTCTGAAATCCTTCCAAGTAAAAATCTTTTTTAATCATAGTAGTGAAATATTGTTTTTTAAAATATTCTTTGGTATATAGTCTATTAAATAAAATAGAAGTGTAAATGTCAGATTTTAATTAAACTTTCTGGACTTATTCACAGATGAATGAAATTATTGTAAAAATATTTTCTTTTTATAAAGATTTTGGTACAATTTAAAGATGCCAAACATTAAGCTATCAATAAATCTATCAACCCATTAAAAACACTCAGTATTAAAAAAATGTTTTCTGACATATTTCAAACTAAATAATATTTAAATCATTTTATCTTTCTCAAATAAAGTTTCAGTTAAGTATATTTTATTTTTAAGATTTTTTTAACAAAGGAAGTTATGTTTTGACAGAGTTTTCAATATAGCCTATTTTCACATTTTAAAACAATTCCAATCAATTTCAGTTTGGTTTGAAATAGAGCTAAGTATTTTACTTAATGGTAATATTAAACTTAAATTTTCTAAAAAGAAAAAATAAATTTAAAAAATGATTTCAGTCATTTCTGAATAAGTCCTACAAGTATTAAAATCCAACAGTTATCTGATATTTGCAGCTATTTCCAAATCAGTGTTTTTCACTACAAAAAAATTGTTCAAATTTCTTATATGAATTTGTAGTCCTGTGTTGATACTAGAAAAACTATTTCATCTTAATAACAACATCAGCATTCTGATGACAATTTTTTTTTTTCTGTTCATTTTGTTTTTCATCAAAAATTCTCTTCATTAGTGAATTTTTGGAGGCACCTGGTTTGGCTGAATGTTCACCAGATCATTTATACTTATTTATATTCCTCCTCCTTTTAAAATATTTATATCTTCTCCCTTTCATTAACACTTGGCTAATCTGTACTAGATGAATTCTGGATGTTCCTAATTTTTACATTTTAATAAATGGTAAAACAAAAATGCAGTAAAATCAGAACTTTTTTAAATTAGAAAAGATTTAAATTGATTTTATGAATTTAATATGATATGGATAAAATTTTCTTAAAAAAACTTCAAATAGAATTCTGAATCCTGTTCCTTGACTAATATAATTCATTAATTTTTAAAAATATGCAGGTTGGCTTTTCATGTTAAGTATGCATGCTGTTTATTAACAATCAATTCAATAGCTAAATGAATGTTTTTTGTTTTAATGGCCTTGAGTGTAATTGTCATAACGTGTGTAATTTTTCAAAACAGTTTATTTGTGAAAAAAATATATAAAATAATATTTTAGACATTTGAACAGTTTTGAGAAAGATACCATTAATTTTTTATAGTCTATGTAATTCTTGCACAACTGAAAAGGACATTTTCCTTTGTTTTTCTATTCTTCTTTGCTTGTTTCTTAAGATTTAACAAGATTTTTCTCAAATAGAAGAATGATCTACAGTAGCAACATGTTACTCTATAATTTATACATTTCTTTCATTTTCACTTTAGATTACTTTTTCTCATTTGAGTGTTAGTGTGAAACAAGAAGTAATTGCACATTAACTGTTGGATGCAAAATTATTAACATGTATGAAGTGAAAAGAAAACCAGTTGTTATGTTTTATAACTTAGTAAAATCCAGTGGCATAATTTAGAATAACTTGTGATGTTAAATTCTCTTCTTTGAATCAAATTGCATTTGGAAAAATGAAGGAGTATTAATTTTAATCCATTCATGAACATCCCCCAGTTAAAGTCAACTTTGAGAAAAATGGTCTTTTCATTTTGTTTCTTTTTGTGTCCATTTTGCAATGCTAAATTCTCATTGAATCATTGCATTTAATGATAACTGAAGGAGTATTGTTTTTATTCCATTCATGAAGTCCATCCAATTAAAGCAAACTTTGAGAAAAAATTATCTTTTTAGTTTGTTTCCTTTGCGTCCATGTTGCAATGGTAAATTCTCTTCTTTGAATAATTTTGGATTTAATAAGTTATGAAGGAATATTGTTTTTATTCCATTCATGAAAGTCATCCAGTTAAGGCAGACCTTCAGAAGAACTGTCTTTTTAGTTTCCATTCATCGGTACCTGTCTACCATGATTGATATGCATCTTTTTTACCTGTTTTGTAAATGTGGAACTTTCTCTTCATGCTACTAAGAAAATTAGGTTAATTTATTCTCAGTGACTATAGATTCTTCAGGAAAGGAATGTTTATAATTTTAATAGGCAGTTCATTCTTGTGGCATGAAATTACAAAACACCTTTTCAAATTTATTGAGATCCAAAGCAAGAGACAAAAATTGTAAAAATGAAAATTATTACATTTCATTTTATATACTGGACAAAATTTCATGTCTAAGCAACCATGTTTTATAGATAGTCACCTACAACAATGTCTTGGATCTTCTCTGATTTCTGCATTACAAGAGACAAAAATTGTAAATATGAAAATTATTACATTTCATTTTATATACTGGACAAAATTTCATGTCTAAGCAACCATGTTTTATAGATAGTCACCTACAACAATGTCTTGGATCTTCTCTGATTTCTGCATTACAAGAGACAAAAATTGTAAATATGAAAATTATTACATTTCATTTTATATACTGGACAAAATTTCATGTCTAAGCAACCATGTTTTATAGATAGTCACCTACAACAATGTCTTGGATCTTCTCTGATTTCTGCATTACTTTGTGCCTGTGCTTGTTTAAACTAGCCTTGATATACCAGCATCTATCTACTACAAAATAATTGATTTCATGCATTATTCAATTCATATCTTTTATTATTTTTTCTTTACAGATGTTTCAGTCAAACAGAAAAACAAGATTTATTAATACTGGGAATATGAATGAAAGAATGCAGGAGTCTTGATGTTTCACCAAAAACAGATATATACTGCAATCTTCATGTAACAAAAGGATCACATTAAACATTAACAACCAAAAAGAAGTTTTTACATTTGAGCATATATTAGATAGAGACATCATATATTTGTGAAATTTGCAAATATGGAAACATACATTGAAGAGAAACGCTTTTCTTGTGAATTTTGTAGCTCTGTATTTCCCAACAAATCATGTTTAGAGATGCATGTGCGAACACACACTGGAGAGAAACCATATTCTTGTGAAATTTGTGGATCTGCTTTTTCACAGAAGGGGAATTTGAGGCTGCATATGAGAATACACACTGGAGAAAAGCCATATTCTTGTGAAGTTTGTGGCTCTGCATTTCCACAGAAGTCACATATGGTGCTCCATATGCGAACACACACTGGAGAGAAACCATATTCTTGTGAAATTTGTGGAAATTCATTTACAAGAAAGTCTATTTTGTTTGACCATGTACAAGCACACAGTGGAAAGAAACCATATCCCTGTGAAATTTGTGGATCTTCATTTTCATCCAAGTCAAGTATGAAGTATCATATGCGGGCACACACTACTGGAGAGAAACCATATTCTTGTGAATTTTGTGAACTAGCATTTTTACGGAAGTCAGGTTTGGCAATCCATATGCGGACACACACTGGGGAGAAACCATATTCTTGTGAAGTGTGTGGTAGTGCATTTAAACACAGATCACATTTGGTGCGTCATATGCGAACACACAGTGGAGAGAGACCATATTCTTGTGATATTTGTACATCTACATTTTCTGCAAAGTCACATTTGGAGAGACATATCTTAATTCACACTGGAGAAAAACCATATTCTTGTGAAGTTTGTGGATCTGCGTTTATGCTGGAGTCATATTTAATGTTCCATATGCGGACACACACTGGAGAGAAACCATATTCTTGTGAAGTTTGTGGTTCTGCATTTTCAATGAGGACAGGTTGGGTATACCATATGCGAACACACACTAGTAAGAAATACTCTTGTAAAGTTTGTGCCTCTACATTTTCACGAAAGTTACATTTGGAGCGCCATATGCAAGCACACTCTGAATAGAAACCACATTATTGTGAAGTTTTTGAAACAAGTTTGTTGGGTTATCTGCAAACACTCATGTACAAACATGCAGAAGTCATATTCTTGTGAAATTTGTTGGACAGTATTAGCAAATATAACAGATGAGCACACTGCATTATTAATATTATTTTCCTTTTCACTGCATTCATTTTCAAGGCCTCTTAATTGCAGTATATTTATTGTTAATTTCTCTCAAAGTTGTTTACTGTTGCCATAGCAGTATATGAAAACACAACTATGAAATTCAAACACTGTTTAAAATTGTTTAGGGATCAGTCTCCATCAGTTTTTAAAAACTGAGCCTTTTTGTAGATGCAGTGTGATAAATGTTTAAAAACAAAAAATGAAACATTTCAACAGAATGGATGGAAAACATTCTTGTTAAATCTGCAATGCATCCTTTTCAAGTAGTTTAAAGTTGAAAATTTAGACAAGACTGTGTGAAATAAAAAGAAAAGAATGTGACCCTATAGACATTTTTGATCATGCAAATTTGGAATGAATAAACAACTGTCAACTGAACCTCCTAAGCTGTTTTCTTTTGTATAGAAACTCCCCACATGGAAATATTCTGTCTCCCCAAAGCTGGGTCAAGCCATGGCATGGTTTTCAGGCACTTTTCAGAATTGCTGCACACTGAAATCACCTTCCTATTCTGAAACATCAAGAAGTCACTTTGCTGACAAATCGCTCACGTGTTGCATTCTATGTCATCACTGGACTCCACACTACTATATACATGGTATTATACATGGCAGTTTCTATCTCTGACTTGTTTTACTAGAGGAGAGGAACAGATGTGGCAGCTTGGATTCTTGGAGACAGTGGGAAGAAAGAATTCAAAGGAATGCAAAATGTTCATTGGCCTAACATCCTTCTGCATGTGGTCTTAGCCTCTCTCTTGTATCTAGGTGTGGGAAGTGTATCAATGCTTCCAAATTTCTATGGCCCTCTATTGATTTTACACTGTTTTGGCTTTACACCCAAAATCCAAGTAGAATATCATGTCCAAGATGTATTCTAACCATCTTGGCCTTCACATTCAGTAACACATGGAACGATTCAGACAGATCTTATCAGAAAGCAAACGTTCTTATCACTCAGCTGTGTCCCTATAAGAATTTACAATATGGTATGTTCTATGATATTTTTTTACACTCACAACCCGGGAGCACCCAGTCACATTGGCAGTTGGCAATGTATCCTAGATAAACCAAGAATCTAGATTCCATGATGTGTAGTGTGTTATCAAATACAAAGTCTATTCTGCTATAATCTGAAGAAAGAAACACAGTATATGGAGAAGAATACAAAAAAATGATACCAATCATGCAATGATGTAATCATACAAACCTGCTAGTAAAACCTCGAACCAGCCCTAATAATTTAAGTTTTTGCTTTAAGCCATAGGTTCCCAACCTTTTTGCTATTTCACTATTATCCATTACCCCAATGAACAAATACCCGTGATATAAGAAAAGCAGACAAAGTTAATGGAAATTATTCAATCCAATAGTACCAATCTATAATAATCAGAGGTATAGTAGCTTTAACCTAGCTGTGATTCTTAATGTGAGTGTTGAGCTTGTATTGCCTGTGCCAGTGCCAGTTTATTTATTCTTGGCTTTGTGACTGAAAGGGCTATTCGGGCGTTGTTTGCCATGTTGAGTCTGCTATGTTTCTTGGTCTTTATTCCAAGGACACAGTGTGAAATTATAAGCTGATTGCCTCTTCCCAAACCATTCATTACCTCCAAAATATGGGCTCATTACCCCACTGGGATAATTTACACCAGGTTGGGAACCATGGCTTTAAGCTGTGGAGAAAAGTGAAATATACAATGTGGGTTTAATAAGTTTAGTGTTGTTGGAAAATTTCATCAAAGTTTGTGATATTTTTCTCTAATAATAAACATTATTTAAAAGCTGATATTGGAAATACATATTTTTCTTTCATGGGTGATATATAGCAGTCAGTCAGTTGTCATATGTGATACATTCTTGAGCAATCGTGTCTCTTTTGAGACACGACTAACTAGGCAGAAAATTTTCCCACTGTAAGTTGCCATTACTTTCTGTGGTAGACCTGTTGCCAACCAAGGCTATAGAACCCAATCTATTCTGCTATTCAACCCATAACTGGAGGAAGAAGAGATGGATTCATACCTTTCCCAAAGGTATTTGTGTGTAAGTGAATGAAACAAATTCAACTGAAATTTGAAGTTCCCATTCTGAGTTGATACATAACTTTTCTAATTTTAGTCTCTTTTTTTTTAACCTCTGAAAATAATTTCAAGGCTTTTTTAAATCGCATTAATATGTTCAAGGCTAACTTTCTTTTTCCTTTAAAATTAACATTTCAGTTGGAGAAAGCATTAATTTCTTTCTAAATGTATGAAGTAAAAATAAGGATTCCAAGGCATTGTAGGCAATTCCATTGTTCAGGTTGATTTTGTTTTTGTGTTTTTTTGTAATAAAAATTAGAACATCCAAATAATAAAAGGAAAACCTGTCAAATCATTGGTATTAACAAACATACAAGAATCAAGAAGGAGTAAACATAGTTTTTAGTTGAGTTAAAGTTTTTGGGTAGTTGGTTCACAGAAAACTCCGTGGTTTAGCAAAAACTTTGATCATCAGCAAAGATTCTTTGAGCTTCTGAGCTATTGTTCAAAATCATTATTTCAAGCTGCCAACACTCATTTCTTTCAGAAGTTATGTAGTTGCATCTCTCGTGCTTGAATAGCTTTGGGCCAGTCACATGTTAGCAGGTTTTATTAGAAATTTTTCTTGAAAGTGGGCTTGAAAATAGGGTTTCAGTTTTCTCAGATTGGTCAAATATTAACTTAATTATGTATAATAATGGATCATATACAATATAGGTGAACAATTCAACTAGAAAAATTGAAAATTTTTTCGTAATGGACTTGCTACTGTGCATAAAAAATAAATAAGAGAAAATTATGATGCTAGTCTCTAGTTTAGCTTTACTAAATTCAGATTAAAATTTGAAGTATTATTTGAAAATATTTACTAAGTTACTCAGATGCATTTTAAAATTTAAATATCTTTCTCAATATCTTAAGAGAAATATTTATAAAAAAACAAAGGGGATAATTTTTGCAAGATCAGAAATCAGTACTTATTTTAAACTTTTACTTTATTTTTTCATAGTCTAAATAAGTTTTGTATTTTCCTTTTGTGAAAACTAAAAAAAAAAACACTTCCAAGAGAGAATATATTTCAAATAAAATCTATTAGATCAGAATCTAAATGATTTGTATCCTTTTTTAGCTTTTCTTTTAAAATTAATTTTCTTTGCACTGATATCCACAAAAATATCTGTAAAAACATTAATCTTTTAATAGTTGCACATAGTTTAGTTAAAAAAGCAAAAATTGATAAGAACGTATTGGTCACAAAACACTGAGGCCCTCAATTAGGGTTGCAGGTTTGAGAGTTTGTAGTAGATAGGAAATTAAGAATTAAAAGCAACTCTTTTTCACTTTTACGAAAATTCACAATGACATGTGAAATCCTGGGTTTTTCCAAATAGAAAAAGGATTGACCATGTGCTTCAAGAAAAAGTCGTAACCAAATTTTGCAAGTAGATGTTAAATTGATTTTCTGACCAATGGAAGTGATTTGCAAAACCCAGAAGACTTAGTGATCCAGTGCGAAAAATCTAAATGCTATAAATACTTCGGTCAGCATCAGCCAGACAGTCTGATGGGAGCAGCAAGACAACAAGCTAAAATATAACGAGAAAGAAATTTCAAGTCAACCTGGACATAAGGTCATGTCGCACATTGTCCTCTTTCTCATGTGCTGATTCAGTTTACTACTTGTTCTCCATTCAAAGACATTGCTATCAAACAAATGCTCATACATATGTACGTACGCATAAACTCTTTCCAACAAATTACTACTACGAACACTTCAACTAAAGAACACATGCATTCACAGAATTATTTTTTATTAGTTATGTTTTTAAGGTAAACTAATTAAAGATTGTTTTTTTTTACGTATATTTAATGTCATATAATAAAATTTATAATTCAATATTCTAAAAATGAAGTGAATAAAACATTAACCCTGCAGCTGCTTGTTGCTCAGTCATTTTTCCAGTTTCTTCTCAAGAAATTATTTATTTACTCAAGTTGAGCATGAAACTAATTTTTGGTACAAGAAGGGTGAGATGAAAGAGCACTGCAATGGATTGCCTCACCATGAGACATTTTCTCAAAAATAGCCAAAGCCCTCTCCCCTTACAGGGATCCTCACACACTGGGCAAAACCTCAAGTCTCCTCTTTAAATTGATAAGGAGGTATTGCCTAGAGGAGCAGCACAGAGAGAAAGAGAACTAGGCAATAGATGATCTTATGCTGACATGTGCCAGAAATTTAGATATTTAAGTAACTTGATAATTAAAAGATTACGTAATATTTTGAAAAAGATTAATTTAAAAAAGTGGATTCTCAGGTTTAAGGCAACCCTCTAAAATTTTTGCTTTTAACCTATCGTTATAGGGAAAGGTACAAGTTGGGATTAAGAGCAGGATTAATTTGGCTTGAAAAGTTGCCCCTAAATTGAAGCAGCAAAAGAAATAATTGTGCGTAAGAAGCTTAATCTATCATTTCTGAAAGCAAAACACTGTGCCTCCTCAGCTTAACTCCCACAACAGACCTCAAGTGGAATGACTATATAGAATCCCTAGCTAAATCTGCTGCTAAGAAAGTCGGCTCTTTGTGAAGGGCCAGGAAGTTTTTTCAGCCTGAAACAATCCTGCACATATATAAATCTACCATCTGCCTGTGCATTGAATACTGCTGCCATATCTGGTCGGGTGCTCCTGCTATCCACCTAGAGGAACTTGACAAAATCCAACAGAGAATCTGTAATGTGATAGATCTCAACTTGGCAGCTAAGATACAATCACTTTCTCACCAGCGCAATGTGGCTTCCCTGTGTCTCTTCTACAAATACTTTCATGGCTTCTGCTTCAATGAACTTAGCTCACTGGTGCCTTCTCTATATAAATTTACTCAAGCCACAAGATTAGTAACTAGGTCCCACCCTTTTACTGTGAAATCAATAAATTGTAAATGCAAATTCTATGCCAGCAGGTTCTTTCTCACACTTCCCACTTGTGGAATTCCCTTCTGTTTACTTGCGTTCCTGACAGCTATAATCTCCAAGAATTTAAATGTAAAGTCAATAATCATGTCTCACTAACCTGCATCCTCTCTCTCATGCTCCTTTCTCCATCCACTCCACTCTCATCAGTATTCTCATCTTTCTCTTACCCACTTCCTGACACCCCCTATAACCTGTCACACTTTCTCATAATTTTCCTCCTATGTAACCCCCTGCAAAACAGTGGTAGTAAAATGCTTTGCTTGGGGTGATATGATTATAAAAAAAAAATTCAGATATCACATACTTTCCAGCTATGTCCCACAAGTGTTGTCGTTGCATGCAAAACAAGTTACAGAACTCAGCAAGACAAAACTGTGTGAGATGAATAAAATATCAGTTTATTGTTTTTCAAAAGACAAAGATGAGAGAAAGTGATGAAGAAAATCAGTTCCAAATGCCAATCTGAATGTTGCAAACAATTGTTATTTGTCAACTACATTGACCTTCAAATTTTGATACCATGGAAAAATGAACCCCAAAAATGCATCATCTGAATGGCCAGGTGTACCAAAGAGTCAAATAGCAACACCTTTTGCTGTTCAAAAGGATATAAAAAAAAACTTCCAGTACTGTTTAAAATGAAATTGATGATAAAATGAATGTCTTTTTAGAATTAGGTAAGATTAACCATACAAATTTGAAAGAAAGTCTAATCAACAACAAAAAGACTGAGTCCAGTTGTAGCATTTTTGGCTAAAAATATTTGAACTGCTCAATCATCAAAAGCTATTGATGGCATCCCTCTCTTTATGTTGAGAAAAAATTGAATTTATAAAAATATGGATTTAAATGTTATATTAAGAGCTTGTTCAAAAACTGTATAAATAAGGTTGATACTTGGTCAACATTGAAAGAAATTTATAGTATTTACATTATTTGGACTATTGTCCTTATGTCATGAGGACAATAGTCCGAATAATGTAAATACTGTAAATATTACCTCATCTCAGAAATATAGACAAATACTTTTGGAAGAAATTATCTCATATTTCAATTCTATGGATTTTGATAACAAGAAAGAAATCTTGTCAGCATTTTTCAGCAGTGGCCCCCAAAATGGTTGGAATTAAATATAGCTTACATATAGTAATATATGCTTCTGAGTATTATGCAACATCACGGTCATTTATAAGACAGGATTTTCTATTACCATCATAAGCAAAATCAAGAAGCTGACATTAAAAGTTCCAAAACTTTATAAGAAATCTTTTTTGTTATGTGTATTTAATACTCTTTATGCCAGTCAAAAAAGAATTATTTAATACTCTTTATATTTAATACTCTTTATATTTAATACTCTTTATGCCAGTCAAAAAAGGTGCATGATTCTCCATGACGAAGTACATATAAAAAAAAAGTTACTATATCATAGCAAACAAATATTTCATGAGTTAGTTGACAATCTATCTCTACTTGCTCAAACAGTACTTGGTATAATGTTGATATATTATAATTGGGGTCCAAAATTTCTTACAAGATTGAATCCAATTTCAAAATTAGCTTTTTATTTAAATAAACTGAATTCAAATTGTAAAAGGAAAATAATCTAGATAATATCTAAAAAAATTTTCCCACTCGAAACTTCCATTAAACTTAAAATTTTTTATTCTTTAAATCTATCTTCATTTCTGATCAGGAAGATCGCTTATGACAAATATCAGAATGAGTTAGTTTTACAAAAGTAATGTGAAAATACATGCTAATTTGAAAACCATATGTACAAAAAGGATTTCTTTTTCTGTGGAAGCAAAAAATATACAGTAATTTTTATTGAAATTGCATATCAGTAAATCTCCAAAAGAAATTATTTTCTTCTTATTTTTTCAATGTACTAATGTTTTTTTATTTTATTTTTGTTTGGATTTCTTTTTCTGTGGAAGCAAAAAATATACAGTAATTTTTATTGAAATTGCATATCAGTAAATCTCCAAAAGAAATTATTTTCTTCTTATTTTTTCAATGTACTAATGTTTTTTTATTTTATTTTTGTTTGGTTTTTTCTTTTTACAAAACTTTTTCACAAACTCAGCAGACTCACATCTCAGACCCAAATCTTCAGCGAGAATGGCCTGAACTGAACCGTAACTAATGTTCACATCTTCTGACAACTCACGCACAGTGACTCGATGACCTTTCAGAATAGCTGCACAAACATCTGCAATGTTTTTATTAGTTCTGCTGGTTGTGGGTCTCCCAGAACGTGCATCACTGTTGACATTTTGTCGGCCATCTTGGAAACGTTTGAACCAGTCATACACTCGTGTCCGGCTCATACATTCCTCTCCATAGACTTTCTTTAACTTTGCATATGTTTCTGCACAGGTATCACCAAGCTTTTGGCAAAATTTGATGCAGATTCTCTGCTCAATTTTCTCTGTCATAGTCACTGATGGAACGTTTATGATGTTGGGGAGATGACCACACTCTACACACTTTCCTTCCAATCACTGCTATAAACAACAGAAGTGAGCAAGAATGTTATAATTTAGTATGCATGAACAACAAATTTCATGGTCAATCTGTGCATACTTTAGCTTCCTTACCATAGCAGCAATCCAGATATATTTTGGTCAAACCTTGTGTAGCATCTTCAAGTATATAACTTTATAAAAATGTGAAAATAAGAAACATCCAAATTTCACTCATATGTATTAGCCATGAGCTAAGTGGGAGTATAACTGATCTGAAAAAAAAAAAATAATCAAAAGTAAAATAATGATTCAGCATGAATTTCATTATAAAATAAATGATGAAATCTCAATAAAATTAAATAATTTTGGTAAATTCTTCAATATCTTGATTTTTTTTATTTTGAAATAGTGCATCATTTTGGAGGAACTTGTTAAAAAAACAACCTAATGTCAAGAAGTAAATTCTAATTTTGTTGACACAGACTTTTAAAGCAACTCCAATCATCATACACACTTTAATATAGAAAAATTTCCTTTACATTTAAAAATAAATTACTGAAAATCAAAGTTTTTATTGATTGACTGATTTGTTTTCTACAATTTATCAACACTTTGCAGGTTATTTAAATCCAGAAAATATTTTAGATAAGTTTTTTTTTTGAGATAATGGTTTATATATGGTTTGAGAAAATGGTTTATTGATAAGTGGTTTCCAATCTTTTTTTATTTGTAACCATGCCTACTCCACTGAAACACTTGTTCTTTTTACTTGAAAGTAAATGTTACTTAACTTTGTCAATTGTACGGGAACCAGTGTCAATATTATATGGTTGTGAGCTTCCAAAACTCAAGAAATTATCAGATTATATTCTAAAATTTCAGCATTAATGAAGTACATTAGTCATAGGATATAATTATAAATGTGACACGATAACTAGACATATATGTATTTTATTATAGTAGATTAAAATAGATTAGAATAGAAAATAGTTTAAAAACATATTTAACAAAAGTGAAAAAGAAGAGGAAAAAAATAAATAAACGCTTTTTCTTTTATGAGGAAAATTGTCCTCCGGTAAATATTTGACTCAGTGATAAAGGTCAGCGGGTAGGTTTTCGATGACCCGGTACAAAGGCTGTCCTTTACTGTATCTTGACCACACATTAAGCCTTTTCCGGCGGAAGCCTTATTAAGATAAAAAAAAAAGATAACTGAAATTTCAGACTTACAGTCGCCGGTGTTTGTCACCGGTGGTCTAGAGCATTTCCGGGTTTCCGGTCAGTTTTAGATAAATTCAGGTGTTTTTTCCAAGTAAGAGAGTTAAGTTAGGACGAGTTAAGTGAAGGGAGTCAGCCGGGTGCGAGCTTGAAGTAAGGATCTCCGTTCGTCTTGTTTCGTTCAGTTTGGGTTTGTTGATCTCCATTAATTAGAGTTAGAGCTGTGTGTCACATTCGCCTGCCCCAACTGAAAAGGCTAACTCTAAACGAATAAAGCATCCTTTCAACTCATCCAAGTTTTGGAAGTTCGTTCCTTACAGTCAATCTTGTACCCCCAGCTGTCCGGCCGACATGTTCTACAAATTCCCGGCAACAACACAGCGTGGAGAACGGCCGCCGGAGAAAATTGTTCGGGACGACCGTTGGGGTATTACATAAATATGTCTGAAATTCATTTCCAATCTTTTGTAAACAGAAAAGAAAAAACATTAAACAACTGTATCGCCCGGTTCACACTCCACCCATGTCTATTGAACAGGTGAAGAGGCTCATCCCTTGTTCCCTGCTTAGGATGTGGTTTCTGGATTTCTCTTTTCCAATCTTTTCACTCTTACGTAGCACCCTGCACTTCAGTGGCATTACCGCCTTGCTCGGGGTGATATGATTAAAAAGAAAAATATCTAGATATAATTTTTAAAAATTGCTCCTACTTCAAATTTCCATTAAATTTTTTTATTTTTTTATTCATCAAACCCACTTTTATTTTAGATCAGGTAATTCCCGCTGAATTCATTGCATTCACTTACGCGCAAATACCCTTGGGAAAGGTATTAATCCATCTATTCCTTCCAGTTATGGGTTAAATAACAGGACAGATTGGGTTTAATAGCCTTGGTTGGCAACCAGTCTACTGCAGAAAGCAATAGCAACCTACTGCGGGATAATCTTCTGCCCAGTCAGTCATGTCTCTTTTGAGACATGATCGCCCAAGCGTGTATCACGTATGGCACTTAACTGACTGATATGACTCACAACCTATATCTGGAAGAGTTTTAAAATTCACTTGAGGTTGTCTGGTAGATCAGATTTCCAGATTACATCCATTTTATTCAAGGTGTTACAGGTTTGGGAGTTAACTTTTAAAAAACAGCCCAATGTTGAGAAGTAAATTATGATTTTGTTTATACAGACTCTTAGAGTGTGTTGTAATTTTGCACAAAATTAGTAGTATAGCTTGAGTGAGGTGGTCTGTCCTGGGCCAAAGTTTTGGGCTTGCTGCATAAGCCTGTCAAGGCCGAATTGAAATAAAAAGTTTTAATGTCTGGACACTATTCACTATTTTACAGTTTTGAGTAACTTAAATTATGGCATACTTATTTAAGTGATTGTTATCTTGGACAAATAATAAATACTATCCACTGATGTATTCAATTCTGTTTTAGCATTCTTGACAATGTGAAACCAGTAAACTAACCCAGAGAGTGTTCTTTTAATGCAACAGTACCACCGAGTGTGGTAAACATATCTTAGTTCTTATATAAATTTCAGTTATTTTCCTTGACAGTGGTTCATTTGAAGGTATGTGTTACTCTAATTTTTGTCTTTTAAGACAGTTTATATATGTATGTTTTATTTATACGTTAATAAACTGGAAAGCCTCAAAAATTGTACCAAACTTGCTAGCCATGTGTAAAAATTAAAATGAAAAAGACCCTGGTATAACTTGGAATATAGGTAAAATAGCCAAACCATACAATGGTGGCAATGTATGCAGATGTGCCAGAAGGAAAGTTAATCATTGTTATTCCCAGAACAAAAAGAAAAAAAAAAATTCTAAATGAAAGATAAAAAATAATGTCCAGATGTAATCACACCTATAAATTCATACTATGAATTAACAAAAAATGAAAAAAAACTAACACACACACACACAGTAAATTCAAATGCAAGAAAAAATAGAAAAAGAGATAAGCCATAGAATTGAATCAAAAAATTGCAGAAAACAATTTTGAATTAAAAAAAGACAAAACCAAATTTTGCAAGTCTGTAAAAAAAAAATAAGAAATCTGGCCAGTGAATGGTGAATGATTCCTAAAATGGAAGATATTTAATGAGCAAGTGTGAAAAATAAACAAACACACACACACACATACGAACTTTCTGACCTGCTCACCGACCACTTTATACACAGTATTTTTGTCAAACGAAGTTCGATATGTAAAGACAAGTTTATTCACCTGAAGAGTCAACTTTGGACTGAAAACCCATGTAGCAACACAAATACCACTATGGACACTTATAAAAAGCAAGTAATATTAATAACAATAAATCTACACTTTAAACAAAACGTTCATGGCTTTTTTCTTTTATGTATATAAGCAAAAGAATGACTTTGTAATATGTTTTATTTTTGTGGGGAGATGACACACTCTTGCTACGCCACTGGACAAAATAAAAATATTATTATATTTTTCTATTTAACTTTCTGTTTTCCTGTACTATGTAATGATTAAGTTATACCATCAGTGACTTCTGAAATAAACTTTTCCAAACAGAATTGAAACAAATCAGCAGGGTTACCTAAATTTCCAAAAATTGTAGCCTACAAGTCAACCACAAAATTTTTTAGTCTAAATATAAGTTTTTTTTTTGTTGTCGAATCTAAAAGAAAATGGAAAGAAAACAACGTGTTTTTATGCAAAAGTATCAACACTCAAAAAGAAAAATACTTTTAAAATTTGTTTTATTGAATTGTTTTTAGTTTACGTTTATTTTGGCAAGATACTGACCGAATTTTCCGTATGTTGACATTCGATATTGCATGATGAATATATTTTTTTTATTGAAATATCTTCAGGGTCTTCTTTTATAAATGTATAAAAAAAGTACACACGAAATAAAAAAAAAGTTGGGGAAATATTTTGTTAATAAAATTAAAATAACAGTGTAAAATAGTCATTCATTAAAACTTGAAAATCTCGTTTGATTCTGATAATTCCTTGATTTTTTTTAGCAAATATTCAATTATTCATATAAAATCTTCTCTAAATAATATCTTAGTTTTAATGTGTCTGTTGTAGTTTTTGATTGAGAGCTGATTTTCAGTTAAGAAAATGTGTAATTACAAAATAAAAAAATAAATAAATAAAAATAAAAAGCAGAGGTATCGATTATTTTTTTTGTGGGTACCTTAACTAAAAAATTTTATTTTAAAAATCATTTGTTATTTTAAAAATCATTTGTTATTTTTTTCTATTAACATTAAAAAAAATTAAAAATAAATTATTTCTAATTTTTTATCGAATGCGACAGACAATGTTTTTTGATGTCGTTTTTTTGTATATGTTAAAAAACTAAGACTAGAGAGTAAATAAATTTCAAAAAAATAAAAAAATTTCCCGCAAAAACAAAATCGTCATCCAATAAAAAAATGGAATTTGTATTGCAATTTTCCAATTTAACAGAATTCAACTTTCAAAAAGTAATATGGGAATTTTACATTTTCAGAAAATTCGTATGAAAGTAAAACAAAAACAAAAACCAATTTAAGAGAAAGTTGCTGTTTATTTTTTTATTTTCCCTGACACACCAAAAAACTCGCTTTGATTAATTATTTCTTTCTTATAGGACGAATGAAATCATAAGTGAATTTATTTTCATTTTGCTTTAACAGCGAATAAAAAATGGTGAGGCAAGTCAATAAATAAGGATTTCTCCTTTTTTTAATCAAACAAAAAAATCATTTCTTCCACTTACCTTTCAAAAACTGGGAAAAAGCAAAGTGAAAAACAAAACAATTTTTTTTACTTTGTTCCAAAATGATTTTCTTGGGGAGTTCTTTATCGAACTATAGAGACATTCTGTATTGTTCGTCTAAGTTGAAATGAATGGAATTGAGAAATAATGGAAAAACACGCTGCAAAGATATTCCAATTATTCCGAAAATAATTAAACGGTGTTATACAAGATTTGGTTCCTTAGATTTCTTGGCATTTTCGGACCGAAATTACTCACAGCCAGCACGAAGGACTCAGTGGTCTCCACCGTCCGAAATAAGTAATTTATTAAGCAAAGACCGAAAGGGGCACCTCGTAAGGATCGCACATACTACTTAAATACATTAGAACTTGGTCTGGCGAGATAAGCTTGTTAACCATTGGCACATTAAAGTACCCCCCGAACACTGTCTCTCTCTAACATTTTTTGAAGATTTTTTTTTGTGACAAAAGTAAAATAAAATTAAATATGACCAATGGAACAAAATAAGAAGATAATTTATCATTCTTAATGTTATGCGTACTTTTCTTTCAACCAAACAAAATGAAGGATTTTTTTTTTTAATGAAATCAACAAACTATTATTGCCACATCTTTTTTTTAAATAATTTTTTTTTTTTTAATCATGGAATTTCGATTTTAATATTTATTTCAGCATTTATTCATTAAAAAATTAATTGTGTACTAAATAAGTTACTTTATTGGTAACATTGTAGAAATACTATTTGGTTTATGTATCATTTCCACACCTTCGGTTGTGAAAAATCCTTTATAAAGAAAAATCCCTGGAATATTTAGAAAAAAATAAACAGATAAATGAAATAATCTATACATGTAATCTCAAATCAGAACATCTTGAAATCTTACGAAAATAATTCAATAATAGTCAGATGTTTTTGTGGAAGATTGGTGCTTCCATAATTTGATAAAACTCATTTTCTTTCCAATTTGTCAGGGAAAAAAATCATTTTTGAATTCTTTTTTTGAAAAATCAATTTTTAAATTCTTCTATTTGCTGATGATAAAAGGATACATTTTTATTTAATAAAGATATGCCTGAAGAACCAAGAAATATCAAATTTTATATCATTTTTGCATCAGAAATATTTTCGAAAGAATTTATACATATATAAATGCACAAAATAACTCAGAAGGAGAATGCTACAAAGAAACACTGGAAAAACAGAGCTCAGTGCCAAAATAGCAGAGCATTTATATTATATCCTATAATTATTTTCCAGTGTACATTAACTGTTCACTACTATCAGTACTTACCTGCAATATTCAGGTCATTGACATTTTGGGTAGGGGTGAAATGGACACCCTTACAGCTAGCTTAAGATATTACAGTGAGGGTAACTGATGTGGAGTATTAAAACATTAGTTACTAATACAAAATAATTAAAATAATAATTAATTCAGTCAATTAATTGCCATATATGATACATGCTTGGAAGATCATGTCTCTTTCAATTCATGATTGACTAGACAGATTATTCCACAGTAGGTTGCCATTTTTTTCTGCAGTAGACTAATTGTTAATCAAGGCTACAGAACCCAATCGGTTCTGCTATTCAACCCATAGTTGGAGGGCAAACAGATGGGTTCATACGTTTTCAAAAGGTATCTAATCTAAATCTAAACTTATTTATAAATGGAACTTTGTCTGTGTGTGTGTGTCCGTTACCTATAGACTCCGAAATGGCTGAACCGGTTTTCTTGAAAATTTACACAGTTGTACTATAAGCGTCTGTGAGTGTTCTTAGCTAGGTTTTGTGTCGAGGTAGCCCTAATAAATATCGAAAATCAATAATTGAAAAAATTGGGTTATAGAAGGAGTGGTCCGATTTTAATCAAATTTGATACACTCATAGATAAAGACATAAGAAACGATATTCAGAAGTTTCAAGGTTGCAGTTCTTACAATAGTGCAGAAAATCAATAATACATATATATATATATATATATATATATAAAAGCAAGATGTTTGTGTGTGTCTGTTTATCTGTCTGTATGTCCTTTATACAAATCCACAATTTTTATCTCACTAAACTTCACACAAATATTCTTTCGGCTGAGTCTGAGCTCCAGGACCATGGATTAGTTTTAAAGCTTTCATTACACCCAAGCAACACCGGGCTATACTGCTAGTTTGTGTATAAATGAATGCAATTAATTCAACTGGAGCTTCAAAGTTTAAATAAATAAATATTATAACTGCCTAAGCAAGAGAGAGGAGGTTTTTTTTTAAAAAAAAAAATGCAATATACAGGGTGGGGCAGAGCAACTTGCTTATTTGAATTTGGTGCCCTGAAGTGATGGTTGCTCTGAGGATAGTGGGGAAGGGCTTACTCAAGAGTGCGGGATTTAAAGTTTGTTTCTGTTTACTTTACAGGAACCTCAGTGCGCATCATGCAGTGGATGAAGCGCGCATGTCAACAACAGTTTTGCAGCAGAACTTTCCAGGACACCTCATCTCGTTGAGGGGCAATCTCCATTGGCCAGCACGGTCCTCTGATTTATTACCCTGTGAACTATTTTTTATGGGGCTACCTGAAGTCAGTTGTTTACAACAATCGTCCTAACACCCTGGACCCCCTGAAGAACAACATTCATCAAGCTGTTGCCAATATATCCACCGATATGCTGGGAAGAGTTGACCGAAACTTCAGAGTATGATTAACCCAGTGTATTGAGCAGAATGGACGCCATCTGACTGATGTCATCTTTAAAGCTTGTAAAACATAAAATTTAAATGTTGTAATTGATGCTGTTTAAAGAATTACACATATATATGCATTACTTTTGTTTTATTTGTTATTCCAAATAAACAACTTGCTCTGCACCACCCTGTATTTCATGAAGAAATGAATACAACTTCTATTTTTAGAATTGGCTGTTAAAGAACTGCCCAAATTGTTTTGGTTAAGGTGTTTTTTTCAAACATATTTTTCAACATTATTTACACATTTTGGACTGTTGGCCTCATGTTTATTACCATGTTTAAGATGTTTCAGCCATTGTATGCTTAGGTCTTCTTCAGGTGCTAGGAATTTTGAACCAAACTTTTTATTTCGATCACTGGGGTAACCTCAAGGATACGTGGCCCAGTAGATATAGGTGTTGGTTAGTCCAGTGACTTGACCCAAAGAGTTGTGAATTCAATAACTGGCTACAGCAGTGGTGAAAATAACTTAGAGAGTTTAGTTAAAGGGATAACTACATCATATCCAGAAGTGGCATCACACATGGAATGAGAATGATATATCTCAGTGATTAAAATAGAGGGTTTAGTTCAAAATTTCTAGCACCTGAAGAAGGCCAGAGTGTACAATGTCTGAAATGTTTTAAACATGGCAATAAAGATGAGGACAACAGTCTGAACAGTGTAAATAATGTAAATACTACCTCATCTCAGAAGCATAGACAAATACTATGTATTTTAAAACAAATATTACTTTTTGTTATCTAACCAAAAGTGTGAACTTATGCTCACATAAATTTGAAGTTATGGTCTATCAGGAGGCCTCCTCCATTTTCTATATAAAGTGAAGAGCTAACAGATAAGCTTCAGAAGTTATTCAAAATTCACTGAAAAAGGTAATCACATTTCCAAGGAAGTGGATCAAACTTTTCAAAGGAGAACTGAATATTTCAACCAGGGCAGAAGATGAAGAGACACACAAATTTTATTCTGAAGAAGAATAAGATGATTTTCTAGGCACAGCTTAGATGTGGCACAAGGTCGAGATGATGGGACACCCAGTAAGGATGAAATTCACTACTCAATTTTAATGATTTTAAGAAGACATGCTTACTAACCACTATGTTGCAGTGCTCTGAAGAAGAATAAGACCAAGAAGCGAAATGAATTTTTGGTTATCACCATACAAATATACATAAAAAAAAAAAAGGAACTGATATTGATAACTAAAAGGTAAATGACCAAAAATGTCTGTGACATTGGTGGTTTGAAATTGCCAAAATTTCCTTTGCTGTGATAATTTTTCTTGTCTTATGATTAGGTGGGTGCATTTTTTTTAAAGATCTGCCTCATAAAAAGATTTGTTTTTTCATTTTCAAAGACTGTTTTGAACCTTTTTAAAAATCACTTGTATATTTTTTGTTATTCTTTTTATTTAAATTAAGTGCACAAAAAGAAATTTTTGTGCAAGCCTATTTTATAGAATATTGTATTGTATTGTCATGCATATTTAAAAAAACATTATTTGCCAGTAATAAGAGTAGTTCAATTTTCTCCTTGATTTTACATTGGGGATAATGATAATATAGTTATTCCCCTTTAACCCTTTGTTCACCACTGCTGTAGATAGGTATTGAACTGAACTCATAGCAGTGGTGAACAAATAACTTAGAGAGTTGAGTTCAAGGGGGATAACTATATGGCACCTGTAAGTAGCATCACATGTGGAATAAGAATGATATACCCCAGTAATTGAAATAAAGGGTCCGGTTTGAAATCTATTGTACCTGAAGAAGGCTGAAGTATACATTGGCCAAAGTGTCATAAACATGGCAATAAAGGTGCGGACAATAGTCTGAACAATGTAAATAATTTAAATACTACCTCATCTCAGAAGCATAAACAAGTTCAACTATTGTCCAATTCTCACTCCTCCCTACTCTATTGAACAAGAGAAAAGATTTATTCCTTGTTTCCTGTTGAAGATTGAATATGTGGTTCTTTTAAAAGTCTACAGCTGAACTCTGAAATTTTATTTACTGATTTTTTTGATGTCTTTGATAGGAGTAGACCTGTTTGTCTATCATCCAGTTCACATTCCTTCCTAGTCTTTTGTTTAAAGTGGTTTAATGGGTCACTAGTTTAAGATTGGATTCCCAGTTTCTTCTAAAGTTTACTTCAACTTTATACTACTAACATCTCAGTCTGAAACTTCATTTTTTTTTAAAACTCTCACGCATGTTTGCTTTTTTGAATTGTTGCTTTGTTGACTTTATCTATGGCTAAATCTATGTCAATCACACCTGGTGGTCTATTGCTTTTCAAGCCAGTTGTTGCTTGTTTTTCTCGTTGCACTTTGTTGGCATCAACTACGGCTGGATATATCTGTCACACATCCTTGTCTTTTGATGACTTTTAACTATGGCCAGATGTACCTGTCAATTACTTCCGCAGTTCAAGAAAATATATTACATATACTGCAGAACAAAAATCACCAACCAACATGAAAGAAAACTGTTCATATAATATCCAATAATTTTTAAAACCAAACTGTATTTCCCCACCACTCAATAGTAGATAGGTTTGCCTTTCATCTGATACTCAGTTCTCTCAGGTTTTATTTCCTGTTTAGGATTAGGTTTCTGGTTAATTCAAATGTCTACATCAATTCTATGCCCCTAACATTTCTGATTGAACTCTAATTTTTTTTTCTTTCCCATTAGGAGCAGATGGTTTCATTCATCACCCAATTCAAACTCATTCCCAGGTTTTTGAACAGAAGAAATTTATCCCTTGTTTCCTGTTTAGGATTTCTACATTCTTCCAAAGTCTACGTCAACTCTATACTTTTAATGTCTCTGCCTGAACACTGAAATATCATCCACTAATTATTATTATTTTCTCTGTCACCAAGATCAGTTAACTATTGTCTGATTCACACTCTGAGTTTTTTGAACAGTAGAAGCTTATCCCTTGTTTAGTATTGGGCTTTCAGTTCCTTTGAAAGTCTATTTCCCTTCTAATGTTTCTGACTGAACCCTAATCAACTATTATTTTTTTTCTTCTCTCCCAATAGGAGTAGATAGATTCGCCTACTGTCTGGCTCACACTCCTCCCAATGTTTTAACCTGAAGTAGATGTTTACCCTTTCCTGTTTAGGATTGGGTTTTTCATTCCTTCTAATGTCTACTTCAACTATATTTCTAATGTCTCCACCTAAACTCTGAAATTTTATTCACTAAATTTTATTTTTCTCCTTAAAATGTCTAGGAATATCATCTAGTTCCTATTTTTAGTATTGCTCAGTTATTGCTTACCCTGTTTCCACTGAGTCCAAGTACTTACTATTCACCCCAGGGATTTAACTCACAATTATTATGTCACCAAATTCATAAACTAACATTTTGATTCATTAGGACTATTAGCCTAGTGGATAAAAAGCATTTATTTAACAGTAAGTTTCATAGCAAATTTATAAAAAATATGCAAAATAGAATTGGTAAACAGGGCTCAAATATTTGCTGTAACAATGTGTTCACACTAATATCTCAAATGTTTTAACACATTTTATTAAAAGACTCTGAAAAGATACATTTCTAATAAAATAAATAAAATGAATCAAAATTCGTATTTACCCAGTTCTTGACCAAAAGATTTTATTTCATTCCTGTGCAAATTCATTGATTCATGAATATATGATTTGGTTTCATCAATTTACAAAAAAATTGAATTATCCTGCTTGCATTACTTTTACTGTGTAATTGATCCTGATTAGGTATCTTGATTTCAGTCACTTTCTTATGGACATGACATGGCTTCCCTCTGTCTTTTCTACAAATATTTTCATGGAAACATTTCTGATGAGCTTATTTTTCCTTGATGCCTTGACTACATGAATTTAGGACAGTCTCCAAATAGGATGTATAATAATTTTACACTGGGTTATTTCTGAAATATTTCTGGTCATGCTGAAATGCTGAAATGTTTTAACACATTTTATTAAAAGAACTAGAAAAACAAATGTTACTCATATTTTGCACATATGAAATAATACAAAGTTCATATTAACATGATTCATGAAGATTTTTTTAATCTTTTATTGAATCAGTAATGAATTATACTAAGTTATACTGAATTATACTAAATTACAACTTAGTAATTAAAAACTGTTTTTTCAATATGAGTAGACACTCCTACTGCCTGGTCCATACTTCTCTCCATTCCCTTGAACAGGTGTAGAAGCTCATCTCTTGTTTCCTGTTTAGGAAGGGGTTCCTGATTTATTTCCTTTTCTCAAGCCTTAATAGTGGTGCTATCACAAGTCTTTTGTGATGTGTATGGATGGTGACAATATCTCTTCATACTGAGGGTAGGTACCAGGTTAGCAATTTTCTGGTTGATGTTTATGACTGGCAGTTAGGAACCCAAACTCTTATGTAATATCTTGAGAAACTACTCTGATCAGTTAGCCATATGTGATACATGCTTTAGGCCGTCATGTCTCGAAAGAGACATGACAAACTAGGCAGAAGATTATCCCACAGTAGGTTGCCATTGCTTTCTGCGGTAGATTGGTTGCCAGCCAAAGGTTATAAAACCCAATCTGTCCTATTATTTAACTCATAACTGGAGAAAAGAGATGTATTAATACCTTTCCCAAGGGTATTTGTGCATAAGTGAATGCAAGGAATTCAATTGGAATTCGAACTCAGTACCCCAATTTGTTGTCCTGAGTTGATATCCACTGCAACACAATGCACATCTCACTCTGATTAACAGTTGAATAATACTGGGGTTCTTGCATATATGTGTCCCTGCAAGAACCTCTGGTAGGAAACCCTGAGGCCACACCATGCTGCAGTCTGTGCCAGTTCTTTTCCCACACATGTTACAGTTGATGATATACTGCTACTCATACTCTAGGCCTCTCCTTACCAATAACCCTGAAACATGACCATAAACAATAAAAGTATATAAAATTAAATCAGCCAAACAAAACCACCTAAATCTCTCAACTTAACTTTCTCTAACATCTGTGGTATTCGTACTAACTTTTGCAGTGTGGAATCATTCTTTATTGAAAAGTCCTCAGACATCCAAGCTCTCTATGAAACTAACCTTAACTCTGCAATCTCCTCTTCTTATTTCTCGATTCTGCTTATCTTCTTGTCTTTAGGAAGACTCTAATGTCCAGATGCATGGCCTGGGAGTTTATGTTTGTGAATATCTCTGTCTAGGGAGATTTCTCTTGAATCTCCAGACCATTTTTACATGTCTTTGCCACTATTAAACTATCACTTCTTTCTTTAACGCTCCCCTTCCTGTGACTGTTGCATGCTCGATAGTATTTCTGACAATATAGACGAGGCCATTTCACTACATTCATTTGCAAATGTATTTGTGTTTAATGACTTTAAAGCTAAGTGGCTTAAAAACTATCACCAATATTGCTGGTGTCCAAACCATGAACTCCCCAATCACTCAATCTCTCACACAAGTGGTGGACTTCCCCATGCATTTCTCCAGTAACCCTGAAGAACATGTTTCTCATCTAGATCTCTTTACATTTTTTAAGAACTCTGGTGAATCCTCTAACTATTGTCCAACTAGCCTCTTACCACATTTTGGTAAGTATTCAAGGCTCTAATCAATGTTGAAGTAGTTAAGTATCTCACTTCTTATAACCGACTCTGATAAACAATATGGCTTCTGCTTTGCCAGGTCTGCCACTGAAGTGCTAATGGGCATCAGTGAGTATGTATACAAGGCTCTTGATAATAACAACAAAGCTTGAGATATCTTGAAAGCATTTGACTGGGTTTAGCATACTGTCCATCTGTGTAAGCTTCAGGGTTATGGTATTTCTAGAAGATTGATTGACTTGATTCAATTATTCTTATTGAATTGTGAAATGAAAGTTATTTTAAATGGGAAAGCTTCCAGATTTTTTCACATGAATGTAAGTGTCCCGCAAAGCTCTATGTGTTTGCTTATATTGAATCACAAATGTTTTAATACATTTTAACAAACCCTGAAAAAGGAATGTTGCTAATATTTTGCACATATAAATCATATTTCATATTTACTTGATTCATGAATAAATTACTTTATTTCATTCATGTACAAAAAATAAAACACCCAATTTTTTTTGTCCTGTTTGAATTTGCATACATAAATTTTTAACTAGCCTTTCTAACAAGAATTTAATATCATCTCTTGTTTTACATTTATGCATTCTGTTGTATCACTAAGGTGGCAGTACATTACCAGATGATGTGCTGAAGAATTTACAGCACAATATTCATGCTGATGAATATTATGTACAAATAAAACAAACACAATTAAGACAGCACAATAATAATTAAAAAGAGAGGAGAGGTTAAGTTGTTAGAATCACAGAGAGCACAGTCTGATAATAATTGTCAATGACAATTCGAATCTCTGACTGCTACTAATCTTTATTTATATAGCTATTTCAGCCACAGACCATTCCATCTTTGAGAGCACTAGAGGGGAGTCAGCTGCTCTACAACACTTTGAATGCAAGTTTCAGTGAAAATGCAGATTCTTCAAGTTCAGTTATGATTTCACAGATGATTTTCTATATTCAATAAAAATGTTTATCTATAAACTTAATTAAAGTATGGTTTTTATTTTGGAATGTTTATTTTTGAAGAAGTAATTTGTAAAATAATATTTAGTTACATTGACTGAGCTTTATAATTAGAATGAATTTTTAAAAATCTATTACTATTTTTTTACATGCATGGTGATTGAAAGTGTCTTGTATCCCCTCGCCAATCTATGATACATTCCCACCTCCCACAATATATGGGCACTCTACGACATCTCAATTTTCATGATAAAGTATTCATATAAAATACAAATTTTATTGTAACATAATTATATACACTAATGGATCATAAACAATATAGATGCATGATTCCACTAGAAAAAGTGAAACTAAATACAATGTAGAATAAATTAGAATTAGAGACAAGTTATTTTAACCTATGTACACTATAAAATATAGGTGAACAATTCAACTTGAAAAACTGAAAATCAATACCGATTAGAGAAAGGTCAAATGTCATAAGAGATCATTTCATATTAACTGTATCAAAAATGTTTCGTGTTAATTTTGAACGTCAGCTTGAGGTTTCCTTGTTAAAAAGTTGAAGAATTTTAACCAAAATCAACATTATGGATAAAAATTAGTGAATTTTATACATTGTTTTATTAGAGACTTACCACAAACAAAATAAATTAATGTATTTGGACAAAAACAAATAAAACAAAAAGCCCAGAATGAAGTCAAAGTCTGTGAACATATTTTATCCTTTAATAGTTTAATTTGTAATGTATACAAATGTAGGTAGAAAAAGTGAATATTGATAAGATAATGAGCATCACAAAGCACTCTCCTGGGTCCCTAATCAGGTTTGGGCTTACTCTGGTCAGGGAATTCAGTAGTAATATGCAACAGTCCTGATTATATTGCAAACATGGAACTTTGTGTCCACAAAAATAACTGGAGTAGTTTTTTTTTTTATTGACACTGCATTATTTTAACTATCTTTACTTTTTGGCAATGGCTATTGTATTAAAAAGAGGACGATACAAATTAAAACATTAAATACCATTTATTAAATTGTTTACTTACAAAAATAATTTCATTTACAATATTCTAAAAATGCAATTATAATTCATGTTATATTTATCATTTACCAATTTATAAAGAAATAAATGTGAAAATTTTTTATTCATAATTTATAAACATTTACTAAATTATTAAAATATGATAACGATAAAAAAAAACATTGTTTACCGTTTTATAAAATTTAAATCGATTGGTAATTAGCCAATGTTTAACAACCATTTAAAAGACAAATAAATGCTATTTATTATTTTAGTTGTCAATTCCCAAGAAGGAAGAAAATGTACAAATTTGCATTCAAATATTTAGGTTTTGTTACAATTTTAATAATTGCTTTTCAAAAAAACATTGCTGAGAAGTGAAGGTAGTTAAAATAATAGCAGCGTCAATGGAAAAACTGTCTTTTTTTGACACTATTTTTTTTTGCACACATGAAGTTCCAAGTTTGTCCATTTGCTCTGGTGGCATATTTTGGTGCCATGTTTTCATTGCAAATTTTAAAAAATGCAGATTCTTAAAATTTCATTATGATTTCAGTTAACTTTTATACTTATATTTGCAAAATGTTACCCACACACACTTCACAAGAATATAGTTTCTGACTAGTATGTTTGCACATGGAGCAGTAAATATGACATTAGCAAAAATATTTTTACAAGTATGAAAAGAATATGGTTCCTCTCCAGTGTGTGATCACATGTAAACCAACAAACTTGTCAGAAAATGCAAATCCCCAAACTTAATGGGAATATTTTCTCACAAATCTGTCTTTGAATATGATGCATCATATTTCTCTTCTCTGTCTATTCCCATGTGGTTCAGCCATGATGATATCTCTGAAAATGCGGACATATAAATTTAAATGTTTTGCAAAATTTGTATGAACATATATTTTATCTTGTGTGCTTCAGCATGTGACATTCCAGTTGTGACTTGCGTGAAAATGCAGATTCACAAATATCACAAGAATATGGTTTCTCTCCAGTGTGCGTTCGCATATGGCGCTGCAAATTTGATTTCCATGAAAATGTATAACTACAAATGTTACAAGAATATGGTTCCTCTCCTGTGTGGATTCGCATATGTTTCTTCAAATTTGACTTATGTGAAAATGCAGATCCACAAATTTCACAAGCATATGGTTTCTCACCAGTGTGTGTTCGCATATGGCTTTCTAAATGTGACTTGCGGGAAAATGCAGATCCACAAATTTCACAATTATACGGTTTCTCTCCAGTGTGTGTTCGCATATGAGACTCCAAATGTGACTTGCGTGAAAATGCAGTTTCACAAACATCACATGAATATGGTTTCTTTTCAGTGTGAGTTTGCATATGACGCTGCAAATTAGATTTCCGTGAAAATACAGAACCACAAACTTTACAAGAATATGTTTTTTCTTCAGTGTGTGCTCGCATATGGCACTTTAAATGAGATATAAGGGAAAATGCAGATCCACAAACTGCACAAGAATATGGTTTGTGTCCAGTATGTGTTCGCATATGGCGTTCCAATGAAGCCGTCTGTGAAAATGCAGATCCACAAACTTTACAAGAATATGGTTTCTCTCCAGTGTGTGTTCGCACATGACGTACCAAATCTGATTTCTGCGAAAACCCAGATCCACAAACTTCACAAGAATATGGTTTCTCTTCAATGTGATTTTGCATATAGTGCTGAAAATTTGACTTTTGTGAAAAAGTAAATTCACTATTCACACAAGAATATGGCTTGTCTTCAGTGTGAGTGTTTGTATAAGATATAAGATATTTTACTTCTGAGAATATGCAGATCCACAAATATCATTAGAATGTGGTTTCTAATGTGTTTTTCTCTATGAAAGTACACTAAATCTAAGTTATTACAAACATTTGCAAACTTCACAATAAATGTCTTCTCTAATTTTTACTCATATGTAACATTAAGATTTGATAGAAATGACAAGTCACATATTTCAAAGTACATCTTTTTGCAAGTTAATATTGTGATGCTTTTAAAAATATAGTTCCACAACTCTTAAGGAAATATTGCAGCATATATTTCTGTTCTTGATGGAAAATTAAAAACTTTGTTTGCTTTCATTTAAATTTCCCAATAAGTTTACTATGTATGTCATGATTTTCTGTTCAGCCAAAAATATCTGTGAAGAAAAAGTAATAAAAAATATTTTAACAGAGACAATGAATAATATAGGAAGTGAATTTATATTTTAACAGATATATTTATCTACATATTATGGCTTGTTTGAACAACACAGTGATACAATAATGCAACAACCAGGAAAAATCAGTACAGAAATTTTATCTTAAATAAAAGTTTATCTTAAATAATTTCCTTTGAAGTTGAAGTGTAAGGATATTTTTCTGAAAAATTTTCAAATGCATAAAATATTATTCTTTTAGAATTTATTCCTGCTACTATAAACAAATTGCTTTGATAAACAACAAGCATACAACACTATGACAATTATGAAATAAGGCTATTATAACTAATGAAAATTTTATTTAGGCATGAAACTTGAAATGAGGTAAAATTTAGAACATCATATTGGTTGTGCATAAATTTTCCAGCACTTATTTAACAAAAAAAAAACAATAAAAATTTTTTTTTTTTTGTTAACAAAGTTCCCATTCTGGGTCATTTGAACTGAATTCAACAGGGATCTGGAATCAATGCCTTTAAATTTTAACCGCTTACTTCTATGAGGAAGGTATTTTCTGAAAATATATACTTCATAGCTCTACATGGTTGCTTAAACTTTTAAGGTTTGTCAGCAAATTTTCAGTTTTTTTACTTTGTTCCATTTACAATTTGAGATAACAGTTGTTGCTCATCTTGGCAAAGTTATTTTCCAATAATAAACTGTGATTAGTTTAAAAAATAAAAGAACGGGTATCAGTTTCATTACATTAGGCTGAAAATTATTATATGCTTGAAAACTAAAAAAAATAAATAAAAAGAACTGTGAAAATTGGCCCAGGATGGAAATTTGAGGTTTATCGAATGTTTAATTTCTGCTGATCAGTACCAAGACAAGGTTGGTATTTTACCTTTTGCAACATTGATGTATATTATGAATAATTATCAAAACATTGCAATTCTGCTGTTGCAAGAAGGCTTTTTCTGGTACTCAGGGGGTTTAAAAAAGAAGAATTTAAGCAACCAGATGGAGCTATGAAGTTTATATTTTTAGAAAATACCTTCCACATAGAAGTAAAATGGGTAAAATTTAAAGACATTCATTCCAGATACCTGTTAATTTGGCTGGAATGACCCAGAATAGGAACATTTAAAATTTTTTTTTATTAAATAAGTGCTGAAAAATTTATGCACAACCAATATGATGTTCTAAATTTTGCTTCATGTCAAGATTCATGCCAAAATAAAACTTTTCATTAATTTTAATTGCATTATATCATAATTGTCATAGTGTTGTATACTTGTCGTTTATCAAAAACAATGCAAATATTTTGCATTTTTTTCAGAATTTTAAACCTAAATAACTTGAGCTTGAAGCCATTTAAAACAATGTCTATTGTAATCATCTACAAAAAAAAAGATGCAAAATTCAAATATTGAAATAAACTCAGAAAAATTCCAGCCCTTGTAAAAATCAAACACATTTAAACATTTCTAAATGTTCAATAATTCAGGGTCCAGGATATTCATTAGAAAAATTTTAAAACCTAATTGCCCTTTAAGATTGATGTCTTCACTTTTCTAAAAATGGTTGAGTGATTGGCAAATGAACCTCTCCATGATTACAATGGGGTCAAAAATAGGGGGAAGGAGTAACAGTACATGAAAAAATCCTCTACATGTAAAATACATGCCATGTAGCATGGGCTAAATCACATTACAAATTAATTTAATGTTGATTTGAATTTTTTTCCCTTTGGTTAAATGAAGCAAATTAGGAACTAATGAATTCTAGAGAGACTAAAATATTATGAACTAGCAGTATAGCCCGGTGTTGCTCGGGTGTAATGAAAGCTTTAAAACTAATCCATAGTCCTGGAGCTCAGACATTTTGGATGTTTGCACAAAGTCTAAAAAGCAATAGTTGTTTCCAGTTAAAGTGAAACCGTAGACTGAAACAAAAATTAATGGATGTAAGTCAAATTTTGATTTCCTGGTATCGATATCAAATTTTCTGCACTATTGTAAGAACTGCAACCTTGAAACTTCTGAATATCATTTCTTATGTCTTTGTCTATGAGTCAATGAGTGTATTAAATTTGATTAAAATCGAACCACTCCTTCTATAACCCGATTTTTCCGATTATCAATTTTCGATATTTATCAGGGGTACCTCAACACAGAAGCTAGCTAAAAACACTCACAGATGCTTATAGTACAACTGTGGAAATTTTCAAGAATATCGGTTCAGCCATTTCGGAGTCTATAGGTAACGGATACACACACACACACACACACACACACAGACAAAGTTCCATTTATAAATATATTATGAATGTCTATAAAATAAATCACATCAGCCTGACTGTATACATTTAATTTCCTTGCAGCCAACATTATGTTTACAATGGCTCCCAGATGAATTAGAACCCATGGTAACTAATGATTACATGATTAGAATTTTTCTATTGATTTGTTTGAAAACATATAGTAGCAAACATAGACCTTTGTACCTGAAAAAAAAAATGGATTGTCAAAAGGACAGTTTTCTTTTGACATCCCCATTATTTTAACTACCTTCACTCCTCGGCAATGTTTAGTTTAGTTGGGATACAAACATATAATAATATGGCAATTATGATTTAATGCCATTAAATGTGAAAGAATAAAACATAATACAAAAGTATTTTTTTTTTTAATCATCTCACTCTAAGCAAGGCATTCCACTGCCACTATTGCACATGGGGCTACATAGAGGAAGGTAAAGAGAAGGAGTGGTTAGACATAGGGAATGTCAGGAGGAATGAATGTTAGACATAGGGAATGTCAGGAGGAATGGGAGCAGGTTAGTGTGTTAGGAGGTGTCTATTGACCTTACATTTAAACTCCTGGAGATTGTATCTGTCGGGGAAGCAATTATGTGGAAGGGAATTCCACAGTCGGGAAGTGCGAGGAAAGAAACTGCTGGATTAGAAGTTGTGGTTGCATTTTATCACTTTCACTGTAAAAGGGTGGGATCTAGTTGCTAATCTAGTATCTCATGCAAATTCGTATTTAGGGGGCACCAGTGATCTAAGTTCATCGGAGCAGAAAGGTATGATGACCAAGTGAATCTTTGCTTTTTACTTTAAAGAAGAGAGAACAAAGAATCAATTTAAAATATCAAGTAATGATGTATGTTTATTCTATCACAGGTTGTCTCAAGATGGTTTATTTCAATTTGGTTTGTTGATATGAACAATTTCAAGATAGCAATGCAAGGAAGAAAGAAAAACTTGCATAAAATTTCATTTTTAGCAAATTTGGATAAAAATGCCCTCCATAAGAGAGATTGTCAAAAGGATGTTTTTTTCCCATACACTACTTTTTCAACTGCCTCCATAATGTTTGTTTTAAAAAGCGATGATTAAAATTGTAATAAAACCTAAACATATTATGAAAGTATTTATTTATTGGATTGTTTATTGACAAGAATAATGTTATATTTTTTATGTCGTTTGATTCATCAAAAATAAATTCAAATTTATTAATAATGCATCAGAAATCAAATTATTCTAAAATGTGATTTAGCCCATGCAACGCGTTACAAGTTTTACTTGTGGTGTTTTTTTGTTTTATGTATTTTAATTCCTGAATTGGTAACCTCCCCCCACACACACCACCATTATCATAATCAAAATGACCTATCTGCTAATCACTCAATGTTTTTGTTAAGACATCAATCTTAAAGGGCAATAAAATTTGAAAAATTTTCGTAAAAAATTTTGTTCTGATTTTCTTTAGCAGTTAACCAATTCATTAAGGGAGTTCATAATGGACAATGTAATATTATGTAACGCAGTTTTTCAGGTGAAAAACATTAATTTAGAAATTTTTGCAAAAATCAAAGAATTGTCAGATTTTAATGAAACTTTCAGACTTATTCACAAATGAATTAAGTTATTTTTAAAATTATTATTTTTTAAAAATCTTGGTAAATATATATATATATATATATATATATATATATATATATATATTTTTGTTACTCCCTCCTATGTAAATTCATGAAATTTTAAGAAATTAAATTATGTTTGAAAAATTGGTTTTATTAGTTAATTGCAGGACTTGGAGAATTTAAATCATCCATTATTTATTTTAAACATTTGGCCTTTATTTCTGAAAATCTGCTCCAAATAGTAAAATAAAAAAATTAATAAAACTATGACATTATTTAATTTGATAAGCTTTTAATTGCTTTAATAGCTAATATATATTAAGTACCTTATTGTTTGAAGAAAATTTTTTGATTAATAATGAAATTTTAAAAGAATTGTTTTCATTTTTGTTTTTAATTATAATAATTTATAAAGTTTCAAAAATATTTAAAAGAATACTTCAAAGTTTTCTTGGCATTATAGTTTATTAAGTTATTAAATGAAGACTATAGTTACTAATCAAAAATTGACAAGTTTAATACAAATCATTGAACCTTCGTATTTTTTAAATAATTTTTAATTTTTTGTGTATTTGAGGATTGTTTTTGGATGGTAATTTTTGTGTATACATTAAAAAGTCATGTGTTTCATGGTTTCTTCCCCTTACAAGAAAAAAAAAATTTGACAATTTTGTTGATTTTATTAAATCAGATTAATTTAACTTTAAATTTGCTAATTTTTAAAAAATAATGTGTCACAGTATATATTTTATTTTTGCAAGAATTTTAAAACCGAGAATTAACTTTTGTTTACAAACGTGTCAATCGTTCAAAAAAAAAAAAAAAACAAATCTCAAAATTTTAGATTCCAATCAATAATTTCTGTTTGAAATACCCTTAGAGTATTTTGCTTACTGGAAATTGTAAATTCAATCATTAAACTTTCGATTAAAACTAAAATCAAAATTTCAAGAAAACTTTTCGTTTAAAAGTTATGTTTCGAAAATGAGTGGGGGTACCTACAACTGAATGATGGTATAACCAATTTTTGAAAAAAATATGCACAGATTTATTCGATGTTCTGTTTTCTTTTACTACTGTTTGTTTATTTGTTTAAATAATCTAATCATTTTTACCCAAAGCAAGGCGGGAACGCTACTAGTTGCAGAGGGACAGTGAAAGAAAAGATTGGGTCCAAGCGGTCTTGAAGAAAGGATAGAAGATGAATTGGGCTCAAGATGGCAATCGAAAATTATGTTCTATCATCAAATATTTACTAAAGAATCTTTAAAATAAAATAAAAAGCCCTAAAACAAACCATGTAGAAGTAACGGCGGTTCAAAGATCAATAATGATTTTGTGATTTTTCCGTAAAGTTTTTCAAATCAGCTCTGTGGATTTTTGTTTTAATTTTTACTTTTTTTTAACGAGGGAGAAAAGTTAAAAAAAAACAAAAACATTCCAGGGAAATCGTCGTCATCAAACAAAAAGTATAATTTCTATTTCATAATTTTCAAATTTATATTTATTAAACTTTAAGAGTCGGATGGACTTTTTTTCCAACTTTTTAAATTTAAAAGAAACGGTATTAATTTGTTTTAAATTAAAAAGAAACAAATGTATTCAATTAGGAGGAGGCGTTTTATTATTAAATTATAATTATTGGGTGAATTAAAATTAAAACTTGAAATAAAAAAATCAAAATCCAGAAATTAAGTTTTTATAATATGTGACAAAAAAAAATGATATAGAGAACTGATTAAATTTTAATTCATTCCGTTTTTGTTTTATTTTGCTAAAACCAGAATAGAAAATACAAAATTGTTTGAGGCAAGTCGTTAATTTCATTTTATTTCTCAATCAAAATTATATTCTTCCACTTACCTTTCAGATCTTTGTTGATCCAATGGGTTGATATGCTGTCACAACAAACCAAACCTAAAAATGCAACGAATGAGAAAATCAAAACGGGATGAATTCCTTGTGCTCACTCAAATGATTTGAGATTTCTCTATCAATCTACCCAAACAATTTTTGTGCATTGTACGTTCATTTCATATGATATGTCGAAGTTGAAACGAATGACACACAGAAAACAATAAGAAATGGAAAAAGAAGAGACAAACGTAAAATTACTTTTGTTTCGCTTGATAATGTATTGTAAACTAAAAAAAAAAAAAAACCCCCAAACAAACGGTGCTATATAAGATTTCGTTCCTTGTGTTAAAAATTCTTATATTGGGTTGGCCGAAAAGTTCGTTCGGGTTATTAAGTAACTCGCTATTTAAATTTGACTGTAGCTGTAAGAACAGTCAGCCATGTTTGGTACAAGGCCATTTCACAAAAGCAGCCGACACTCCTCACAACTTAGGACTATTAGAATTATCAGAAAGTGGATTTGTGAAAGAATAAAAGTATACCCTTTTTTTTTTTTGGCATGATTAAATAAAAATTTATTAATCGAACAGAACATTGTTATGAAAAGGGTCTGAGTGTAAGTGATGGAAGGCTGAGTCAGGATAGCTTGAGTGAAGCTTTATTTTAATAAAAATCTACTCCGGTAGGGAAACGTTTGAGAAAATGGCTGTGTACAAACATCAAGGAGAGAGAGGAAGACAAAAATAAAGGGGGATTATTCAGTCTTGGAAAGTCAGAGAAAGATTAGAGAGTTCTTTTATTATTTTCATCACAAACATGAATTGGTAGAAGTTAACGTTCAATGAGAAACAGAAGTAAAAAGTTAAGAGTATCAGTGGTAGTAACTTGTGTGTATGTATGTATGTATGTATGTATGTATGTATGTATGAGCGTTATTGTTGGGTAAGAATGTCTTTGAAGTAATTTCTCAGTCTTAAATAGTTCCGTTTTCATTTAACAAGTATAAGAAGAGACAGACAGGTGAACGGTGACAAGGAAAGAGATGATAGAGAAAGATAGAGATAATAATGATCGCTTGATGTCTGTCATCTATTTTTTTGTCTTCTCTCTGGTGACAGGCAAATTCACCCATCTGATTGTGGGGCTTGAAAAGGTAATTTGGGAATTCACTCAGGGATGTGATTTCGGCTTTTCCATTGGACGATGAACAAACTTTGCGTCGACTCGTGAAGGTCTGTAAAAGAATTTGTTTCTGAGAATTGAAGATTATATATTGTTTTTAGATGTTTCCTAGTTTTCTATTGGCCGAAAACCATTACACATCAAAGTGTTAAATTTCATGAGTTTTGTTTTGGATTTGCTTTTTTGCATGTGCTAAGCAAAGTTTGTAAAATCGAGTCTTTTTTATTTTCTAACAGAATCAATGAGTCATTTGAATTTTAAATCTAGATCTTATTTTGTACACTACATAACTAACTGAACTAACTTTTTAGTCAACCAGTATTTCTTGGTAAAGTTATTCAAAAGCAGGCACAGGACATTTCTTCATGGCCATTGACACTGTTGGCGATAAGGACTCAGTGCCTTCTACCACATGATGTTTATTATAGCGCCCTCACATGACGTCATTTCTTTTTTCATGGTGTAGATCTTATTACTCCTTCCCTGCCAATTATTTAGAGAAAAATGTTTCAGTGGCGAATTTGGAACTTTGAAAGTGGGGGCACTTAGGAGTCGAGATATTTTTGAGAAAGAGAGGGAACCTCAAGCAGTGTATGCATACTATTGATACATATAAATTCAGCGTCTGGGAATTCAGTGCCAATTGTTTTCAGTAGATCACAGAAAATTACTGACCAATTCTTTCACTCGGCCATAAATCACTGACTGCTTATGTATCAACATCAAGTTGGGGACATTATTTCTAATTAATATCCTCTTTCAGATATGAAAATATGACTAAGTCACTTTAAAATAGCCTCTTTCCCTCTCTAACAACATGTCTGTTTCTATCTGGTTGTTTTATTTTGTTTTTCTTTTAGATTGGTCTCTGTATGTGTCCTTAAAAAGCTAAATGAAAAAGAAAACGCAGAGGGAAAAGTGCTGAAGATCAAATCATATCAAAATCAGACTGACTAGATTCATAACTTTTTGAAGATTATAAAAGTGAGCTTGAGGCAACCAAGGGGGCCAGTCAAAATTCTGAGTGGCCTTGGTCCTTTGGCCCCACCCCTACAATCACCACTGGTGACTAAAAAAAACTGTTAGGTACCTCAACTGAATCAATGATAAAAATGAAGAAAAAAGCACTCAAACTTAATACAAACTTTTCCCATCAAAATGTCAATAATGTTTTTTGTTATTAAGAAATATCGAAGTATTTTTTAACAATTTAAAATTTTTTAAAAAATCCTAACACATTCGAAATTTTGGTTATAATCTTGTTTTTATTTTGTTAGTGTGTAGCCAAATCATTACAAGAGTTTTTACACTGGAAAATGTAATATGATGTAATTCAGTTTTTTCAGGTGAAAAATATTAATTTAGAAATTCCTGTAAAAATCGAATAATTGTCAGATTTTAATGAAATTTTCAGGACTTATTCACAAATGAATTAAATTATTTTTGAAATCACTATTTTAAAAAAAAATCTTGGTAACATTTTTTTCATCTGTTACTTCCCCACTCCTCCACATAAATTCAGGAAATTTCACAAAATCAAATTTTGTAGGCAAAATTGGTTTTATTAGTTTAATGCAGGACTCATTGCGGAATGTAAATAATCCATCTATGGATATCCTTTTCAATTTCATAAAATAAATTTATATATTTTTGACCATCTTTATTTTTCAATGTTTTAATAAATTTAATTAAAGATATTTCAACTGTGATTTTTGACAAACATGGATTTTTGTGTATGCTCCCCAAAAAAGGTGTGTCAAAAGGACAGGTTTTCCTAGAAAACCCCTTTTATTTTAACCACTCAGCAAGGTTTAAAGTTTTAAAAAATGAATATTTAGAATTGTAATAGAACCTAAACATGATGATTATATATATATATATATATATATATATATATATATATAATGATGAGATAACATAGAAATTTCCATATCACAATGTACTTTCAAATCATAATGATATGATTATATTATGGCCTTTAATATTTATTGTATTGAGCACTGTTTATAAAAAAAATAAATGCCAGGGAACTCAAAATCATAAAACCTTGGATCCTCTTTACCTGGATATATATATATATATATATATATATATATATATATATATATATATATTAGTTTTTTAGAATTTACAACAAAAATAGCAGACACTTTCTTTATTAGATTGTTTATTTACACATTTTTTTGCATTTTAAAAACCAATAAAATTATTGATGCAATGTAGCATTTATCATTTACTGATTCATAAAGAAAAAAATGAAAACAATTTCTTATGAAGTTAAAACATTCAGTAAATTATTAAAATATGTGAACCAACTATAAGGACTCCTTATTATTTACCATTTTATAAAATTAAAAAAAATTAATAATTAGCCAATATTTTGCTACCCATTTCAATAAACAATATAATACTGTTAATAAAAACAACAAATATGAGGACAACTGTTCAAATATAAGCAATGTAAATAATAATAGCTCCTCATTCCTAAAATTCAGATAAAAAACAAACCTTATTAATTGTGTTAACCCATTCCCTTTTTATCCAATCAGAATTTCAATAAAGATTTGCTGAGGATCAGTCTTCTTGTTTGTAATAATGTTTCATAATGTAAGATTCAAATGTTAATTGTATTCAGTTTATTTCATTACACAAGTGCAACAATGTTATTTCATAAACATATTTATTAAACTGTGTGTGTTGTACAGTGGATATTATCTCAGGATGAGAACTCAGAGAGCTGAGTTCAAATTCCAGTTGAATTTGTTGTGTGCAAATACTCTTAGGAAAGGTATAACCTAGCTATGGGTTGAATAACAAGACAGATTGTGTTCAATAGCCTTAGTTGGCAACTAGTCTACTGAAGAAATAAATGTCAATTTATTGTGGGAAAATAATGGATCAAAAGAGACATGACTGCTGAAGTGTGTATCATGTATGGCACTCAACTGACTGAATCAACAACTGGAATATAAAACTGATGTTAATAAAGAAAATATTTCTCATAATTATTTGGCAATTTTCTTGTTGGCTGTGTTCTGTCACCTAAGGGAGAAAAAATAAATCATAGTGAACAATTCATCTTGACAAACTGAGGAATATATATCTAAGTAAAAATTAACAAGATATAGTGAATTATTCTATCTTAAATACATAAATAAAAAAGGAACTTTTTCCTTTACATTATTCAAACTGTTGTCCTCACCTTTATTGTTCCATTCACAATGTTTTGGACGTAGTTTGAATTCAGAGATTTCCTTTTAGAAACATTTGCTACCCAAGGCTATAGGATACAGCCTGTCCTGCTATTTACACATAGCTGGAGTGAAGATGGATGAATTTATACCTTTCCCAAGGATATTTGCATGTAAATGAATGTAAGAAACTTGATTGGAATTCTTCAATCTGAGCCGTTGTCCATTACTGTGACATTATTTGGTTACTTGTAATTAATAATAACTTGAATATAAGAAAAAATATACTGATAAATTTTTCATGAAAAGGGTTGAAAGATATACAGAATGACATAATTTGTTCCCAAAGATTGAAAATTATGAAAGATGTCTGCCAGAGGACAATGTTTAATTTGTACAACAGCTAGGTGTTGACAGATGGTTGATAAACCATAACAAACCTAAGTGCTAGTTAAGAGATGAAAAGGTTACTTAGCAACTTGTCGAATGATATTCACCCTGAGAAAGCCAACTCAATACACTCAAATTTCAGACCAGAAAAGAGAACAGTTTTTTTTCAAAGGCAGTAAAGATGAGAGGGAAGGACTTACCTGCACCCACCAAAAAGACATGGGCACAGGTGACCCACTGAGGAAGGAGGAAGAAGTTGTGGGAGAAGTATTTCCTGCAACCATTACCTGAGAGAGGATAGACTACCAAGTTTGAAAAATTTTTTTTTTCAGAACCAATGGTAGTGAAGATGACAGATGGGGAAAATACTAAATCCCCAACTACTTCACACACCTACACCAGTTTTTGACCAACACCAATAAAAATGAATGTGTGAAATGCATTAACAAAGAGATCAGAGATCAAACTTAGTTTGGATGGAGATTTTGGACAAAAGAGTTGAAGATGGGAGATAACTCAAGTCCGCATGTGACTAATTGATTAAGTGTAACTCTGACATCAGCCTTGAGCAAAACTTACCAAAATCAACAAAACAAACTTCTTTAAATAGATAAGCCAACCCTTACCAGTTTAAGCAAGTCTCATGACCAATTTGAGGACAACTTAGATTGACAACCCTGCATGTAAAACAGTAGTAATGAAACTACTGTATATGATACTAGAGATAAACCATGATTTTTTTTCTCCTTCATATTTATTTTTATTACTATACATCTTCACTCAATTCAGACTAACCCAAGGCAGGGATACTGATATCAAATCGAATCTTAGACTGTCTGAGATCAAGCTAATCACAATGTGGGGGCAGAACAGATTGAGAGTCAAAGAGATTAATTCATTGATCAACTGTGGTATTGAATGTTTCAACCGATCAGAGGGAGAAGGGAGCTATCTGTGGTTTCTGTGAACCATAAGCTGATAAAGAAGGCATCACATCTCTACCCTGCCTCAATCTACACAAGAAGTTGCTGAAAAATTCTTGGCAAATGCTTTTATGTCACACTTCACAATAATGAAAATAGAATATTCACTAATGCATTTGATAAGTGATAGATAAAAATTTATTCATTGCAATATTTAAGGTCTATACATTTACACTAGATAAAAACCAGTTGAGTTACATTTTAAAAATGTTTATATATTTGCAGATGCATTTTTGATTGATAGGTAAGAATTTATTTACTGCAATTGTGCAGGTCTATATATGTACACACAGAAAAAATTTGAGTAGTTGCATTTAATTGTTTTTTGAATATTTACAAATACATTTGATAATTGATAGGTAAGAATTTATTCACTGCAGAGGTACAGAGGAAAATGGATAGTGGCTCAGATTGAGGAATCGGAGAGCTGAGTTCGATTTCCAGTTGAATTCATCACATTCACTTGCATGCTAATATCCATGGGAAAGGTATTAATCCATATTCATCTCTTCTTCCCCCAGTTATGGGCAAATAGCAGGAGAGTGTGTGTTCTATAGTCTTGGTTGGCAACTGGTCTAGGAGAAGAAAACCAGTTTAGAGAGGGTTAATAGCAGAACAGACTGGGTTATATCGCTTTAGTTGGCAACCAGTCTGCTGCAGAAAGAACTATCAATCTACTGTGGGAAAATCTCCAAGTGCTTTCTTCCAATATGCCTTGGGACAGTTAGGTCAAAAAATTCATGAGAACAATATCCCATGTTGATGCACAATCTGCAACAATGTGGAGTAAGTGACTGATGATGTATTTAAAGTCTATGTATGAACACTACATCCAAATTAGTGGAGAAACAATTTAAAAATGCTACAACTTTAAAAATATATGAAACATGAAAATAACATAAAAAGAGGTTATATAAAAAACAATCTGAATCTGTGAATAGTATACAAATTCTGGTTGATAAAAGGATTTAAAAAAATGTGAAATATTAATAATGAAAGTATTTCATGTAAGAAATTCAGAATAATTAAGAATGCTATGTCAACTAGCTGCTGAAAATTCTTGGCCATATTTTTATTTCATACTTGCATAAAAATAACAGAAATAGGTTGAACATATACTAAGACATTTCATAACTGATAGGTAAGAATTTATTCACTTCAATATTTCAAGTTTACATGTACACTGCGTACCCAATTAATCGTTACATTTTCAAAACGTCACAACACTAGCGAAATTTTGAAAATGTCAAAAATCTATTAAAAATGAAAATAATACCAAAAAGAGATTACTTTCTGATTCAGTCTGACTAAAATTTACAATTGTACAGGCGTCATTACACTGACTATATGAGTAGTTTATGGTGTGTCCTGTTTGTATGTATCAATTTTTGAATGATGTTCATGAAATTTATATATATTTTATTTTCTCTTATACAGATTCTTATATTTCCATTGGGATTACATGGATGTAGTTATACTTACATTGAATGAATATGAGGATATACAAACTCACTAAAAATATGGTTTGCATGTTCATTTTTAAATGAAAATTTTGTAAAACATTAATATGAAAAAATCTATCAGTTTAGCGCATTGGCATGTGTGTTTTTCAGCAGTAATTTCGTTCAAAATTTTAATCACTACTCAGAAGAATATATCTCCCCGGTGTGCATTTGTAAAAGAGTTATTAAATTTAAAGCATATAAAAAAGATGCATTACAGATTTAATGAGAATATTTTATCCATTATATGGAAAAATGTCTTATTTTGGCCCATTATATATTCTAATACTGACCCACACACGTCACAAGAATATGGTTTCTTTCCATTGTGTGTTCACATAGATCACAACAAATGACTTCTCTGGAAATACAGACATATCAAACTTCACAAGCACATTGTTTTATGTGGAGGACTGTTAGCATATAGCATACCAAATGTGACAAGTACAGTTTTAAAAACTTCAAGATAATATAGTCTCTACCCAGTGTGCCCTTGCATATGGCGCTCCAAATAATCCTTCCGTGAAAATGCAGATGCACAAACTTCACAGGAGTATGGTTTCTCTCCAGTGTGTGTTCGCATATGGCATACCAAATTTGACTTTCGTGAAAATGCAAATGAACAAACTTCACAAGAATATGGTTTCTCTCCAGTATGTGTTCTTATATGGATCTCCAAATATGATTTTAGTGAGAATGCAGATTTACAGACTTCACAAGAATATGGTTTCTCTCCAGTGTGTGTTTGCATATGGCGGTCCAAATGAGATTTGCGTGAAAATGCAGACCCACAAACATCACAAGAATGTGGTTTCTCTCCAGTGTGAGTTTGCATATGGCGCTTTAAATGTGCTTTTAGTGAAAAAGCTGATCCGCAATCATTGCAAGAATATGGTTTCTCTCCAGTGTGTGTTCGCATATGATACTCCAATGATGACATTTGTGAAAATGCAGATCCACAAACATCACAAGAATATGGTTTTTCTCCTGTGTGAGTTCGCATATGACATACCAAAACTGCCTTCCATGAAAATGCTGATCCACAAATTTCACATGTATATCGTTTCACTCCTTTGTGTGTACGCTTATGTGTCATCAAATGTGATCGGCTTGAATATACAGATCCACAAAATTCACAAGAAAATTGTTTCTCACCACTGTGTGTTTCCATATGGCACTGAAAGATTTACAAACTTCACAAGAATATGGCTTCTCTCTAATTTTTATTCAGATGTAACTGAAAAGACAAACCATGTATTTCAAATTAACCTTTTTTTGCCAGTTAATGTTTACTGTGATGTTTTTTAAAAGGTAGTTAGACAATATTTACATGAAGATTGCTGCATATATTTCTCTGGATTTTGATGGAAAGTCAAGTTTTTTTTCATACATTTGAATTCCAAATAATAAAAGTGTTTATGTTTTTAACATGATTTTCTGTACAGTTGAAGCATCTGTGAAGAAAAATAATATAAAGCATATTAATGTTAACAGTGACAGTGAATAATATATGAAATCAGTTTATACTGTAATAAATATGTGTATTTACAAAGGCTAGTTTGTCAGAGTACAGATACAGAAATCCAGAAGTCTGAGAAGAGCAAACACATTGTTGTAGCCAACAGTCTATGAAAGAAGACTGCTTAACTGCTAGACTTTTTCAATAAATAAATTAAAGAAATTGAAGTTATCTCCATTAATCATCTGAGAGACCTCTCTCAGCCATCCTTAAAGATGGCTGATGCTAACCTCCAGGAAAGTGACTCTTTGTACCTTTACAGGCTAATGTTCTCAGTTGACATGAAGTGGAAAGGTTATATTGAATCCATTGCTACATCAACTGATTAGAAAGTTGGTTCAATGTGTCATGCAAGACAATTTCTCTCCAGAATCCATAAATCTACCACTTGCCCATGCTTAAAATATTGCTGTCACATACAGTCCAGTACCCTTGATATTTACCATGAACTCCTTGACAAAATAAAAAAAAAATCAGCAATATTATTGGTCCTGATCTGACAGCTCAGCTTCAGTCACTTTCTCACATGTGTTTTTCCTAGAAATACTTTCATGGTAAGTGTTCAGATGAGCACTTCATTATGGTACCTGGACTTTTTTAATTTAAGTGCAGTACTAGACAGGTGTTGAGATTTCATTTTATAGTTGAGCTAGCTAGATGTAACTGTAAATTCTATGCTAACAGTTTCTTTTCTCTAACTTCTTGCTTTGGGAATTCCATTCCAGCTCTATGCTTTTCAGCCAAATTTAATTGGCAAAGACAATTGCTATCTACAGTTCTGATTATTCTTTTCCTCCTCTCACTCATTATTAATGTTTCTGTTCCTAATTCTTTAACTCCTTGTGTCACTCCTTGTTTCTTAGTATCTTTACTGTCTTGTACTGAGTGATACCAATTAAAAAAAATTAAATGGTTCTATCTGTACAAGACATATAAAAGGAAATGCAATAATTTTAATTCCTAAATTATTTTCTATTTCTATGAGTATAAATACAGTTGAAAATATATTTGTATGTTTTTTGATGCAATAATTGGTTGCCCACTAAGTTGATGAACAATTAAAATTTGTAACATGTTTTTCTTGAAGAACACTTACTATTTGAGGACAAATGTTTTTGGTAGCATGAAGTGAAAAGTCCAGCACGTCTACAGAACTGGTAAGAACATCCATACCGATTATAGTCAACAGATAGCCATGAATGAAAAAAAAGCAAACCTGAAAAAACATTCTTCCAAAAGTCTACTTTAAGAAGATGACCTTCACTGAAGGAATAAAAAACATATTTCTTCAGTTTTTGTAAAGCATAATGTGATTCAGTGCAGGAAATTTAGTGTAACTACTTGGTAAAATCTAATGGAATAATTTATCATTATTTCTGAAGCATAAAATCAATTTCCATTTCTTTTTATTTCATGCAGCATGATAATTTTGCAATGGGAATTCAGTGAATGCGTAACTGCTTCTTGTTTGATAGCAACACTGGAATCAGAGAAAAGTATTAAGTGGAAATAAAAAAGGAATAAAGTATAGAATATCATATTGCTTCTGTACAATTGTTTCGAGTGTGCGTTGTGGTGCAATGGGTAGTGGCTCGGAATGAGAAATCGGGGAGCCGAGTTCAAATTCCAGCTGAATTCATTGCCTTCACTTATGCACAAATACCCTTGGGAAAGGTATTAATCCATCTCTTCCTTTCAGTTATGGGTTAAATAACAGGACAGATTGGGTTCTATAGCCTTGGTCGGCAACCAGTTTACCGCAGAAAGCAATGGCAACCTACTGCAGGATAATCTTCTGCCCAGTCAGTCTTTTGAGACATGATCGCCCAAGCATGTATCACATATGACACTTAACTGACTGACTGACAATTGCTTCCTATTTGACAAAAACCTTGTTAAATCTTTCAACAAATATCAAAAGAAGAATAAAAACATCAATTAGCTTTAAGTAATTTACTTTACACTTGTGTCAGAGTTACATATAAAAATTATAAGAAATTATACAAGAATTATATACATATTATATATACAAAACAATGGTATTTTTCTGAAAATTATTTTCACTTATAAACAGCTTTGACAAAATACATACTAACAACAGTATGATAATTATGATATAATTATGCTCATTAAAACTAATAAAAATAACATTCATTTAGATATTAATTGAAATACTTCCAAACATCACGTGTGCTTAAAATGAAAACATTATTCTCACATTTTCAAAAAAGTATGTGACTCAATGGACATAATTCAGAATTTGAATTTTATTTTTTATCTTCCATAGACTAACAAAGATAAGTTGTAAACAAAATCAGTTTAGTCAGAATACAAGCATATAAAAATATCACAGTTATGATGTAAAGTCATTAAACATGAAAGAAAAAACATTTTGAGAAAGAATTTTGAAACAAGGAAACATCATACTACAGTATCAAATTTAAGATATGATGACTGAGTGAATCTTTGCTCTTTACTTTAAAGAAGAGAAAACAAAGAATCAACTTAAAATATCAAATATGTTTATTCTATCACAAGTTGTCTGAAGATGATTTATTTCAGTTTGGTTTGTTGGTATGACTCATGGAATGTGAACAATCTACCCAAGTGATTGAAATAAAGGGTTTGGTTCAAAATTCCATTCACCTGAAGAAGGTTGAAGTGTACAAAGGCTGAAACATTGTGAATATGACAGCAAAGATGAGGATAACAGTTTGAATAATGTAAATACTTCATCTCAGATATACAGACAAATATTAAAGTGAATACTGCATTAATAATTTGTTAGAGTGAGCAACACTTATCAATCAACAAAAGAAATTTATTTCTGTGTTTTTATGTGAATCTTAATGATTTTATTTGAAGATATTTACAATACTTTATTTGTTTTTATATTTCTATTGATGCTAGTAAAAAAAAAATGATGGCAGTCAGCATAGGAGCCACCAACACTGACATTATTATGATCTGGCCACAGACTGTGAAACTTGTAATATCAACAGTTGATCAAATGCCATCCACAAGAGTGTATTAGTTTTGTCTCTTTATGGGCTAGTATACACAGACATTATGACTATTTACATAGTATTACTTTGAAAATATTTGTACTTTCATTTAGCTTTGCCTTTTCAAAAGAAATATACATTCTGAATTATATCAAACTTAATATCTGATACATATATTAACAAAACAAATGAATATTTGAAATCAATAGTGTTGTATCTTAAAATTGGTACTTCTGTTTATTTACTGAAAAAAGTTTTAAAAACCTATTTTCAATAATTTAAATATTAAATTTGGGTTTTATTTCCTATTCTAATTTTTTATCACTAGTTGATGCAAGAAAAACACAATTTTTAAGGTATTAAAAAAGAATAAAATGAAATTTGATTTAATCAATAAAAATCTTTTATTCTTTTCTCTTAATAACAGATTTTGGCAATAAAACTTTGTTTTTCATTAACTTTGGTGCATTTTTTCATCATGTATGCTCATTTTTAGCAAATCATTAGAGGTACCAAATTTTATTCTACTGTGGTTGAATTAAAATAGAAAATAAGAACTGCAAAGAGAAATACCAAAATCCTTTTAATTTCCTTTTAGTACAGTACTAAATTTTCTTTAGTATTTAAAAATATTACTTCTTGAAAATAGGTAACTCCATAAAAAAGTGATACCTAAGGTTTAAAATGCATTTTAAAATGAAAATTGTGTCCATATTAGATTCTTTTCATAAAAGCAGTTGAAAACATTACGAATTAAATACTGTCTTGATTGTAATGCTCATTTTTTTATCATTCAGAGCAGATTTTTTTCTAAATAGGGGTTGTGTTTGACTAAAAAAAAAATTTGATGATTTTAACTACCTTAAAACTTATCCTTACAACTAATATAAATATTGTGATAAAAAAATATAAATATTGTGATAAAAAAATATAAATATTGTGATAAAAAAAATATAAATATTGTGATAAAAAAATATAAATATTGTGATAAAAAAAATATAAATATTGTGATAAAAAAAATATAAATATTGTGATAAAAAAAATATAAATATTGTGATAAAAAAAATATAAATATTGTGATAAAAAAAATATAAATATTGTGATAAAAAAAAAGTGAAATTTCATAAAGTAAGTGTGGAGTAACAAATGTAAAAAGAGGAATTTATTAAGGTTTTCAAGGTTTTCTAAAAATAAAACCAGAAAGTTTCACTGAAATCTAACAGTTATCTAATCTTTGCAAGAATCTCAAAATCAATAAGGGTTTACCATAAAAAGCTGCTAAAATATCCCATTCTAATTTATGGTCATCTGTTCACACCAGAGAAATAATTTTTTTAGCAAAACTTTTGAAGGTTCTAAAGACAATTAAAAAAATATAATAATCACAAAAATCTTTTGATCTTTCCTATTCATAATAAAGATTTTCATAATAATAAAATTTTGTTTTTAAGTTTTGTGCATTTCTTTCATCGTGTATGTTCATCTTTTTGCAAAGATAGGTACCTTCACAGAAACACAACTGAAATTTAACATGAATTTTTAAAAGTGAAAAATCTTTCTTGAAACGTTTATCTTAGTTTTACTGTCAAGCTAATAATATTCACAAGAAACAAATTACTTTGCTGTATTTCAGAGCGACATTAAATTGACTGGGATGAGTTTTTGTTTTGAAATCAATAACATTGCTGACTTTAGTGCCATTTTTAGCCTCTTTGTTAAAAAATCTTTCAAAAATAAAATGTACATTTCTGAAACTGAATTTGAAGAATATTAACTGATTTAAAGTTTAATTAATCTGATTTGAAACAAATATTACTCTTAATTTAAAACATCATGGAAATACATTGTTTTCAACATGGAGGTAGTTGTTTATTTAACGTGTTGACAAACTGACAGCTTAATTGGCTGGTGGAAGTTTAATTTTTTTCTTCAGTGGGCATATTGGTAAAAATTGCTTCAGGAATATAATGGAAGTGTGTTTTTTATATAATTTATCTGAAATCTAATTTTTTTTTAATTTTAGGTATTCTGGCTTTAAATTTACTATAGTTATCATCCTTTTTTTATGTTCTGTATGGACATCCATATTTTAAAAACTGGCTCTTTTATATACATAAAATTTTAAAAAAAATTCTTTTAAAAATATTGTGGGATGGGGATTGATGAATTGCAGTAGGTTTTTCCATTAATCATTAGCAAATACAGTTTTCACATAATAACAATATCAGTTAACTGGTCAAATTTATGTATTGATATATAGATTATTTTAATTAAAAATTTAAACAAATCAAAACAATTCTTGTAAAAATTCATTATTCATCAAATTTTTTTCCTTAAAACAATAGTGTCCTTATTGTATAAAACCAATTAAAAGCTTTTCTGATTAAATGATATTTTAGTTTTATTGCATTTTTATGATTCAAAGCAGATTTTTGGTAACTGGAGGTCCTGTTTAACAAAAAAAAAATTATTTAAATTCTTCAAGGAATTCTGAGTACAACTAAGGCAGAAAAAAATAATTTTTCAACATTTCAAAAAAATTCAGAGGTGTTAAAGATGTTAAAAAAAATTTTTATCAAGATTTTCGAAAACTGAAGTATTTCTAAAATAATTTATGAAAAAGTCCTTAATGTTTTTAGAAATTCATTAAAATCAGACAATTTGATTTTTGCCAAATCAATGTTTTTCATCACAAGACTAAAAAGAGAAAAGACGCTAAAAAATTTCCTAATCTTAGGTCCCTCCCGCTAAAGCAAAAAAAAAAAAACACGAAACTTTTTAAAAGGAACAAAATCCTTTGGACTTTACTCTTCATAATAACAAAAAAGTTTGATGATAAAATTTTGTTTTTTGTTTTGGGGGTATTTTTCTTTTTTAAATGCTCATTTGTTAGCTAATTAGTGGAAAAAATTATGTTATGATAAAATTTCAACTGAATTTAAATTATTCATTAAATAAACACACAGGGAATAAAAAAGGAATGAAAAATGGTGAAGCAATAATAATAATTTCTTTTTTTATTAAAATTATTTCGATTTTTCTACTTACCTTTAGTTTCTGAACAGATAAGAAAATGCGATGAAAAAACAAAAAAACAAAACAAAACGGGATGATTTCTTTTTATGCTCAAATGATTTTCATGTGATTTCTCTGATAAATTTACCCAATTTGCCAATTGTTCGTTCATTTCATATAATAAATGCGATGTTGAAAGGAATAACAAAAAAAAGAAACAAGAAATGGGAAAACAATATAAACTGGAAATTAAGTATTAAGTTGAACGTCATAAAACGGTGTTAGACAAAATTTAGTTCCTTGTTTTTAAAATCCTTAGATCACTGTCTTCACAGTCCTCCAAAAATGCACTAAAAAAAGAAATAAAGTGTGAGAAAAATACCCAAGACAGTAAAAATAAAACTTTATCGTCAAATGCAAAAAATATATTTTCTTTAGAACGCTGGAAATTTTTGTTACAAAATCTTTTTTTCTTCTAGCCATTTATCACTTATTCATTTTTTTGTTATTTTTTTTAACCAAGCGGCATCTTTAAAAATTTGTATTAAATTTGTTGAGCATTTTATTTTTTGTTTTTCGTAATGAATGAAATTATTAAATTTTGTTTGAGAAAATCTTAATGAAAAATAATTTATTATTTTTCTTTTTTTTACATCTTTTACTCCACTCATCATATTCATAACGAATATCGTTTTTTGACGTTTTTTTTTTGTTGTTGGTCAAACAGGACCCTAGATACACAAAAAAAATCTTCCCTGAATTGTTTAATAAAAAATGCTGTAAACAATTTAAGACTTAATTAGAAAAGCTTTTTTAACTGTTTTTATAAATTAAAATTTTATTAATTACCACACCACAATTTAGGAAATTTTGTGGAAATGTTTTTGACGCCTGTTCCCTACTTCTTCCCAACTAACATTTTTCGTGTGTACTTTTTAAAAATTAGTAATTTACTAAGCGCAGCTTAGATGTGGCACAAGGCCGAAAGTATGGGGTACCCAGTGAGGATCGAACTCACTACTTAATTGCAATAGTTCTAGCGAGACAAGCTTGCTAACCATTACACCACCTGTAGGTGTCCACAGGTGATTTTCTAAGCGCAGCTTAGATGTGGCACAAGGCCGAAAGTATGGGACACCCAGTGAGGATCGAACTCACTACTCAAATGTAATAATGCAAGCGAGATAAGCTTGCTAACCATTACACCACCTGTAGGTGTCCACTTTTTAAAAATTAGTGATGTTCTTCAGATTTTGGTTCAAGTTAAAGAAAAATTTTGAAGACGTTAAATTCAATATTAAGTGCGAATATAAAGAAAATTCACTGTGAAAAAAAAAAAAAAAAAAAAAAGCTAAAACCAATAATAAAACAGAAAATATTTTTCTGGCAGTTGATGCAACCTTAATTTCAATTAAAATACGTTTTATTTTCTTTCGGATTAGAGACTGAAAAAAATCCATTTCTTTTTTAGTTTATTAAAAAAAAAGATCACTTGTAATTTTTCAGTGCGATTTTGAAATTCATCACTTTTCTGTTCGAAAGAAGTATTTTTTTATTGTTATTAAAAATAAAACAAAAGAAAAAACACATGTTTGAAGAACAGAAAAAGTTTTAATGCCATCTTCGAGAACCTTGAAAGAAATTTTTCTCTTAACTGTCAGATTATTTTTATGGATGCTCAGAAGAAAGCATATGATTTTGAATTACCGCCTTTAATTATTTTCTCTCGCGAAAGCGGAGTAATAATCCAATAACTAAAATTCAAAATAATTAATAAACACACACATTCGGAGCAAGAGACATGGCATCAAGGCAATAAACAAGGTATTTTTAAAACTTAACTATTTTTTATGGTAAAAGGGTGGAACATTGATGCCAATATGTAGCTAGTAGCACGTATATAAAAAAAAAAACACAGGAAAATATACTACCTATAATAAATTTGAAATTCATTATTTTAGTAATTTACTAATATTTTTTCAACAAGTGTTTTTCTAACTAAGGCTATAACGGTGAAGTTAAGTACATAAAATTATTTAAAATATTAGATTACTAAGAATATTTTCTTAAAATTTCTAAATTACTGGGTAAATAACAATAAAAATGGCATGCACATATTTTTTCTGTTCCTTTTTAAACTTTTTAGTTAAATTTTTCGAACATCAGACTGTCGTCAGTGCTATTAAGAAAAATACCTCACTGTTCTAATTAAAAAAATACGTTTTTTTTTTTTTTAACTAAAAGTAACATTTTTCTTTTAAATCAGTTATTTTTCCTAAAATAAAGTTTGATGAAAGTCTGTCTTTGAATGATTTTTTTAAATAGATTGTTGTGTTGATAGATCTGTCAGTATGGTCGAATTTATTGATATTACTGATGTGCAGCAAAAAAAAAAAAAAAGATTTCAGTAAGTTATAATTCAATTTATTAGGAATATTAAATGTAATGATAAATCCATTCATTTGGAATTAAAAATAAAAAGGGGTTGTTGTAGGCATTGAACTGTTGCTCCTCACTTAAAATCACTGTCCTTGTTCAGATTAGGTCACCAAAAATAATTTTTACTTAAGCAATTCTTTCAAACCATTCCTGGGTGCCCCTTAGAATGCTTCAAAGAGTAGCTGCCAACCTTGTAGAAATATAATAATCCTCTTGATGCAGAATATACAATTTTCTACTACCCACCCATCCCAGTATATGCCCCCTTGTAAAATAAGTATAGCTGTCACCAAAGGGACTAATCTCCTGTTTTTGAGACTTTTCTACTTGGTTATAGAATAGTGGCGATGATAATCGAGTTAAATTTATGAAAATAATTTTGGTGGACCTGAAGCTGACTACCATCACGTTTAATTTCGTTGTTTTTCATTTTTATATTACTTTTTTTCAGCGTAGTCCTATCGATTACCCCCTTAGCTTTATGATTAACAAAAACAAAAAAAAAAGTTCCAATATTTTAACATTTTCTGGGGGGGATCAGTTTCTCATACAATGTTATAGTAAATTGAGCCTCAATTTTGAAACCAGTCACTAGTACAACATTACTGCTACCTGTAAATTTATTCATTATCAAATCTTTTGGACTTTTTTCAGTGCAATATTATCTTTTACACCTTAAACTTTATGAATGACAAAAAAGAATTTGCAAAAATTTCAATATTTAAACAATTTTAGGGTGGGGGGACCAGTTTCTCATACAACCTCATAGTGGATTTGAAAATGGAGGATTGATTTACTTTAACGTTGTATGAGAAACTAAACCCCCCCCCCCCCCCGCAAATTTGTTTAAATATTTGAATTTTTCAAAAATTTTTCTGATAATCGGAAAGTTTAAGTAAAAATCGATAGATGTATTTTTCTACTTTCATATTGTTTTGCTTTTGTTTGAGGGTTCATTATTTGCTCATAACTGAGACCTTAACAGGTATTACCACTTCAGATAGATCTGTGAGGACTTGGAAACAACATCAATTAACGAGCTGGTTCCATGCTTTGAAAATCCCTCAATCTCCTTGCTGCCAGATGTAGTTTGTCATCATACTCGGGACTTATAAGCCATAGAAAACAAATCAATCAATCAATAAAACATATATACATACCTGCATTTAATGGCAAATTATATGAGCCTGCTACCATGTGACCCTGTCGGGGTAGGGAACTATGTGTTCTTTGTTTAGTTACTGCTGGTGCTCAAAGCAACACATGGGTTCTTTAGCTATGGCCAGTTGGTTGAAAAAGCAATATGGTAATTACCTGTTTCCTACTACTAAGTGTGAAATTCTCATCTAAGACATCATGTGTCCCCTATATCATTTTGAATTTATTTCTAATTTATTTCTGTTTAAAATGTTTCCTTGTTTGTGTATTTCTTTGAAATATATTTTATTTTATCTATACTTCTGAGATGAGTTAGTATTTACATTATTTACCCTGTTCAGACCGTTGTCCTCATCTTTATTGCCATGTTTACAACGTTTTGTATATAGGCGTTGATTAGTTCCAGTAACTTGACCAAAAGAGTTGTGAGTGCAATGCTTGGCTACAGCACTAGTGAACAAATAACTTAGATAGTGGGGTTAAAGGGAGATAAGTACATGACATACAGAAGTAGTATTGTACATGGAGTGAGAATATACCCCATTAATCAAAATAAAGTGTTCAGTTCAAAATTCCTAACATCTGAAGAAGGCCAGAGCATACAATGGCTGAAACATCATAAACATGGCAATAAAGATGAGGACAACAGTCTCAACTGTGTAAATAATGTATTTTCTTTTGTTTATTCATCTCTCTCCCCCACTTTTTTCTTTAGACATATTTGCTATTTGTTTGTGATTTTCAACTGTGTCTTTCATAAATAAAAGGATAATGTAGTACATTGTGCCAGAGGGTTCTTGGTTATTATTTTATTTGGACTTAGGAAGTAGAGTTCTTGGGTCTATGTAGGAAGGAAAACAGCTAACTCTAGAGGTAAAGAGGTTAAGATTTAATTTGTAAATAGCATTTCATAGTTCAGGGACATTAGACGTATACTATAGAAGCAGGCTTCGGAAGGAACTGAATTCCAATCCTAAACAAGAAATAAGGGATAAACCTCCACTCCTGTTCAAAAGACTAGAGAGAAGTGTGATCAGGACAATAGGCAAACATCAGTCAGTCAGTTAAGTGTCATACGTGATACATGCTTTGGGCGATCATATCTTGAAAGAGACATGACTGACTGGGCAGAACATTATCCTGCAGTAGGTTGCCATTGCTTTCTGCGGTAGACTGGTTACCATCCAAGGCTATAGAACCCAATCTGTCCTATTATTTAACCCATAACTGGAGGGAAGAGATGGAATACCTTTCCTAAGTGTATTTGTGCATAAGTGAATGCAAGGAATTCAACTGGAATTTGAACTCAGCAACCTGATCTCTTGTTCCAAGTTAGACTAAACTATTGTAGTAGATAGACTAAACTATCGCCCGGTTCACACTCCACCCACGTCTATTGAACAGGTGAAGAGGCTCATCCCTTGTTCCCTGTTTAGGATGTGGTTTCCGGCTTTCTCTTTTCCAATCTTTTCACTCTTACATAGCCCCCTGCACTTCAGTGGCGTTACCGCCTTGCTCGGGGTGATATGATTAAAAAAAATAATATATCCACTGCACCACAACACGCATCCTACTGCACCACAAACATATCTATTCCTATTAAGTATCAGAAGAGAGAAAAGAGATAAGGGTTTTAAAGAAATGTATTAGCCTTCTTTAAATGTTTTCTTATTTTTTGTTTATATACATTATTTTTATTGGGGCTCACTACAATAACATCAGTATAAAGCAGGGACCTTTTACATTGAAACTGGAAGTTAGTTATATTCTTTACACTGTTCCCTGCACAGTATAATTCCTTGGCAAGCTTTACAATGTAACTCTCCTGGTGCCAACCTGATTATTCTGCTCACTGTCTGAAAATTCTAAGACACCATGTGTGCCTTTATAATTTCTTTGAATTATTTTAAAATGATTGAAAAGTGTTTATTTCTTTGAAATGTATTTTGTCTATTCATTTCCACTTTTTTTGAGAGATATATTTATTTGTAAAAATATACTCAGTTATAATCTGAGATTAAGGACAAAATGGTTAAATAAAATAAAGACAAGAGGAAAACTGTATTTTAAATCGTCTACGCATTTCGTCCTGTGATGGACTTTATCAAGGCAAAAATGAGCTTTATTCTAAATTACGTATCTATAAACAGTGTTGGCAACCACAAAGAGGCTCACAAATCATTTCAAAAGATTAACAGAATATTTTAGTTTTTAGAATTTCTTCATGTGTAGTGCAAAGTCACGAGATATTAAAATGAAGGGAATTTGACCTTTTTTTTTTTTTAAAAACTTTATTTCATGTGCTAGTCTGTTTTAGAATTCCTTCATGTGTAGTGCAAAATCACAGGACGAAACGCGTAGGCGATTTAAAATACAGTTTTCCTCTTGTTTTTATTTTATTTAACCATATATTTATTTGTTTCTAGTGTCTTCCCTAAATAAATAAAAAAAAAGATAACATCAGTATGTGGTGTGGATTTTTTAATTTTTTTTAGATCAACAGTCAGTTACAATAGGAATGCCAATTCTCTTTTCATTTTTTTTTTTTTTTTTTTTTTACTAAAGTTCCCCCAATACAAGGTTCAAGAGTCACTTAAGGTAAAGGGTTACTGTGTCATGTTCAATTAGCTTAAGAAAGGGCAAGAAGTAGAGTTCTTGGGTCTATGCAGAAAAGAAAACAACTCTAGACTTAAAGAGGTGAAGATTTAATTCCGGGACATTAGAAGTATAGCGTGGAAGCAGCCTTTGGAAGGAACTGGAATCCAATCCTAAACAGAAAATAAGAGATAAACCTCTACTCTTGTTCAAAAAACTAGGGAGAAGTGTAAACAGGACAATAGGCAAACATATCTATTCTTATTAAGTGTCAGCTCAATTATTGGGTCATCCATGTTGAATAAACATGATCACTTGTTTGAGAATTGTATCCTTCCTTGGCCATTTTGGAAAGTAAGAGTTTGATCAAAATACTCCTGCAGCATTATAGTTTTTCTGGTGTTAGAACTTCTTTAATTTTGGTAGGCATGGCTTACGACAGTCAGGATTTCCATTTTGTTTAACTTCCTGATACATAAGATAGTAGATATGTTTTGTTCTTATTGTTCAACACAAGGCCTAAGTGTCACTCAGGGTTACTGTGTAGAGTTGTATTGGCACAGGATAGAGCAAGATAACAGGAAAGATAGACAGCTACTTCTGGACATGAAAAGGCCAAAATTTAATTAGCAAATACAATTTCAGAGTTCAGACAGAGATGTTAAAAGTGTAGAGTTGAAGAAAACTTTAGAGGGACTCAGAAACCCAATCCTGAACAGGACACAATGGATAAACCTCTACTTTTGTTCAAAAGACCAAGGAGGAGTGTGAAGCAGATTATAGGAAAACCTATCTACTCCTATTTGGAGAAGAAAAATAGTAATAATTATTGAATAAAATTTCAGGTATATATGTTAGAAGTACAGGGTTGAAGAAACAAGAGACCCAATCCTCAACAGGAAACAAGGAATAAACCTCTACATCTGTTCAAAAAATACATTGGGATAGAGAATGAACCAGATGATAGGCAAACCTGTTATGGAATAATCTAGGTATAAACTAATATCACAGCCTACTTCTAAATCCTTGCAGAACTGATTTCAGGACTTCTTTTATTTTCCTTGAAATACCCCAAAAGGGGTTTATGATCAGTATACAATTTGAAAGACCAACCATAAAAATACTGGTGTTGATATTCTACAGATCCTCCCTCTTTGTTGCCATGATGGAAGTGTTGCCACTGCCATGGGGTTGTAATCCCTGTAATTAGGTATCTGTCATTTTTTTCTTGCATTCTCTCCAAAGACAGACACAAGTTGAGAATGTGGGAATATAGAATTAAAAGTAACTATCTTCTCCACTTTTTACAAATTTTCCAATCCAGTGTGAAGTCTTAATTTTGACCAATAGGAAAAAAGGATTGACTCCATACTGAAGGAAAAAGACAAAGCAAATTTTGCGATCCAATGTCAAATTAATTTTCTAAACAATGAAAGAAAGTGATTTACAAAACTGAGAGAGAAGTTAACAAGCTGATGTGAATAAGTCTTTTGCTATAAAAACAGAAAGAAAGCCAAATCAGTCAGATGGAAGTGGGACCAGACACTGCCAAGTTGTAACAAACTTCAAGCTACTGACCTGGACATAACGCCCCAACACACATTTGTTCTCCCTTTTCTTCTTGTGCACTGTTCTATGTTATCTCTTCTTTGTCCTCACCATTCTCGCCATCAACAAGAAAGAAAACAACAACAATATAGCACTTCAACTAAAAATTAACGTCTGATAAGTACAATTTTTCTTTTATTGTTTACTTTCTTTTCACTTTCTTACCGGTCATAAAAAAGGAAAAGGAACGAAGACTTTATTAGTATCCTGTTAATCTCTTCTGCATAAACACATTTTGCTACCTATAACTAAAACTCTGGAATTTTTTAACTACTTACGACACACACTCTTTGAACATTCACATATTTGAACATTTAATAATTTCGCATTTTACAAAATTGGATGTTATTTCTCTCATCAAAATAAATTCAACATTTACATACAGAAATGAGAGAACTTTTATCATGATTTTATTGACAAGAACTACTTGCAATATCGCTGGCTCCTGTCCATCTCACGATATCTTTGAACCTTCTTGCTTCTTCATTGGTGACCCCGCAAAGAATATACAGTAGAAGAGCTCCCCCTACTTCATTGGTGACCCTGCAAAGATCACAGAAAGGAATTCTGATAACTACATAATGGTGACTATTCAATGCAAAGAAACACACAAATCAGTCTTTTGCTCACTCCAAGATATTGACCATGACATAGAATACTCAAGTATCACTACATAAAATGTCAACTCACTGTCAAGACAAGAAAGAAAAGACAGAAGATAAAGAAAGAAAGGCAGGGCCCCACACATTTGAATAATCCTGTTGATGAATTATACGCTGATACATTATCAATCTCTAATGATAACTGGAAAATTTCAACGAACTCCCAACTCTGAATCTAAGTACCTCAAAATATACCTTTTTTATCCATGTTGAATACAATCATATAATTTTATGTGAAACCAACACTGCCAACTTGTTTTATGCTTTTTGAATACTATTAGGTTGTCTAAAAAAAAAAAAACAGCAAAACAAAATTAAAACTACTATTTGAAAAAGTGGCAACATATACCACTACTACTAAATTGTCAACTTATTCATATACTAAAGCAGACACCGTCAAATGGAAGGGATGGGATGTGGTGAATACGGAATTAAAAGTAACTCTCTTCTCCACTTTTTACAAGTTTTGCAATCCAGTGTGAAATCTTAATTTTGACCAAGTGAAAAAAGGATTGACCCCATACTGAAGGAAAAAAACAAAGCCAAGTTTCTCTATCAGAAAATTAATTTTCTAACCAATGAAAGGGAGTGATTTGTAAAACTGAGAGAGAAGTTTCCAAGCTGATGTGAAAAGTTTTTTTGCTATAAAAACAGAAAGTCAAATCAGTCAGATGGAAGTAAGATCAGACACTGCCAATATGTAACAAAAGAAAATTCAAACTACTGACCCGGACATAACACCCCAACACACATTTGTTCTTCCTTTTCTTCTTGTGTGCTATTCTTCATCATCTCTTCTTCATTCTTACCATTCTCGCTGTCAACAAGGACAACAATAACAACAACAACAAAAAAAACATAACACTTCATCTGACTATTAAAAATTAACGTTTGATAAGTACTATTTTTCTTTATTGCTTTACCTTCCTTTTCACTTTCTTGCTGGCCATAAAAAGGAAAGGAACACAGACTTCATTAATATCCTGTTAATCTCTTCTGCATACACACATTTTGCTACCTACGACGAGAACTCTGGATTCACTTATGTGTTACATTCTCTCTTTGAACATTTAACTTCTATAAATTGATGTTATTCTGTTCTGTTAAAACATTCCACTTTAACATACAAACAAAATACTTTTTATTTTTCCAACCTTCAGATGATTCTGATAATCTTTATGTTGTAGGGAGTTTGGTTATGTTTGACACGAGGCCAATCTAATAAGCGTGATCAAGATTCCTATAAGAGATACAATTGTAGTCACCTATTCCAAATGAAAGATTTACTACTAACTCTTCACAGAAAATGTCAGCAGTTTTCAAAACAATCTATGGGCAAAAGCTTTTGTATTCATGGAACAATGACTCCACCCACGTCTATTGAACAGGTGTAGAGGCTCATCCCTTGTTTCTTGTTTAGGATGTGGTTTCCGGCTTTCTCTTTTCCAATCTTTTCACTTATCTTTTCCTTTTTTTTTTCTCAATTGAAGTAGATAGACTAAACTATCGCCCAGTTCACACTCCACCCACGTCTATTGTACAGGTGTAGAGGCTCATCCCTTGTTTCCTGTTTAGGATGTGGTTTCTGGCTTTCTCTTTTCCAATCTTTTCACTATTACATAGCCCCCTGCACATCAGTGGCGTTACCGCCTTGCTTGGGGTGATATGATTAAAAAAAAAAAAATGAAATTAATAAGCCTGTTCTCCTCAGTAATCCATTCACTTGACAGTGCTGTTGCAGTGATTGGCTATGAGTGAAAATAATTTACATTTTCATTGATCTCATCTAATGGAGAGGTATAGTGTTTTTGTTTTTTTTTAATTTTTAATCTTCATGCCTTCAAAAAAACAAAACAAAAATGGTATGTCAAAAGAAAAGTTTTCCCTTGACAACATATGAATGTTAATGTCTATATTTTCTTTGTTCTTGAAAATTTACAACTAAAATAAGAAACACTTTATTTATTATATTATTGGAATAGTTGACAAAATATTGTCTAATTGCCAATGGATTCAAACTTTATAAAATAATAACTAATGAGGATTTCCTTATAGTTGGTTCACACATTTTCATAATTTTGTAAATGTTTATAAAATATTGTTTATATTTATTTCTTTATAAATTGGTAAATGGTAAATATGGCACTGAATTAGTTTAATTTTTAATCTTCATGCCTGCAAAAAAACAAAAAAAAATGCTATGTCAAAAGAAAAGTTTTTCCCTTGACAACAATATTATTATTTTAACTACCTTCTACTCCTCAGTAATGTTTGCTTTGAAAAGCGAGGGTTAAAATTTTAATAAAACTTAAACATATAAAAGTGAATTTATACAATTTCTTTGTTCTTGAGAATTGACAACAAAAATATTAACCACTGGATCACTTGGTGACTGCTAGCAAAGGCAAAAATCTGATGGATGGATATCTATGATTAGAATTGGAATAAAACCTCAACATATGAAAGTGAATTTATACATTTTCTCTGTTCTTGAGAATTGACAACAAAAATAATAAACAATATTCAATTGTTTATTTTCATTATTGTCTATTGAAATGGTTGGCAAAATATTGGCTAATAACCAGTCAATTCAAACTGCCCAAAATGGTAAATAATAAAGATTTTCTTATAGTTGGTTCACATACTTTAATAATTTAGTTAATGTTTATAAATTATAAATAAAAAATTATTTTCACATTTCTTTGTAAATTGGTAAAGAATAAATATTGCATTTCATTTGTTCTTATTGTAGTAGTTTTTAAATTGGTAAATGATAAATATTGCTTTACATTAATTTTAATACAATTGTATTAGTTTCAGAATGTTGTAAACATTAAATTATTCTTGTAAATAAACAAGATAAATAAACTGTTTAATAATGCTAGATTTGGAACACATTTCTCTGATTTCTAATTCCAGGCCATTATCCATTACACCATCTGCACATCCAAGCAGTCACCCATCTTGGTACTGACAGAGCTTGATATTGAGCAACTTCAGTGATAATATGAGAACTGGCATTTCAATATGATATGAACATGAACCTGATGTTGGGATGCTGAATTGGGTTTCATTAATTTTTATAATTAGTTTTAATATTATTGTTAGATGATCACCCCCTGCAGTCCATGCATATGTATGACTAGCAGTATAGCCCGGCGTTGCTCGGGTGTAATGAAAGCTTTAAAACTAATCCATGGTCCTGGATATTGGCACGAAAGACTAAAAAGCAATAGTTGTTTCCAGTTAAAGCGAAACCATAGACTGAAAGAACAATGAATGGATGTAAGTCAAATTTTGATTTCCTGGTATCGATATCAAATAAGTTTTTTTTCGTTATAAACTGAATTTTGAAGGCTAAATAAGTCATCTGAGTAAATGGTATCATGGCTGAGACTAAGAACTACAATTATACCTACTTAGAGCCAAACCCAAAGCAAAAACTAAAATAAAAGGGCTGAAAAAAAATACAGACATACAGGCAGATAAACATACACACACACAAACATCTTGCCTTTTATATATATAATCGATTTTCTGCACTATTGTAAGAACTGCAACCTTGAAACTTCTGAATATCGTTTCTTATGTCTTTGTCTATGAGTGTATCAAATTTGATTAAAATCAGACCACTCCTATAACCCGATTTTTTTGATTATCGATATTTTTCGGGGGTACCTCAACACAAAACCTAGCTAAGAACACTCACAGACACTCATAGTACAACTGTGTAAATTTTCAAGAAAATCGGTTCAGCTGTTTTGGAGTCCATAGGTAACAGACACACACACACACACACACACACACACACACACACACACACACACAAAAAAAAAGTTCCATTTATAAATAAGTTTAGATTTGGTGAGTGACATCGAGTTTTTAGATATCTTATTAGATGAATATATATGGAGAAAGGAAAAACTTTCTTATCAAAACAGAAAAATTAGTTGACATTGAATTTTGAACTTCCAGGGACTTCAGGATAGAATAAAGGTCTGTGCAGATACTATTTGCAATGAAATAAACTACTGCAAAAAAATCTGCCCACTGAAGAAGGCCATTATTTTCATGTAGGCTAGGGAGAAGATAAGGATCACCAGGACCATATTTGTTGTGTCTGATAGCAATGACACAAAACTGGGAATTCAAATGAAGTTCAAAGAATTTGTCACAAGAACAACATTAACACCAGACATGGATCATCATGATCTTGGAAACCTCTTTTCTTTAAAATGTCACCCCAAGTAAAGCAATAAAGCCACTAAGACGCAAGGGAGAGGTACTGAGTGTGAGAGAATATGCAAAAAATACAATTAATGAAAGGAAAATAAAAGAAGAATTAAGATGACTGAAGATAATGGCTTACATTGCATTTAAAGTTTTGAATTCAAAACCTTTAAGCAATTCATTTTCTTGCAACTTACCATTTCGTGATTGAGAGTACTCAGGAGGAAAACGAGAGGAAGAAAGCTTAAAATAATTTGAGAAATAATTTAGAAGTGATGAATGGAAATTCATTTACAAATATATAAAAAGGAACTCCTTTTCTAAGCATTTTGCATACAAGTGGCAAGGTTAAGGCCAATGACATCCCATGAGAAAACAGAAGAGACATAAGACAGGGGGCCAAGTTAAGGCCAATACCATCCCATAAAAAAGCAGAAGAGATAAGACAGGTGGGAAAGTGAAGACTAATAACAACCCATTAGAAAACAGAAGAGACATAAGAGAGATAGCAAGGTTAAGACCAATAAAAACACCGGTGAAAAAAAAGGAGACATAAGACAAGTCGCAAAGTCAAGCCAATAATATCCTATGAGAAAACAGAAGAGACATAAAACAGGTGGCAAGATTAAGGCCAATAACATCCCATGAGAAAACAGGAAACATCAGACAAGGGGCAAGGTTAAGGCGAATGGCATCCCAAGAGAAATGTGAAGCAACATAAGATAGGGTGCAACATGAAGGCTAATAAGATCCCATGAGAAAACAAAAAAGACAGGACAGGTGGCAATGTTAAGGTCAATAACATCACATAAGAAAACAGAAGAGATATCAGACAATGAGCAAGGTTAAGGCCAACAATATCCAATGAGAAAAGAGACAAGACATGAGACGGGGACAAGGTGAAGACCAATAACATCCCATGAGAAAAGTGAAGAGACATAAAACAGGCGGCAAGGTTAAGGCCAATAACATCCCATGAGAAAACTGGAGAGATATAAGACAAATGGCAAGGGTAAAGCAAATACAATCCTGTGAGAAAACAGAAAAGAAATAAGACAGGTCGTAAGGTTAAGGTCAATGTCATTCCATGAGAAAACAGAAGAGACATATAATGGATGGCAAGGTTAAGGCCAATAACAACCCGTTAGTTAATCAGAAGAAACATAAGCATAAGACAGATGGCAATAAAATCTAATGACAAAACAGAAAAGATATAAGATGGGTGGCAAAATTAAGGCGAATAATATCCCATGAGAAAATGGGAGAAACATAAGACATGTAACAAAGGGTAAGGCAAATAGCATCCTATGAAAAAACAGAAGAGACATAAGACAGGTGGCAAGGTTAAGGCCAACAACATCCCATGAGAAACGAGAAGAGACGTAAGGCAGGTGAGAAGGTGAAAACCAATAACATACCATGAGAAAACTGAAGAGACATAAGACAGGTGGCAAGGGTAAGGCAAGTACCACCCCCAAGGAAACAAAAGAGACATAAGACAGGAGGCAAGGTTAAGACTAATAACATCCCATAACTTTTTCCAGTCAGAAATGAAAAAAGGACAAAGTTCAGCAATAAAGGTAGATTAAACATATGAGCGGATTTATAGAGATAGAATGGGAAATGATTTCAGCAGAATACAGCAATAAATGAGATAATGCTAAATGGACACAAGCTAAAGCTTAAATAGCTTTTGCTGAAGGTGTTTTATTGTTGAAAGACCAAAAACACCAAGACACATCTGTAGGAATCATAAGGTGAAGTATATAAAAATTCGAAGAAAAATAAAGAAGCCTGGAAAAGAATGAATAAGCCCCTAGCCAAATCCAATATGTACTCTAAAGCAACCCACCAGTTATTTAAAATTGTACTTCAGAAGACATGAGCAAGATAATGCAAAATGGGCAATGTCACAAAACTGGGAGCTGAAAGTTGATCTGGGAAAGAAAATGAATTTCCTCGAAACTGCGGCCAGGATAACACTAACACCAGACCTGGTGCTGATCTTGAAAGACTAAGATCATTCTCTTAAAAATTACCATTCCTTTGGAGAAGAGTTTTCAGGAAGCAAACGAGAGGGGAAAATAAAAGCTTAAAACGATTCAGAAAGGATGAATGGCAGGTGAGTTGCAAATTAAAATAAAACCTAGATACATGATGAAAGTGAACTTATATTTTTTTTCTTGAGGATTTACAAAAATATTATTGAACACTATTAGATTGTTATAAATATAAAATTATTCTTGAAAATAAACAATCTAAAAATGAATACACTTAAAACTAATACAGTGCAATATGAACTTCATTTTATGACATTATTAGATACATTAACCATAAAAGTGTTTTTTAAACCAATTGAAATTTTGTGTTGCATAAATGACATATGTATATATGTATATGTATTTCTGACAACATATATGCAAATATATTTACTCTTGTTTTGTCTTTCTTTACATTGAATTATATATAAAATATAAGAAACAATCTCTAAGTGTCATCATATCTATGTATGTACATTTTGACAATGTTAATGCAAATATGCATAGATGACTTTATTCCATTCATGTATGAAAAATATATCACAAATATTTTTTATTAACCTTGTTTGTATCTGTATGTACACATTTTTGACTGATGTCTATGAAATTAATATACATTATATTTTCTCTTGTGGTATGTTTTGCCATTATGTTTCAATGCAAATTTCAATGAAAATGCAGATTCTTAAAGTTCAGTTGTGATTTCACAGATGACTTTCATACTTTCAGTAAAAATGTACATCCATAAACTTGTTTAAAACATTGTTTGGACATTCACCGGTTTACTTTTAAATGAGAAAAATTGTAAAAAAAATAGTAACAAGCTTGAATTTTATAATCAGAACATGTGTTTGCATGTGAGTTCTTTGAAAACTCAGATCCATATAATTCACAAGAATATGGTATCTCTCCAGTGTGCACAAGATATTTCAAAAGAATAGGTTAGAGATTTTGAAAGAATATTTTCTCTCTATTAAGTGTAAAATTGTGTTTTTATAAATCCTTGGCAATTACAAACATTGACCCATACACTTTACAAGAATATCAGTAGATATTGCAGCAAATATGATTTTAGCAAATATTTTCTTTACATGTTTCAATAGGAGAAGATAGGTTTACACTTCTTCCCAGCTTTTTGAACTTAGAAGTTCATCCCTTGTTTCGCATTTTGGATTTTATTTTCACTTCCTTCTAAAGTAGATTTCAATTCTATACAATTAGCATCTTTTCCTGAACTTTGAAAATTTACCATTTCTTTTTTTTTTAGAGTAGAGAGGTTCACTCTCCTCCTGTCTTTTGAACTCAGAGCATAGGTTTTTCCCTTGTTTCATTATTATAATTTTGGTTGTAGTTCCTTCTTAAATTTAACTTTAATTCTATACTTTTAACATCTTTGCCTGAACTTTGCAAATTTACCATTTTTTTTCTTTTAAAGCCGATAGGTTCACTCTCCTCCCATCTTTTGAACTAAGAATAGAGGTTCATCCCTTGTTTCATTATTACGATTGTGTTTCTAGTTCTTTCTTAAATTTAACTTTAATTCCATACTTTTAACATCTTTGCCTGAACTTTGAACTTTTATTTGCTATTTATTTTTTCCTTCATTTGGAGTAGACAGGATCACACTCCTCCCCTGTCTTTTGAACTGGAGTAGAGGTTCAACCCTTGTTTCATTATTACAATTGTGTTTCTAGTTTCTTAAATTTAACTTTAATTCCATACTTTTAACATCTTTGCCTGATCTTTGAACTTTTATTTGCTATTTATTTTTTCCTTCATTTGGAGTAGACAGGATCACACTCCTCCCCTGTCTTTTGAACTGGAGTAGAGGTTCAACCCTTGCTTTCAGTTTAGCATTAGGTTTCTGTTTTCTTCTATATCTTTTCCTTCCTTTTCAATTAAAATATCTTCCCCTTGTACTATAATGCTATTATCACTTTGCTAGAATGAAATGATTAAAAACAAATCACAATAATATGGTTTTTCTCAAGTTAGTGATCACATTTAATCCACCAAATTTGATTTGCCTGAAAAGTAGTAGATGTACAAATTTTTCAAGAAAACAATTAATTACATACTTGGTAAAAATACAGTTTGTATATTAGCATGTTTATTTTAAATGAGGAAATATTAAAAAATATATATTAACAAGACTAAGCCTTATAAGTAGGGTGTGTTTGCATATGCTTTTTTAGCTGTAAATAATTTGTAAACTCTGTTCCACATAATTTAGAAGAATGTAATAACTCTCCAGTGTGTACATATACATGATATTTAAAAAAATGCATCACAGGTTTTACAAACTTCACAAGAATATAGATTCTCACCAGTATGTGTTTCATAACATGTATCATTTATGACAACAGAAAAACATATAAAAAATAACTACAGAATATGCAAATTTGACAAAAACAGTATATTAAGCCATGTGGAGATTTGCAGATTATGTAGTAAATTTGATTTTTAATCATCAGAAATATACAAAATTTGCATGAACATATCGTTTATCCAGTGTGTGTTTGTATATGGCATTCCAAATGTGACTTCCATGTAAATGCTGATTCACAAAGTTCACAAGAATATGTTTTCTCTTTAGTGTGTATTTTCATATGACGTTGCAAAGATGCTTTCAGGGAAAATGATGATCTACAAATATCACAATTATAGGGCTTCTCTCCAGTGTGTGTTCGCATATGCCGGTTCAAATGATGCTTAAGTGAAAATGCAGATCCACAAACTTCACAGTCATATGGTTTCTCTCCAGTGTGTATTCGCATATGAGACTTCAAAGATGATGTTTGTGAAAATGCAGATCCACAAACTTCACAATCATATGGTTTATCTCCAGTGTGTGTTTGCATATGGCGCTGAAAAGGTGCCTTCAGTGAAAATGAAGAGTCACAAATGTCACAATTATATGGTTTCTCACCGGTGTGTGTTCGCATATGACATAGCAAATGTGACTTCTGTGAAAATGCAGATCCACAAAATTCACAAGAATATGGTTTCTCTCCAGTATGTGTGCGCAGATGGCATACCCAATTTGATTTCTGAGAAAATGCTGCACCACAAATATCACAAGAATATGGTTTCTTTCCACTATGAGTTTCCATATGGCACACTAAATCTAAAGAATTACAAAGATTTGCAAACTTTACGAGAACATGGCTTGTAAATTTTACTTTTATGTACTACTGTGCTTTTCTTGAAAATATGAATCACTTAGTAAACTAAGTTTTTTGACATTGATCATAACACTTTCTGAACTGTAGATGCACAACTTTTATATGAAAGTTGCAGCATATATTTTTCTGTTATTGATGGAAAGTCAGTTTTGTTTTCTTTCATTTAAATTCACACTAAAAGTTTTATGTATATAAGGATTTTCTGTTTGGCCAAAACATCTGTGAAGACAAGATAATAAAAAACATGTTAAGACAGTGAATAATATATAAAATCAGTTTATATTGAAACAGACAAATGTAGTTATATATTAAGGTTGATTTAACCATGCACAGGAACACAATAATGCGGCAATCAGAGAAGATTAAATACATTATTATATCCAACTGTGAAACAAGATTGCTACACATCAAACAATGTGAAATAAATAAATGGTTCTATCCACACAAAAATGCATAAAAAGAAATGTAAATAATTATAAATATAGTATAATAATAAATATTAAAATTTTGTTTCTTTGTATTTTAGTAAACAATATTGTTCAAAATGTGTTTGGTAATTTTACACTGTGATAATGAACTGCCCAATAAGTGGATGAGCATTATTAAAGTGAAATATTTATTCATTATTAAAATGAAATATTTATTCATTATTAAAATGAAATATTCATTATTAAAATGAAATATTTATTCATTATTAAAATGAAATATTTATTCATTATTAAAATGAAATATTTATTCATTATTAAAATGAAATATTTATTCATTAATAAAATGAAATATTTATTCATTAATAAAATGATTTATTTATTCATTAATAAAATGAAATATTTATTCATTATTAAAATGAAATATTTATTCATTATTAAAATGAAATATTTATTCATTATTAAAATGAAATATTTCTTTCTGCAAGGATGCATATTCATGGAGAATAAATGAACCAAATGATTTCTGTAAAAATACAGATCCAGAGATTTCACAATATGGTTTGTCTCCTGTGTTCCAATATGGCACTCTAAAGATATCTTCCATGAAAATGCAAATTCAAAAATTTCTGAATAGTATTATTTCTCTCCAATATGTGCTTTCATATGTCACACTAAATCTAAATAATTACAAAGATTAGCACAGTTCACTACAATATGGCTTCTTTATACTATTTACTCATACATAACATTATATATTTAGAGAAGACAATCGACACATTTCAATGTATATATTTCTTTTTTGACAGTTAATCTTCTATGTGATACTTTTGAAAAAGTAGATACACAACTTTTACATGAATATGATAAAACATATTTCTCTGCTCTTATTACAAATTCAAGTCTTGTTTTCTTTCATTTAAATTCCTAATAACAACAGTTTTATGAACATCATGATTTTGTGTTCAATCAAAGTAATAAAACATACATTAATAGAGACAGTGAATAAGATATAAAATTAGTTCATATTGTAATATATACATATTACAGTTAGTTTAGCCCAGAACAGGGACACATTAATGCAGTTATCAGGGAAGGTCAAACTGAAGAGTATGAAACATTCCTTAACTATCAAATTTTGTCTAACACATAGACATAAATATAAGTCCATTGTGTTTTCGTATATAGTACAGTAAACCTTAATCATCAAAAAGATTTCTAAACTTCAAACTTCTCTCTCATTTTTACTCATATGCAATACTGTGCTTTTCGAGTAAAGACAAAATACATTGCATATTGCATGGTTTTCCAATTTAAAGTTCATTGTGGTGCTTTTGAAAATATAGTTAAACTATATTTTTACATGCATATTGTAGCATATATTTTTCTGTTCTTGATTGAAAGTCAAGACTTGTTTTCACTTATTTAGGTTCGCAATAAGAACAGTTTTTAATTTATGTATATCTTGATTTCTTGTATGACCAAAACTTCTGTGAAGAAAAAAATAAAAGATATATTAACAAAGACAGTGAATAATAATATATGAACTCAGTTACATGTAGTTTTATATAATGCAGTTTTTCTTGAATGTCATGATTTTTAAACATTTGTGAAAAAAGTAATAAAACATGTTAACAGTCAGTGAATAATAAATGAAATCAGTTTCTATTTTAACAGATAAAACAGGTAATGAAAGGAAATTTACATTTTCTTTGTTCTTGAAAATTAAGGAATAAAATAAACACTTTATTGGATTATTTATAAGAATAATTCTATATTTACAATGTTCTAAAAATAAATACAATAAAAAAGCTAATGCAATATTTATCATTTACCAATTAAAAGCTAACACAATAAGAACAAATTAAATGCAATATTTATTCTTTACCAATTTATAAAGAAATGTGAAAATTTTTATATTCATAAATTTATAAGCATTTACTAAATTATTAAAATATGTGAACCAACTATAAGAAAATTCTTATCATTTACCATTTTATAAAGTTCAATTGGCAATTAGTTTGCTAACCATTCCATTAAATGGTTTAATAGTGCTTATTTTTGTTGACAATTCTGAAAAAAAAAATAATATATATAAATTCACTTTCAAATGTTTAGGTTTTATTACAATTCAAATTATTGCTTTTTAAAACAATGAACATTGTCAAAGATCAAGGTAGTTTAAAAGTGGTATCAAGTTAAAAAAGATAGCATTCTTTTGACAACCTGTCTTATTGCCAGCACAAAGATCCATGTATGCCCCACTTTCATATGAAAATTTATATAATTTTAATGTCCATCTGTCTTGGTTGAAATTTAGAAGATTTGTTAAGATCTTCTGCACCCAACAGGCACCTTCCCCATTGAGTGACTTAAAAACCCCTTCCATTCAGAAACTTTCTTCTGCCTTGAAACCTGATTATTTTCTGCTTTTATCTGTCCGTCAGTCTCTTTATATAAGGGAGGCACAACAGAAACCTTCATTTTAAATTTTATAAAGGCATGAGACCACATCAGTAAATAAAATATATACTTTTTCAAATTCAAAAAATGCATCAGCAATTATCCAAATAATTTTAGTGGCATTTAACAGCTGAGCTGAAAAACACATTCATTTGTAACAAGTTACAGACAAAGTGTCTGGCCTACATAAAAATACACTTCTCTCAGAAGAATAAAAAAAACCTAGACAGTTATAGTATTTACATTATTCAGACTATTGTCCTCATCTTTCTTGCCATTTGTACAACGTTTCGGCTGTAGTACACTCCGGCCTTATTCAGATGCTAGGAATTTCAAACTGAACAGTTTATTACAATCACTGGGGTAGATCATCATCATTCCTTGCATAGTAGTAAGGAGTTTGTACAGCTGTGTCACTTGTGATTGCCATACACTTACACCTGTCAACACATTTCAAAAGCAGTGGAAAGGTTAGAAAGTTCAACTCTGTGTTTAAGAAATAGTTTTATTCTAAATTTCATGCTGTAAATAAGTAATATTTGTGTAAGTCTGATTGATTTAGCATTGAATTTGCTAGTTTTCCAAAAGTAATGTGTTACAGATGTATTTCTTGTTTTTGCAAGATTTTTAAACTGAGAATTAACTTTGGTTAAAAATGTGTTGGTCGCTTAAAGATAGCCAAAAGATTTTAAGATTAAAAAAGATCTCAATTTTCACTGATTGCAAACGACGGTTGATTTTTTTGTTTTTATGTAGAAACCGAACATTAAAAAGGTCAAATTTCTATAACATTTGCTTTTACCCCTAAACAAAAACAAAAAAAGACAGAAAAAGTAAGTTTAATTTTATTTTAATTTCTTTTTTTACAAATTGTTAAAACAAAATTTTTTTTTTTTAGACAAGAAAATAATTCAGCAGAATTTTAGAGGAGGAAATAATTTATTTTCTCTCTTGAAGCTAAAAAATTATCAGCAAATAAACGTATCGTTTCGAAAAACGGATATATATATATATATATTTTTTTTTTATGTGTAATTCCTTTTTTTTTCTTTTTCATTTTTTCTAAAATTCATTTTTGCAAATATGATGAACCTTTCTCTTTCTTTTTATTTTGGTAAATTCAAACTACTGATATTATTATTATTCTGTAGGGAGGTTTTTAAAATAATTTCCAAATTTCTAACAATAACTGTTTTTGCAAAGAACTAGCCAAGCCTTCCCACCTCAAAGAAAAAAAATTATTCAGCTGGTGTATTTGCTACAAATTAAATTTAGTGTTACCATGAATTTTGCTTTAAAATTTACCAAATTTAAATCTTCTCCGAGAAGTATTTCTCTTTTTCTTTTCTGGGTACTTATTTTGCGGCAATAAAACTAAAAGGCATGATTCAATCATAAATTACTGGCCTTCATTTGGTACATAAAAAACTGAAACAGTTAACATGTGTAATATTTTTCGAATGCTTTTAAGTAAACTCTGCTTGTATCGTTTGTTTTTGTTGTGTCCCATACATCAAATATTTGTTTTAAAGTTATTGTTTTCCTTATTTGTGTTTTTTACATTTTTTTTATTATCCCTTTTCTTTTGGAGATTTACGTAAGCAGATAAAATAAAGAAACTCGCCATGGTGAAAAAATGACTAAAATTTTATAAAAACAAAGTTTTATCGTCAAAATATACCTCCACTCACTTTCGATATCTACATTTTAGGGTGAATTTTCAGAAATAAAAAAAAAACTTTTCTTGAAACTCTTATTTTGGTTTTAACTGAATGATTAAAATTACTGAGCAAAAAATGCGGTTTCGGGTTTTCTCTTTTCCAATCTTCTCACTTTTTTTTTCAATTGGAGTAGATAGACTAAACTATCGCCCGGTTCACACTCCACCCACGTCTATTGAACAGGTAAAGAGGCTCATCCTTTGTTTCCTGTTTAGAATGCGGTTTCCGGTTTTCTCTTTTCCAATCTTCTCACTCCTATGTAGCCCCCTGCACATCAGTGGCGATACCACCTTGCTCGGGGTGATATGATTAAAAGAAAAAAAAGTAGTACTTCTTTTGGAAGTCATGATTTATCTCCCTCTGACACTGCAAGTTACTTGTTCACCACTGCCTTAAGAACACATGGCCAAGTGGATACAAATGTTGGTTAGTTCCTGACTTGACACTTAAAACGAAGCTACTCTCAATTAACCATCATCGACAATCTCACCTACCTCCCATTAGCATGGACCAGGCTTGCCTCCCAGAGAGTAAAACTATGCCTCCTTGGTCTCACACTTTCAGCAGACCTCAAATGGAATGGCTATATCGAATCCATTGCTAAATCCGCTGCTATGAAAGTCGGTTCTCTGTGTAGGGCCTGGAAGTTTTTTCCGTCTAAATCTATCCTGCACATATATAAATCTACCATCCACCTGTGCATTGAATACTGCTGCCATATCTGGTCAGGTGCCCCTGCTATTCTTCTTGGGCTTCTCGATAAGGTTCAGAGGAGGATCTGTAATGTGATAGATACTGACTTGGCAGACCACCTGCAGTCTCTCTCCCACAGGCGCGACGTGGCTTCCCTGTGTCTCTTCTATAAATACTTTCATGGCTTCTGCTCCGATGAACTTAGATCACTGGTGCCCCCTAGATACGAATTTGCACGGGATACTAGATTAGCAACTAGATCCCACCCTTTTACAGTGAAACCAATAAAATGCAACCGCAACTTCTACTCCAACAGTTTCTTTCCTCGCACTTCCTGACTGTGGAATTCCCTTCCACATGATTGCTTCCCCGACGGCTACAATCTCCAGGAGTTTAAATGTAAGGTCAATAGACACCTCCTAACACACTAACCTGCTCCCATTCTATCAAACACTCTTCCCATCTGCCCAACCCTCATCCTCAGTATCCTTACTCATCTGTCACCTTCCTCCTGACATTCCCTATGTCTAACCACTCCTTCTCTTTACTTTCCCCTATGTAGCCCCATGCGCAATAGTGGCAGTGGAATGCCTTGCTTGGGGTGAAATGATTAAAAAAAAAAAAAGAGGAGTTCACTAACTCTAATAACATCCTGAATAGTGGGGCAAATGTGAGCTTAAATTTCTGTATAAATCAGGCTCAGGTCAGTAGATATGAAGAGAAGACCTTTTGAAAGTGAGTTAAAAACTTTACGATAGTAAGAAAAGATCATTTGAAAGCAATGACCTTTGACTGCAATGGAAGGCGATATTGACATTGTGGTGAATAGGAAATTAAGAATTAAAAGCAACTTTCTTCTTCACTTTTACAAAAATTTACAATGACGTGAAATCCTGGTCTTGCCAAATAGAAAAAGAATTGACCATGTGTTTAAAGTAAAAGAGTAGATGTTAAATTGATTTTCTGACCAATGGAAGTAATTTGCAAGACTTGGTGATCCAGTGTGAAAAAACTAAATGGCTATAAAGGCTTTGGTCAGTGTCAGCCAGTTAATCAGATGGGAGCAGTGAGAGAGAGACGACACACTAAAATGTAACGAGAAAAACTTCAAGTCAAACCGGACGTAATGTCACATTGCACATTTGTTCTCTTTCTCCTTCTTTCTCGTGTGCTGATTCCTTTTTCTTTTTCTTGTCCATTCTCAGCATTCCCATATGCCTCATCTTATACTTGATAACAAACAGACATTTTAAGACTGAGCAAATTGTTCAAAGATACTCGTACCAACAAACACTCATACATATTTACAAACATACATACATACTTACATACACATAAACTCTCTCCAACAAGTTACTATAAACATTTCTACAACTCTTGATACTCTTAACTTTCTCACTGAACATTAACTTTTACAATTCATGTTATCCTTTTCTATTAATAAATTTCTATTTTAACATGCAAAATGTACATTTTTATTCTTCCACTAATCCACATATTCTAACATGCTGGTAACCTTACGAATTAATAGTAAGCTGTAGAGTTTGGTTATGTTTTACATAAGGCCAATTAAAAAACATTAACCATCTCCCTATAGCTTCAACATCAACATTAAGAAGGCTTTTGTTACTAACCAGCCACAGAGAGACGAGAAAAATTAGAATTTCTCTGGTGATCCTTTATAAATTGTTATTCTGCTTTAATACTAGGCACTTGAAGGAAATTTTGTGCAAATTTTTGTTTGTACCGTTTTTGTTAAGATTTTATGCAGTGGAAGTCTTGTAGTTTTTTAAATTTTGCGCCTCTTGCTGTTTCTACTAAGTTTTTTGTGTCTGAAACAGGAGCTTGCATTCGATAGAAATAAAAAATTTTGAAAATTTACAATACAAATCTTTGACTTACCTACAAAAATGCAAAACAAACAAACAAAACAACAACAACAACAACAACAGAAAAACAAGAATTTTAACAAAAATTTCGGACGTGCTAAAAAGAATTTAAAAAATTGAATTAAATAAATAAGAAAAAAACTTCAAAATTGACAGTTCCTCTTAAAAAAAATGTTTGACAATAAAACTTTATTAAGTTTAGCGCATTTTTCATCAGGGTGCATTGTTTTTTAGTTTTTTTTTTACTAGCGAGTTTGTGGAGGTTAATCTATCTTTTAATTTAGTAACATTAAAGTTTTTAATTAAAAAGTTAAATTTAATTTTTTTGATACGTTCAAACTCAATTTCTTCTACTGTGGTGAGGTCTAATTAAAAAAAAGCAAAAATAAACTTCAAAGCGAAGTAAGAAACACCAAGCAATTTCCGAGTACACAGGTCTTGCTAAAAAAATAAATAAAATAACATTAACAGAAAATAAAAAGAAATTAAATGCTGATAGTAAAACTAAAAAATGATTTCTTGTATTTTTCTTTTTTAATCAATGTTTTGTTTTTTCCACCTACCTTCAGAAATGTGTTTAGAAAAACAAACAAAAAACGGATATTGCTTTTCTTTGTACTGAAAATGATTTCGTTAGTTTTCTCTGTCAACTCAACGAACTTTTGTTTATTCGTTCACTTCATTAATGAACAACTTGAAACGAACGACACAATGAAAGAATTAAAAGTTGAAAAAACGGATATAAACTAAGAATTACTTTTGCGAAAATATATCCGGAAAAAAAAAAAAGCGGTGTTAAGTAAGAGTTGGTTCCTTGTGATAAAAATCCTTACATTTCTTGTTATTTACGAAGCTAAGTTTGTCGGTGCATGACGTTTCTTCATGACCACCGACATTACTAAGGACTCGGTACCCTCTACTACCCGAATCTATAATAGGAGGCCCTCACTCACTCATTCATTCATTTTTTTTTTAACGTTTGTAGTAGATTTCATATAAAAGTAATATTTTATTTAAATCAATATCGGGAACCATGTTTGTAAAATTAGAATAAACTACCGGTGGAGCAAGAAAAAGCAAGAAAGACAATTTTTTATTTTTACATGTGTTTCTCTTCTTCCTTCATCAACACCCCCCCGCCAAAAAAATAGATTTAGATTTTCGATTATTTATTGTTTTGAAGGATTTAACAAATTTAATAAAAATTAATTATTTCAACCCATTCAGTTGTGCCATACGTGATGCACGCTTGGGCGATCATGTCTCGAAAGAGACATGACTGAGTGGGCAGAACATTATCCCGCAGTAGGTTACAATTGCTTTCTGCGGTAGACTGGTTGCCAGCCAAGGCTATAGAAACCAATTTGTCCTATTATTTAATCCATAACTGCAGGGAATAGACGGATTAATACCTTTCCCAAGGGTATTTGCACATAAATGAATGCAAGGAATGCAATTGGAATTTGAACTCAGCTCCCTGATTTCTCGTTCCAAATTGATATCCATTGCACCACAACGCACATCCAACTACAAATCACAAATTTCAGTTAAAGCGTAGTAATTTGGAAGTGTGTATTTATTTAATAATCATTACTGTTTTGACTTGATTTTGGTTTGTTTTTAGTGGTATATCAACTCCTTATGGGTCATTTAATGGCAAAATTAAATTTTCTTTCATGGAGCATAGTAATTTCATTGACAAATGTATCACTGGTATTTTTACTTTAAAAAATTTATACTATTATAGTATTTTGACTACAGTTTGGGTATTATTTGCCTATAACTGGGACCCTAACAGGTGCTACCACTATGGGTCAGGGTGGACCTGGGAATAACTAAATAAGAGGTGGTTCTGTTGCGGAGTCGAGGTAAGGAATGGGTACTGACCTCGCAAACTTTTGTATATGTGAAAACAACAAAGACAATGTGAAGACAGAAGCTAAGATGTACAATTTCAACATCAATTTTTATTGTGATAAAATCGATGAGCAAAAGGTTGGAAATCAGATAAGGCTGAGATGTTGTCAGCGATCAGCAGGATCAACTCAGGCTGGAATGTTGTTGTAGGTTGGTGGGAATGTCATCAGTGTCTAAGGTGTGGCATGAACAGCATAGACTAGAATGTCATCAGTTGACAGGAACATTGTTGTAGGAATCTTATAGAACAAACAGCCAGTAATCAACTAGAAGTTGAGTTCAACTGACCAAATTGGTAGGTGGTTTAAATAACAACCTGGGAGATTCCATTCTGTTACAGGCAAGTCTATTCTGTAAGCAGTGATTGGCTGATAATTTCAGTGTGTACATTGAGCTCCATAAATATTGAGCAAAATATCCACCATTTGTTTTTGGGCCACATAGGGACATGTATTTAGTCACAACCCTGTTTATTTTTGTAGTTGGACACACCAGGAAGGTGAATCTCACTATCTTGAATGTTCACCTTCCTACAGGGAGACAAAAGAAGACCACCATGTTGAAAGGTAAGTTATTTAACTTGTACAATTGTCAGCATCTGGCAGGAGCATTGGCGGCATGTGGCATGAACGGCTCAAGCTGGAAAGTTATCATTGGTCAGCAGGAATGGCGCAGACAGTAAAGTCATCAGCGTTTGGCAGGAACAACACAGGCTGGAACATTGGGTCTCAGCTGCAATTGAATATAGTCTGAAGAGGAAAAGTTTGGCTGTGGCCTAGCATGTGTATACACCCAGGCTGATGGGTGAGCTAGCAAATATATACTTTGGCTGTTTACTTGCTTCTGTTTTGCTTCCTTTGCAAGATTTGATTGCAGTTAAACAGGATTGCTGTGAGCTAGCGCATGTGAAAGCCAGGACAATTGGACTGCCAATTGATCTGGCACGTCTTAGACATCTCGACCCCAAACGACCAACAGTCTAAACGAAGTTAAATCAAGCCTATATAACACAATTTTGATTCACTGTAAATAACCATATCTAAGATGTTTCAGATCAATTGGTGGCTTCCCTTATGTGGATAGGGGTTGCAGGTTCGAATCCTGTTGAATGACACACATTTTTGTAACAAAAATTTATTATAAATAATCAAGCCGGTAGAAATAAATATATATACTGTTTGATTATAAAACAGAATATCTACTTAAATATAAGTATCAATCAGAAATAATGTTCAAACAAATCATTTTGAATTGTTGGTTGTTTAAAGACCATTTCTTTAATATTCAAGTATATATAATATATTTGTTCTTCCGTGTATGAGTCAGGTAAAATGTGGTATCAGGTTGCTGTTTGTGCTATGTTATATTATGTTCTGAGTGTGTGGATTGTACTCATGGATTCATTCCTTTGTTTTCTGTATATTCTTTTCATGAATATTATTTAAACACATCTCTGGTTTGCACAGATATTGTCTTTTTGCCGGTTGGTATGTTGATTGAGTCTCTGACAACTGCCACAAACTCCACACGCCTGGTGGAAAAACTGGGACTAACTAAAGAAGCTATGCACATGTTCACTGTTTTTTTTATATTTTCTTAATGCCTATGCATTTCTGATTTTGGCAAGAGCATTAGTCATTGGTTGATTTTTGCATGACATCAGTTGACCAAATAAGCTATGTCTGGGTCATAATCTAGGTTGCCAGACATATGGAAGAATAGAAAGAGGGAAAAGAATGTTTGTTGAGAGAAGAGAGAGAGAGAGAGTTTCTCTGTCACTTTATTAGTAAAGAGGAAAGGGTATATTTCGGAACATTTTACTACTACCTATTTACTCACCAGAGATTCCATAAGACAACACACACCGTTTAAATCAAAGTGTCTATTGGTTAGAAATTAATGCTGCCATGTGAAATATTTGAATAACAAAAGAAAAATAAAAACCTACTTTTCTAAAGACTACACTTTTGGGAAAGATTTCTCATGAAATTCACAGATATCAATTTTCAGAGCAGGAATGCAACTGTCTCCACGCTGAACACAAGATATCTCGTTCTTATTTAAGTACTGCTCAGTTATTGCTCACTCTCTTTTCCTGGAATTCAAGTGCATACTCATGGTACAATACCTGAGTTTCGTGGTTCTCAAGTGGAGTCCATGTAAAATTACTTGGGGTTCACACAAAAAACTAGAAGGTTGGGGGTCAACAATAATATTCTAAGGGTCTATAGAAAAATTTTACTTCCAGACCGCTGTTTCAACTTAGAATTGGAATTTCTACAGTAATCCATGCCATATTAAAATGCTAAAAATCAAAAACAACAGCAAAACTAACAGAAATCAAGATCAAGTGATGAAAATTACTGACCATTTTACTCTAACCATTTTTTTTATTGTAAAAGTTGAATAAAAATTGAGAAGGATATATAAAGGATTATGTATATATATAATGTTACAGAAAGATACGGATATTTATGAAATAGATTAAAAACCAACATATTTTATTTGTTTGAACATTATTTTAATAGATACTCATATTTGAGTAGGTACACTGTTTAATTAAAAATAGCTTTCTGCGGTAGACTGGTTGCCAGCCAAAGCTAAGAAACTCAATCTATCCTATTATTTAACCCATAACTGGAGGGAAGAGATGGATGAATACCTTTCCCAAGGGTATTTGCATGTAAGTGAATGCAACGAATTCAACTGGAATTTGAACTCGGCTCTCCGATTTCTCGTTCCGAACCGATATCCACTGCACCACAAACGCACATCCATTCACATTACTAAGTTTTAAAACAAGGTTTGAAAAGGTCTTAAATATTCAGATGTATATATTTAATGAAAATATTTTTCACTCCTGCACATAATTTTATGTGTCTTTTCAGATTTTAAGTATTTGAAAAGAAAGCATTACAGATTTTGCAAAGATATTGTTTCTCTCCAGCATGTTTTAAAATTTATTACATTTGTAAATGTAAATTCACAAACTTTACAAGAACGTAGCTTCAGTATTCAGTGCATCTGCACGTGGTGCAGCAAACAAGACTAGAGTAAAAGTGTGCTTATATTTTTCACAAGAATACACTTTATTGAGTTCTCATGAGACACTTAAACTGACTTGTGAAACTGTATATCCAAATATTTTACAAGAATATGCTTAAACCACTGTATGCATTCATATGTAACTCATCAATATTAACTTGTCTAAAAATACTGATCTGTAAAATTAAAATAGTAATTGAGGCTCTCAGTACAAGAAGGTACTTTTCACCATATATGTGAAAATCAGTTAAACATAACAGTCTATTTGCCCAAACCTTCCTTTATCTGGAAAGCAACTTGACTAAAGCATAAAGCACTCAATACAAGATCTAAATTCCTTTAGTTCACAAATAATGTTGAATACATTCCCACCTGGCTATGCAGGATCATGCCGAGTGTTGGTGTGGAAAGTACGTTTCCCCACATCCCAGTAGTGTTTGTTTATGTCTTTTATACAATTAATATTTTTCTAATCATTATGGTTATCTCACCAGTAACAGTGTGTAATGATGTGAATAGTAAATAAAATAACTTTCTTTTCATCAATGTTTGCAAATTTGCAAAGTGTGAAAATCTATTTTTGACCAATAGAAAAAAAGTTTGGCTCTTTGCTAAGAAAAGATCAAGAAAAATTTCTAACCAATGAAAAAGAGCGATTTACAAAAAATAACAAATTGGGCTTTCACTGACCACTGTCATGTTTCTTTCAGCCTAAAAAAGAGTGTGTTGTGATCTAATCATGTGACTGAGCTGGTCTATTTATAAACATGCTTGGTTAGTCAGTGACAGAGTTAGAGAAAAACTGGAGAAATAGAAAAACAGAGGCCACTCATCTGGATAACACCAGTGTCAAATTACACACTAATACATTTTTAGCCTCTAATGACAACTTAGAATTTCAAGGACTCTATTCAATGGTTAAAGCTAAGTATCTAAAATATATATTCTATTTTGAACCCAACAGTATAACTTTTGTGAGAAAATATAAATCCTCTCAATTTGTTTTAAGCCTTTTCAAAACCTTTAAGTTGAATTCAAATGTAATACTTTTGTATAAAAAACAAACTCTCTCAATTTGTTTTAAACATTTAAGAATTTACCTAGTGTCTGATAATTTAATATGAACATTTTTCTTTTGACTATTCATCAAATCTATGAACCTTTAATGTGTGATTACTTGTCTTGAAACAAGATACTGACAATTACAACTGTGTAAATTTGTAAATAAATTCTTTATCTTGTGTCATTAAAATATACATGTGTTTCCTCGTCTTATACCCTACCTCACCTTCCTTCACTGGTGATGTACAACATGTGAGGAAACTAAAACTTACAGCTTTCACATCAGTCAAGATGTTTAACGACAAAATTGATATGAATCAAGTGACCACAGAGGCTATCAATAAAATACAAACAGTAGCCATCAAACCGCCCTTGTTTATGGAATCAAATGTACTTGCTTGGTTCACAATCAGTATTTGAGATTTAAAAGAGAAATCACTCAACTGGCGGTAGAGAGGAAGGGATAATTTTCTCACCCCTAAATCATTTTACTCAACCAGCTCCATTTTCTTAATAGTTGCCTTAAGTAAGCATAGCATGAATCGCTGAGAAAAACAAAAAATGAAATTTTAATTAAAGTTTCAAACATGTTAGAAAGGGTTTAAAATTTTTTTTAAAATAACAAAATTTGATCTTTCCTCTTAATAATAGCAAGAACATTTTGATGATAAAACTTTGTTTTTATTAAGTTTAAGCCCTTTTAACATCATGATATACTGTTTTTTGACAATTGAGTGAGGGTACCTAAATTTATAGTTTCTTTCTTCTGTTTGACTACAACCTCCATCTCATAGATGATAAAAAATAACAAATCTGATTTTCTCAACGATTTTCTATAAAAAAATTACTTACTTGTATAATTTGGTTTTTGGTGCATGCTTGAAAGAAGTATGCATATTTTTTTTCTTTCTTTCAAATGTTTGTTTTTACTTTTTGTAAACAGAGAGAAAATATATATATCAGTCAAGGGTAATATTTTTCTAAATAAGTTTTAAAAATCTGTGAGTGTTTTTTATCTGGGCGACAAAGACATTTTGACTTCCACTCTGGAAGTGTTAATTAAATGAATGTTTACACTGACTGGGACTATAAAAGGTCATTGTAGGTCATCTAAGTAACTTGTGAATCTTCAATGGCATACTTTTGGGTTGTAAAAGGAATCAGATTTCTTTTTCTGTATTTGAAGGGACATGTTTCATTGCAGAAATTTTTAATCGACTGCAGGTGAATAAAGCAATAAACTTTAACTGCCCAATTAAGTTTTTAATCGATGGAGTCGATCAAGTGATTGAAATCTCAAAGAAATCTCAATTATGGAAGCACAGTTTAATATCCTGAAAATAAGGACTACTGTTCAGCAATTTTATCATGTGCTGGCAGCACTATTACCAGAGAGAGTATGCAAACTACTACCCACCGATTTACAGTCATGAGACCATGAAAAACTTAGAGAAGCAATTATAGCTCCGTATGAAAAATCAAAGCAAGAGTTGCTTCATAAATTGATGACTTCTTAAACCCTCACAGGCAGACCATCTGTTTATTTAAATGAACTAATGCCTAATAGCTACAAAAATTGGAGTGAGAAGCAACATCATATGATACAAATTCATCCAAACAATGCCAATTAACTTAAGACCTGTCCTTGCAGCATAAACATATTTAGAAACAGAAAGACTTGGGAAAATGGCTAACAACCTACTGCTGTATTTTAATCAGGAAAACTCCAACCCCATTCAGCAGGTTCAACTAAAAGAAGAAAACGGCTGCCATAGTCGGAATTACAAATTTCAATCTATTTTAAATCCATATCATCTCAACCAGAAGCCAAAAATATGCAGGTCACACATTTACATTAGCTTTTTATAAAAATTCATCAGTGTGTTTATGTGTAAGTTTATGTTAGCCATTACAAATATTTGAAACCTGATTTTAAACATGATTTTCTTCTTTTTAAATTCCAAATATATCAATTATTTCTGTTGTGAGTTTAGACAAAGTATCCAGATTAATTTTCTGAAAACACAGATTCACAAAATCTATATGGATAATGTCTCTATCAAGTATGAACTCACACATAGCTTTTCAAATATGACTATTATGAAAATTCAGGGTGCCAAAATTAACAAGAATATGGGTTCTTTTCAGTGTGTATTTGCGTATGATCCACTAAATTTGAATGCCATTTAAATGCAGGTGCTCATATTTCACAAGTGTATGGCCTTTCTCCAGAGTGTGTCTGCATATGACATACCAAATTAGTCTTCTGTGAGAATGCAGAATCACAAATTTCACCAGGGTATGGTTTCTCTCCAGTATGTTTATACATATGACGTTCCAAATGTGCTTTCTTTGAAAATGCACATCCACAAATATCACAAGAATAAGGTTTTTCTCCAGTGTGTGTTCGTATATGGCCCACCAAAGCTGATTTTTGTGAAAATGCAAATCCACAAATTTTACAAGAATGAGGTTTCTCTCCAGTGTGTGTTCGCATATGGAATACCAAAACTGATTTCCGTGAAAATGCAGATCCACAAACCTCACAATAATGAGACTTCTCTCCGGGGTGTGTTCGCATATGGAATACCAAAGCTAATTTTTGTGAAAATGCAGATTCACAAACTTTGTATGAATGCGGTTTTTCACCAGTATGAGTTTGTATATGGCACACCAAAGCTGACTTCCGGGAAAATGAAGATCCACAAATTTCACAAGAATGTGGTTTCTCTCCTCTGTGTGTTTGTATATGTGCCACCAAACCTGATTTTCATGAGAATGCTGATCCACAAAGGTTTCAAGAATATGGTTTCTCTCCAGTGTGTTTACGCATATGCCTTACCAAATTTGACATCCATGAAAATGCAGATTCACAATATTCACATGAATATGTTTTTTCACTAGAATGCGTAGGCATATTGCTCACCAAATGAGACATCTGTAAAAATGCAAATCCACAAATGTCACAGCAACAGCAATTATGTCAATCCAAATTTTTTGTAGAGGCAAACCATCTGTGAAGAAAAATCAAAGATATACTAACAGAGACCATCAATAATGTATAAAATCAGTTTATATTATAAAAGACAGCTATAATTTTATCATAAGGTTAATTTAGTTTGGCACAGAGGCATATTTATGCAATAACTAGTGATGATCAAATTCATTACAGTAGCTGACATTCTGTGAGACTGCTTGACCATCAAAATTTATCCTACACAAAAACACACAAGAAATATTTTCATATATATATATATGTGTGTGTGTGTGTGTGTGTGTCAAAAATTAACTGTAATTTCAAACAAACTGACTACAAGCTGTTTTGGCACTTATACTCAGGACCAATTTGACTTTGAATTTATATCCAAGTTTGATGGTTCTCCTATAAGTACCAGCTGTTGTTGAATGAGTGGAGAAAACAGAGCTCACTTTCCAACTATGCAAACTGAAAGAGCCAGCAACAGTCATTCCTTTGAGTTTATCCTCTGATGCCTATACTATATACTAAATAAGCTGAAATAAGAAGAAAAGGCTGACTTTAACAGTAAAAAATGGGTTCATTATACTGACTGGTTTGTGGCAAGACAACAGTTGGTGAAATAGTTGATATCTACTTGACAGATTTAAGGTAACTGTCTGTGCCATTTGGGGTAATGAATGACTGGATGCTGGGGTGAACTTTTGTGGCAGGATTGCCAGATGATGTCAGCTTTTGTGAGCAACATACAGAATTGATGAGCTGATCATTTATTGGTCTGAACCTGAGCAGAACCAGTGGTAGCAGCAAGAATCGAGAGCAAAGCAAATCAGTATCCTAACCAGAGAAGTATATATGAAGTGATTCTTCTGCCATTGGCAAGAGCAATGACTCTCATACATTAAAAATGTGGTGGTTGACACCATTTTGCAAGGGAGTGCCAGAGTCAAAGTGGTGTGGGGAGCATGAGCCGGGAAGCACAGAGAGAGCTGAGATGCTATCACTGTAGCATACTGGCTCATGTGGCATGTAATTTTTCAGGAAATGGACCCAGTGGTAAGGTATCATCACCATCTTCATCCCTTGTAAGACAGTTAATGTATTATTAACTGTTAACTGTAGTCAGAATCTAGATAGATGGTGTTTAGCACTTGTTGACATAGAATGTTCTAGGTTAATAGTGTGCATTACTGGAGAAGATGTGTTGACATCAGCGTTGTTTTTTGAGCATACTGCGAAGAGCCAGAGTTGTTACAATTCACACAGAGCAAGGTGACCGTGATGAAGTAGGTGTTCTGGTCATGCAGAAAAAACACCTTGGCTATGATCTGCTGATTGGAATTGTTGCAATACATGCATTAGGAGGCGCTGTGATCATGCCAGGTGGAAACTTGCAACTTGACAGTAGAAAAGAATCATGTGTAGCAATCTCTCTTGAAGAACCCAATTTCTGTGCTACTATTGACCACAAAGAAAAAACCTGAACTATTAAGTAGAAGTGAGCTATGAATAAAGTACCAAAAACAGCTACAGTTCTGGAATGCTCATTATCTAATAAGATCAGAGCTGGGTCAAAACACCAGCAAAAAGTTGAAATCTGCACCCACCAACACCAAATCACTTGAATTTTGGCACAAATATTCCCCTTCATGAGTTAGGAAAAAGTACTAAATTATTTTGTGCTAAACCTTACCGTTCTGATTTTAGGTGGGGTGTAAAATTTTCATATTTTGCTTCTAAATTAAGGCTGTGAAATATCACAGAATTTCAGCGTTTTTTAAAAATTTAAAAAAAAATACTTCCACATATTGAATATTTCTGAAATTTGATAGGAAGGAAAAATGTGGATCTTTATTGTTACAACATTGCCACTGCTGTGTTTATCACTATTACAAAAAACAATCAGTATTGTGGGTCAAGTGTGACAGCTACATAAGTTAACTTTAATATTTCAAGACAACAGCTTAGTAGATTTTTGACAATCTAGTAGCTCACGTAAACTCATGTTGATGGAGCACCAAGGAAATAAGATTGTCAGAGCAGAAGCTGTCAAAACATTTGTAGAAAAGACAGAGGGAAGCCACATCTCATTAGCAAGAAAGTTACTGAAGTCGAGCTGCCAAATTGGGATTGATTACATTGCGAATCCTCTTTTAGATTTTGTCAAGAACCCCAAGATGAATAAATAGCAGGAGCATCTGACCAGATATGGCAACAGTATTCAATACACGGATAACCAGATTTATTTAACTTAACTCTTGGTGATGGATGTCAATACTCTACTTTTTTTCTCATAGATATATGCAAATTAATTTGCTGTTTATAAACCCATTCACCTTTTTTGTCTTGATTGTTAATTAACTGATGTCAGTTCAGTCGAATGTGTCAAGAGGATGACATCATCAATACCCAATCTTCTTCCTGTACATGTATGCAAATTTGAGATGGTAAAAAAGTCAGATCAGTGCTAGAGTGAGAGTTGATTTCCCTGAGAGTCAATCTGTTATTTATTATGATTCTATGCAAATTTGAGGTGGTAAAAAGTCAGTTCATTGCGAGAGTGAGAGTTGATTTCCCTGAGAGTCAATCTGTTATTTATTATGATTCTATGCAAATTTGAGATGGTCAAAAAGTCAGTTCAGTGCTAGAGTGAGAGTTGATTTCCCTGAGAGTCAATCTGTTATTTATTATGATTCTATGCAAATTTGAGATGGTCAAAAAGTCAGTTCAGTGCTAGAGTGAGAGTTGATTTCCCTGAGAGTCAATCTGTTAATTATTATGATTCTATGCAAATTTGAGATGGTCAAAAAGTCAGTTCAGTGCTAGAGTGAGAGTTGATTTCCCTGAGAGTCAATCTGTTATTTATTATGATTCTATGCAAATTTGAGATGGTCAAAAAGTCAGTTCAGTGCTAGAGTGAGAGTTGATTTCCCTGAGAGTCAATCTGTTATTTATTATGATTCTATGCAAATTTGAGATGGTAAAAAGTCAGTTCAGTGCTAGAGTGAGAGTTGATTTCCCTGAGAGTCAATCTGTTATTTATTATGATTCTATGCAAATTTGAGATGGTCAAAAAGTCAGTTCATTGCGAGAGTGAGAGTTGATTTCCCTGAGAGTCAATCTGTTATTTATTATGATTCTATGCATATTTGAGATGGTCAAAAAGTCAGTTCAGTGCTAGAGTGAGAGTTGATTTCCCTGAGAGTCAATCTGTTAATTATTATGATTCTATGCAAATTTGAGATGGTCAAAAAGTCAGTTCAGTGCTAGAGTGAGAGTTGATTTCCCTGAGAGTCAATCTGTTATTTATTATGATTCTATGCAAATTTGAGATGGTAAAAAGTCAGTTCAGTGCTAGGAGTGAGAGTTGATTTCCCTGAGAGTCAATCTGTTAATTATTATGATTCTATGCAAATTTGAGATGGTCAAAAAGTCAGTTCAGTGCTAGAGTGAGAGTTGATTTCCCTGAGAGTCAATCTGTTATTTATTATGATTCTATGCAAATTTGAGATGGTCAAAAAGTCAGTTCATTGCGAGAGTGAGAGTTGATTTCCCTGAGAGTCAATCTGTTAATTATTATGATTCTATGCAAATTTGAGATGGTCAAAAAGTCAGTTCAAAAGTTAGAGTGAGAGTTGATTTCCCTGAGAGTCAATCTGTTAATTATTATGATTCTATGCAAATTTGAGATGGTAAAAAAGTCAGTTCAGTGCAGAGTGAGAGTTGATTTCCCTGAGAGTCAATCTGTTATTTATTATGATTCATAAAATTTGAGATGGTAAAAAAGTCAGTTCAGTGTGAGAGTGAGAGTTGATTTCCCTGAGAGTCAATCTGTTAATTATTATGATTCTATGCAAATTTGAGATGGTAAAAAAAGTCAGTTCAGTGTAAGAGTGAGAGCTGATTTCCCCTGAGAGTCAATCTGTTATTTGTTATGATTCTATAAATTTGAGATGGTCAAAAAGTCAGTTCATTGCGAGAGTGAGAGTTGATTTTGAGAGTCAATCTGTTATTTATTATGATTCTATGCAAATTTGAGATGGTCAAAAAGTCAGTTCAGTGCTAGAGGAGTTGATTTCCTGAGAGTCAATCTGTTAATTATTATGATTCTATGCAAATTTGAGATGGTCAAAAAGTCAGTTCAGTGCTAGAGTTGATTTCCCTGAGAGTCAATCTGTTATTTATTATGATTCTTCTATGCAAATTTGAGATGGTCAAAAAAGTCAGTTCATTGCGAGAGTGAGAGTTGATTTCCTGAGAGTCAATCTGTTATTTATTATGATTCTATGCAAATTTGAGATGGTAAAAAGTCAGTTCAGTGCTAGAGTGAGAGTTGATTTCCCTGAGAGTCAATCTGTTATTTATTATGATTCTATGCAAATTTGAGATGGTCAAAAAGTCAGTTCATTGCGAGAGTGAGAGTTGATTTCCTGAGAGTCAATCTGTTATTTATTATGATTCTATGCATATTTGAGATGGTCAAAAAGTCAGTTCAGTGCTAGAGTGAGAGTTGATTTCCCTGAGAGTCAATCTGTTAATTATTATGATTCTATGCAAATTTGAGATGGTCAAAAAGTCAGTTCATTGCGAGAGTGAGAGTTGATTTCCCTGAGAGTCAATCTGTTATTTATTATGATTCTATGCTAATTTGAGATGGTAAAAAAGTCAGTTCAGTGCTAGAGTGAGAGTTGATTTCCCTGAGAGTCAATCTGTTAATTATTATGATTCTATGCAAATTTGAGATGGTCAAAAAGTCAGTTCAGTGCTAGAGTGAGAGTTGATTTCCCTGAGAGTCAATCTGTTAATTATTATGATTCTATGCAAATTTGAGATGGTAAAAAAGTCAGTTCAGTGTGAGAGTGAGAGTTGATTTCCCTGAGAGTCAATCTGTTAATTATTATGATTCTATGCAAATTTGAGATGGTAAAAAAGTCAGTTCAGTGTAAGAGTGAGAGTTGATTTCCCTGAGAGTCAATCTGTTATTTGTTATGATTCTATGCAAATTTGAGATGGTCAAAAAGTCAGTTCAGTGCGAGAGTGAGAGTTGATTTCCCTGAGAGTCAATCTGTTATTTATTATGATTCTATGCAAATTTGAGATGGTCAAAAAGTCAGTTCAGTGTGAGAGTGAGAGTTGATTTCCCTGAGAGTCAATCTGTTATTTATTATGATTCTATGCAAATTTGAGATGGTAAAAAAGTCAGTTCAGTGCGAGAGTGAGAGTTGATTTCCCTGAGAGTCAATCTGTTATTTATTATGATTCTTTCTCTTTCCAAGAGAAAGGATCTCCATTCTTTGAAAAACCTACTGTCATCTAACTATTCACTCTGGTTGACCATTTGGTTCTACATGCCTTGGAAGAAAACCATTTTTATTTGAAGCTAAATCAAAATAACTGGATGATAATGGACATATCTTCTGAAGGTTAAATTTTGTATATAGAATGGACAAAGAATGATGCAAGTCTTCTTGAGAGCGGCACACTGTGCCTCTTAGGCCTCACTTTTTCAACTGACAGGAAGTGGAACAAATATATCAAATCTATATCTGCATCTACTGCTAGGAATGTTGGCTCTCTGTGTCAAGCCAGAAGGTTTTTCCTCACCAGAATTCATCTTGCACATTTATAAATTTACCATTCTTCCATGCATTGAATACTTTTGCTATACTGGATCAGGTGCCTCCGTTATTCATCCTGAGGTTGTTGACAAAACCTAAAGAAGGATATGCAATGTAATTAGTTCTGACTCTGTGTCTCAAGTTAAGTCACATTCTTATTGAAATGTCATGGCTTTTCTCTGTTTATTTCTACTAATAATTTCATGGTAATTGCAATGATGAGCATTTTTTCCCATGGTGTCCTGGCCACATGAATTTAAGTGTGCTACTAGATTGGCTTCTAGGTCCCACCCTTTTACCGTAGAAATCGTTAAATGTAACCACAACAGTTTCTTTTCTCATTTTTAAAATTTTTGCACATTAGGGAAGTAAAGGATAGAGCAAAGCTGATACGAATGGTAATCAGACAATTTCCCCAGCAGACAGTTTGTCAACAGGACAATTGGTTGATGCTTTAAGTTCTAGCTCCCATCTCGGGTTTTTTTGTTTTTGTTTTTAACATTCTTTCTAAGACCTTCAGTTGTCATCATGGAGTTTGTCAAGACAGAAAGAGGAAACAGAAAGATTTTATTTGAGGGATACGCCTACATTTATAAGAAAGCTAGAGAATCCAAATCTTACTGGAGATGCAAACAATGAAAACTAAGCAAATCGATGACAACAATTGATGATGTAATTAGCAGAACACCTTTGAAATATTTGGATTGACCTACACCTTGACAGTATGCAAAAAAAAAAATGGATGAGAGTCTGAACTTGGAAAGACTTAAAGCATTGACCAATTGTCCTGCCTGTTAATTGTCTATCGGTGAACTGTCTGCGCATAGATACTAAAAGATTAAGACAGCAGTAGGAAAATTTAAGGTTGTCATATTAACACTTTTTGATTATCTCTGGCTAACTTTTCCTTCAATTTAGTTGACAAATATCTACATTTAATTTTTATCATTTTTTTTGGTTTGTCATGCATCTTTTTTTGCTGTTTCCCCCCCCCCCCCAGATAAATTCATACAATTATTTTATTCTTATGGTAATCATTAGTTATGTAGGATTTATGTTTAATAAATAATAATGTAATTTTTTGTGAGTAATTTGCTATCAGCATCAGTGTTGTTGTTTTTTTTTTTAAATATAGATCTGGGCTTTTCAATTCCTGTCTGTATTTTTAACTCTGAAAGTATATTAGCAGTGATTTACTTTTAGCCTTTAAGCAACTCCTGTAAGCAGTGACCTCAACTTTTGACATTGAATGAATTTTCCCATCCTATGTACTAATGAATCTGAAACCAAGAAACTGTCTTAGTAGAGATAAAGCAGCAAAATAGGTGTTTCTATTTAAATCCATGAATGCAAACACTGCTTATGTTGAATTTAGAAATTTGTTAAATGGTTAAAATTTTATTTTATAGTAAAATAACATCATCACTTGGTTAATAAATGTTTGATTCAACAATTTTCCTCTTTCATGAAAACAAAAATTGTTTTATTTATAAATATTTTGTGTCAAATGAAGATTTCTGTAAAATTGATTTAAATCAGTGATTTATTTTACTTTTTTTTAAATCATTTAATTTTGATGTCAGTAAAAGATCACTTAAATGTTGAAGTCTGCTTAGGTAGATGGAGGCACATTAGAGAAATGGATATTGGTTCCTTATATTTTGGAATCAAGGAGCCAAGTCCAAATTTCAGTTTAGTTCGTTACATTCAGTTATGTGCAAATACCCTTTGAGAAAAATGTCATTCAAACACTTCTTCCTCTGCTTTCATGCTAGGAATAAGACAGATGGGATCCTATAGGTTTTGGAAGCAACTGATCTTAGAGAAGGACAATTCTGAATTTAAAATCTCCAATTATGGGTGAAATAGTCTCACTAACCCATAGTTGGTCAAGCAGGGTGAGTACAGCTACACCACTAAAGATACTTTAAAACAAGTCATCAGTAAATCTTCATGCCATCATGGTTAAGCAACTCTTGTCAGTAGTGGCCTTATCTTTTTGTTTTGAAAGAATTTTCTTGTCCTATATACTGATGAATTCCAAACTGAGAAATCGTCTTGGTAGAGATAAAGCAGCAAAACAGGTGTTTGTGTTTAAATCCATGAATGCAAACGTTGCTCATGTTGAATTAAAAATTTTATTAATGGTTGAAATTTTATTTTATAATAAAAAAAGAATCGTTCACAATTTTCTTTTCTTGCAAATATTCACTGTACATAACACATTACACATGGTTAAAACAGAAGCAGTTATAATGAGGTATCCGCTGCAGAGCCATTGAAACATTATCAGGATAGCCAGTCAAAAATATCTACTTTATCATGTTTAAAGTCCCTCCCCACATGAATGCTGCCAATCCTGATTTCATTTACACAAACAGCCATTAGTTCTTTTGACCACCCAACATGCTTCAAATGCTCCCATAATGAATGGCTTCCTTTAACCTGCATTGAAGCATGAAAAGGCTGTCATCACTCGGTGTTGAACTATGCCCACTATTACATTTAAATATGCTTTATCTCTGATATTGATCATTTTTACCTATAAATATAGTATACCTCAAAACTATCTAAATCTATCTAAATCTAAACTTATTTTATAAATGGAATTTGTCTTTGTGTGTGTGTGTGTGTGCGCGCGTGTGTGTCTGTTACCTATAGACTCTGAAACAGCTGAACTGATTTTCTTTAAAATTTACACAGTTGTACTATAAGCGTCTGTGAGTGTTCTTAGCTAGGTTTTGTGTCAAGGTACCCCCGATAAATATTGAAAATCGATAATCGAAAAAATCGGGTTATAGAAGGAGTGATCCGATTTTAATCAAATTTGATACACTCATAGACAAAAACATAAGAAACAATATTCAGAAGTTTCAAGGTTGCAGTCTTACAATAGTGCAGAAAATCGATAATATATATATATATATATATATATATATATATATATATATATAAAAGGCAAGATGTTTGTGTGTGTGTCTGTTTATCTATCTGTATGTCCTTTATACAAATCCACAATTTTTATCCGATTCTCACCAAACTTCAAAATTTGACTAACATCCATTCATTTTTCTTTCAGTCTACAGTTTCGCTTTAACTGAAAACAACTATTGCTTTTTAATCTTTCGTGTCAATGTCCAAAGAGTCTGAGCTCCAGGACCTTGGATTAGTTTTAAAGCTTTCATTAAACCCAAGCAACGTCAGGCTATACTGCTAGTATAATTATATATAATATCCCTATCAAAATATTTTTGGTATCTGAAAGAAACAAATAAAACTCCCACAATAAAATGGAAAATTTAAAAAAAAGCTATGTAAGTTTTTAAATGCCCCATGCCCCTGTGTTTATATGAAAAACTATATATAATTAAATTTCTTAAGAATGAAATCTATTAAATAAATGTAATGAAACAAATGTTATATATAAACATTGTAAAATGTTCACCTTGGAATATAGTTAAAAAATTTTTCTTAAAAGAATATCAACATAAATATATCCGATAATTTTTGTATTATAATAATATTAATTAAAGATATTAAAATTTGTCAAATTAAGAGTTTAGAAAAAATTGGGAAAAAACAGCACTCTGAACTGAAATAAAAATAGTATAATCATACTCAAAGTCCCCTTTAAGTTAGATAAAAAATATAAAATGTTTTCTTTTCTTTTTTTGTTTTTAAAAACACTGGAATACAGAGAAAGCTAAGAAAATAATCTTGTAACAAAAATTGATACATCTCACCAGAAGAGAGCAGTCTAGACAGTGGCTCAATAGACTAACACTTTTCATCTAAGATTAAAAGAAGAAAACCTGTATGCCCCAAACATAAACCTATATTTTTAAATTTGAAATTTGAACTTCATTCTGATTAGTTAAACACACATGTTTCTGTTTTCCCCATCCATATAAACTTTTTAAATAACAAGTGTATTGTTTTATACATTCAAATGTAAATCGTTTTTCACAATAATGAGTCAACATTGCCTGATGACGAGGTAAAATCTTGAAACATAAAAATTTCTGTGTCACAATGTAAACTAATTTTAAATAAAAACAAATTAATTATATATATATATATATATATATATATATATATATATATAATAAAAATATAGTCTATATATATATAATAAAAATATAGTCTCTCTCTATATATATATTTAATAAAAATATAGTCTATATATATATATATATATAATATTATTGGTATAGCTTATTTTTTTACTTAATAAGTTTCAAATCCAAGAATATGAAAAGAATTTTTTGTTGTCGTTATAGACAACATGAAGGCATACAAATAATTTTTATGAGAAACAGGACAGAATAAATATATACACACATTCCATGGTGATGACTAAATTCACTTCATTATCATCTTAATGTTTACCATGTGGGCATCTCTAAGAATTTAAAAAAATTTATGACCCTGGTAAAATTTTGAAAATGTTACAAATGAATTGAATGATAATAAAAATAAAAAAAGAGATTACTGTCTGATTAATGCAGACTAAAACAGCCTTCCTTCATTATGAAAAATATAGGAGTTTATGGTTCAAGAGTGAAAAAAAAAATTAAAATTAAAAATGAATTAGCAACAGGGTTCAAATTTTAATATAGTTTGTATTTACTTTACATTAATATCTCAAATGTTCTATCATATTTTATTGAAGAAATTGAAAAGTAATGTTCCAAATATTTTGATTAAAATAAATCAAAATTCATATTTACCAGATTCTTGAAGAAATTAATTTATTTTATTCATGTACAAAAAATACATCATAAGCATTTTTTCATTTGTCATGTGTCTATATGTATGTTTAAACTTTTTACTGACCTCCATGAAATTTATATAAATTATATTTTCTTTTGTGATATGTTTATCCCATTTCAGTGCAAATGCAGATTCTTACATTTTACAGTTATTTTTTTTATTATGTTTAGTGAAAATGTAGACACAGAAACTCTCTAAAATAGGATTTCTGTCCAGTGTGTCTACATGTGAAGCACCAATGCTAATATCTCTGAAAATGCAGACATACAAACTTCACAAGAAGTGTTTCTCTCTAGTGAGAATTTATAAAGGATGTTATACATAGATCAACAAAATTCACATAGGTATGATTGGCATCCAGTGTTTTCATTTGGCTCTCCAAATGTGACATCTGTGAAAATGCAGATACAAAAACTTAATAAAAATGTGATTTCTCTTTACTGTGTGTTCGCTTATGGTGGTCCAAATGTGACTTCCGTGAAAATGCAGTTCCACAAACTTCACAAGAGAAAGGTTTTTCTCCAGTGTGTGTTCGGATATGGCTCTCCAAATTTGGCTTTTGTGAAAAGGAAGAACCACAAACTTCACAAGAATGTGGTTTCTCTCCAGTGTGTGTTTGCAAATGGCATACCAAATTTGACTTCCATGAAAATGCAGAGCCACAAACTTCACAATAATATTTCTCTCCAGTGTGTGCTCTCTTATGGAGTTCCAAATATGACTTCTGTGAAAATGCTGAGCGACAAAGTTCACAATAATATGGTTTCTCTCCAGTGTGTGTTCGCACATGGCGTTCCAAATGTGACTTCTGTGAAAATGCAGTTCCACAAACTTCACAATAAAATGGTTTCTCTCCAGTGTGTGTTCGCATATGACGCTCCAAAGATGACCTCTGTGAAAATGCAGATCCACAAATTTCACAAGAATATGGTTTCTCGCCAGTGTGTGTTCGCATATGTCTTACTAAAATTGACTTCCGTGAAAATGCATCTCCACAAACTTCACAATAATATGGTTTATCTTTAGTGTATTTTTCCATATGGAATATCAATTTAAAGCAGTATAAATGCTGTTCAACAAACTTCACAAGAATATGGTTTTTACTCTCTTGTGTGCCTACATATGACTCAAATATGATCTGCTTGAAAATATAGATCCAAAACATTCACAAGAATATCACTTCATTCTACTGTGTTCCCATATGGCACACAAAATCTGACTTCATTAAAAAGATTCGCAAACTTCAGAAGAATGTATTTTGTTGCTCTCATTTGCTCACATGTAAAACTGTTTTGTAGACAAATCACAAATTCCACAAGTACATGATTTCTTGCTGGTTTATGTTCATTGTTATGCTTCCAAAAATGTAGATACAACGTTTTACATGAAGCTTGCAGCATATATTTTTCTCTTCTTCATGAAATGTCAAGTCTAGTTTTCTTTCATTTAAATTTTCAATAATAACAGTTTTCATGCATATCACATTTTGTAAAGTTGGCACATCTGTGAACAAAAAGAAATAAAATATATATTAACAGTGAGAGTGAATAATATATGAAATTAGTTAACATTGTAATAGATAAATGCAGTTGCATATTAAGGCTAATTTGGCAATGATGCAATAGTGAGAGAAGCTCAAAAACATTGGTTTAGTTGACAGTCTGAACAAGATTGCTTACCATCAAGCTTCGTGCAAAAACTAGATGGTTCTGTCTGCACAAAGATGTATGAATAGAAATGTTATGATTTTCCTATGAAAATACAGATAAAAAATATGGTTGTAATTTTATGCTGCAAGAAGCAACTATCCTCTAATTTTATGAACATTAAAATTTGAAACATTTTTATCAAGGGTGCATAGTTACTGAAGATAAACGAACTAAGTTTTTACAGTAACATGAAGTGAAAAGTCCCATACATCTACACAGGTGAACCAATAATGCATACCAATCATGTCAGACAGGTAACTATGAATATCAATGAGGCCATTCTTTAAAAAATCTACTTCACTAAAGGAATAAAATCAATCTCTATTCATTTATCATAAAATGTAATGTGATTTAGAGCAGAGAATTAAGTCACAACTTAATAAATTTCAACATTAATTATAAAATTAATGTTTTTTTTATTTCATAAATGTTGACAGTTTTATTTATATCACTGGAATGGTTTGCAAAACATTTGCTAATTGCCAATTGATTCAAACTTTATAAAATGGTAAATAAGGAATTCCTTATAGTTGGTTCAAATATTTTAATAATTTATTTGATGTTTATCAACTTCTGAATAAAACAATTGCTTTCATATTTATTTCTTTATAAACTGATAAATGATAAATATTGCATTGTATTAGTTTTTAGAATATAAAATTATTCTTATAAATAATGATCTAATAAATAGTATTTAATATTTTTGTTGTAACTTCTCATGAACAAAGAAAATGCATAAATTCCCTTTTATCATGTGTTTAAGTTTTATTCCAATTTTAATTGTTGCTTTTTAAAACAGCAAATGCTGCTGAAGAGTGAAGGTAGTTAAAAAAGTGGTATCATGGGAAAAAAGTGTCACTTTGAAACTATGTCTTATTGTGGGCATGTTTATCCATATTTGCTGAGGAGTCAGTTTAAAATACCAAATAATACAATTTAATAAAATGTTTTTTTAACACAAATTTTATAAATCAAGACAGTATTATTAATCTGGCAATCATTCATTTGTTCATACATTTTAAGTGGATAATAACACAAAAGAAAAATACTTGCAGAAAAACTCATTTTTTAAATCAAAATCTTTGTGCCATTAATAAGACAATCATGTCATAAAAACAATTTGTATCAACTCTATAGAATCACAGGATTTTGAAAATGACTGCATCTAAAGTTGTTTACTTGTAAATAGGCATTATCATCTGTATCAGCAAAGCTTTCAGGTAAAATGGGTTTTAAAAACCTAAAAATCAACTCAGTATTGGCTGTGTAAAAAATTGCAGTATTAAGGAACGAATAAAATATTTCCAACATTCAAAATATTAATTTAAAACAGTGCCCAATAAAAAAAATAAGGAACTGAATATTTATTATAAATTATACTTTAGAACATGTAAAGACTACAACCTACTACACAATTGTACATTGTTTCAACATTGAAAGAACAATGTCTCATCAGGTCGTAAATGATGATATATACAGGGTTAAATTGTAATGATGCTTAGTGCCAAAATTGCTGTTTTTTTCAGTAATTTACTGGTAGAAAGGCATTTTAGGCAAGTGGCTTTTGTCATAAAGTGCTTGATGAGATATCGCATTATTAATTCTTGTGTTCAGAATTGATATTGTTGAGAGTTGATTTCTTTTTCATTGTTAATGCCTGCATTATTTTTTTACCATTTTCTACATGATGGAAACATTAAAATACAAAAGAAATCAATTCTCAATAATAATATCAGTTATGAGCATTGTTACGATGTTCTGACTGAGTTTGCAAAGTAAAACATTCCTGCATTATTTTTTTACCATTTTCTACATAATGGAAACATTAAAATACAAAAGAAATCAATTCTCAATAATAATATCAGTTATGAGCATTGTTACAATGTTCTGACTGAGTTTGCAAAGTAAAACATTCCTGCATTATTTTTTACCATTTTCTACATCTTGGAAGCATTAAAATACAAAATACCAACCCTCAATAACATCAATTATAAACATGGTTACAATGTTCTCAATTTGGAAAGTAAAACATTCCTCTAGCGAGATATAAAAAAAGTCTTCATATTCAAACAAACAAAAACATCCTTGATAATGGCTAAAAGATTAGTCAGAAGTTCAAAATATCCCTAAATACTCACTTTGTATATTGCTGGCAGATCTGATCTGGTTCTCCTGCTATGTATTTAGAGAGTGTTGATAAAATACAAAGAATTTGCAATGTTATTGGACCTGACCTGGCATCTTGACTTCAGTCACTTTCCAGCCACAGTAACATAGTTTCCTTGTTCCTTTTCTCTAGATATTTTGATGGTGATCGTTCTGATTAAATTTCTCCTATGGTACCTAGACTTTATGAATTTAAATGCAGCACTGGATTAGCAGCAAGATCTTATCATGTTACAGTTGAAATTGCTAGATGTAACCATAAGTTCTATGCTAACAGTTTCTTCTATTGCACTTCTTGCTTGCTTCCCTGTTAACTTTGATGTTCAAAATTTAAATGCAGTGTCCATTGTTATCTTTGGTCTTCTTATTTCATGTTCTTTTACTGCTTGCTTGCCTTAACAGTATATTTTTCTAATATTCTCTAACATGCAATAAACCCCTTGTATCTTAGTGGCTTTATTACCTTGCTTTGGGTGAAATGCTCAAAAAGAAAAAAATGCACTATATACAGGAAGTCTGTAAAATTATAGTAAGTATTAAAATAAGGGTTCTAGACTTGATTTAAAACTAAATTTCATTTAATAATTTTTTATTTTTATTATAATACATGTATTATAAATTTTAAGAAATATTTTTTTCTGGTAAAGAGGATTGTGTGAATGACAAGGGCAAACAGTGTGAAAATTTGAAGGTCTGATATGTTTGTATAATCAGTGCAATGCATTTTATGTGCTGGTTTTGTTTTTCCCTTAACTGTAATTTGTATCCTCCTGTATGTGCATTTTATATATATATATATATATATATATATATATATATATATACACTTGTGCTTTCAGTGAAAATAATTATTATATTTAAAAAAAAAATTTCTGCAATTCTTGTTAGGTAGCCACACTTTACATAATTTGTCCTTTAATGTAAATTTCTCAATACTTTTTTGATGAGATGCTTTTGCGAAAATATTCATTGACAATTTGTAGAAGTAAAATCTATATAGACATTTCTTTCCAATAGAATATGAATCTTTCTTTATATTTTTATCTTTAAAATGTATAAAATCTCAATAAGGTTAAGATTTTTTTACTAAATCAGTTTTGGTAAAGTAGTGCATTTTTCCTTGCAAAATTTGGATTTAATTTGTTCCTTATTTATATTTAAAAAATGCATATTCAAACAAATAACCCCACCCTTATACATAATAGCTAATATATTAACTGAAAGTGTTTGAATACACAGCTCATTTGAACAGTTTTTACACATATGTCCAAAAAAGAAGGCAGAAATGAAGAAAAATATAATAAAAAGCTTAATTGCTGTGTCTTGCCAGTCTTCTTCAATGCAACGCACACATGTAGTTACTGCCAGATTTAATAATAAAAAAGGAGCATACATGATGAAAAACAAAACTGACAAACATGGATAAAAATGGCCACAATAAAACATAATGCCAAAAGGTTTTTATTTCTACTCCCTCCATCCAACACCACTTTTTTTTAACTACCTTGACTCTTCAGGGATTTTATTGTTTTAAAAAGTAATGATTACAATTGAAATAAAACCTAAACATGATGAAAATAAATTTCTACATTTGTTTTTGTTCTTGAGAATCTAAATGTAAACTTATTTATAAATGGAACTTTGTCTGTGCGTGTGTGTGTCCATTACCAATAGACTCTGAAATGGCTGAACCGATTTTCTTGAAAATTTACACAGTTGTACTATAAGCGTCTGCGATTGTTCTTAGCTAGGTTTTGTGTCAAGGTACCCCTGATAAATATCGAAAATCGAAAAAGTCAGGTTATGGAAGGAGTGGTCCGATTTTAATCAAATTTGATACACTCATAGACAAAGACATAAGAAACGATATTCAGAAGTTTCAAGGTTGCAGTTCTTAAAATAGTGCAGAAAATCGATATATATATATATATATATATATATAAGGTAAGATGTTTGTGTGTGTGTCTGTTTATCTGCCTGTATGTCTGTATTTTTTTCAGCTCTTTTATAGTTTTTGCTTTGAGTTTGGCTCTAAGTAGGTATAATTGTATTCTTAGTCTCAGCCATGATACCATTTACTCAGAGGACTTATTTAGCGTTCAAAATTCAATTTATGACGAAAAAAAACTTATTTGATATCGAAAACTTTTGAAGATTTAAATTCTCCTAGGACTTGTCCTTATCACTAATATAAGCATTAAGTGTCACAAAAATTAATTTCTCAGAATAAAATTGTATGGGTAACAAATTTTACAAAAAAAACAAAAAAAAAAAATCAAGATTTCCTATAAAAGAAACAATTCTAAAATAATTTAATTTCTGAATAAGCTCTGAAAGTTTCATTTAAAATTAAAATCTAAGTTATCTGACTTTTGCAAGAATGTACAAAATAAATGTATTTTTCATCACAAAAACATTCAAATTTCTCGCACAAATTATGGCCTCATGATGTCGTCGTCAGAAAAAAAAAACAAGATTTTTTACCAAAATTTGGTCCAAAATTTCAGAGGTTATAAAAATTGTATATAATATTACTTAAAAAATCCTTTGGCCTTCCCTCTTAATAATAAAGGTTTTGTCAATAAAACTCAGTTCTTATTAAGTTTGGGGCATTTTTCATTACATGTCCATTTCAGCGAACATTTGGTAATTTACCTGTATTTTTATTCTTTAAACACCAATTTATGTAACAGAATGTTTTCCAGAATTTAAATTTTAAAGTAACAATATTTTTTTTTTATTAACAAAAAAAAAAGAAAGAAAATTAATTAGATTACAAAAAATAAATCATTGACTTTTATTACGGGCTACCATACTTAGAAGCGGAAGAAATTCAGTCTTAGTGATGTCAACACGGATTTTTGACTCTGTCCGTTAGGTCACGATAAGGCTTGTCATCGATGTTATAAAAATACATTTCTTTGATAAAATTTGATAATTTTTTTGTTGTAGACAAATCGAGTAAGGTTAAAGAAACTTACATATAAAATTATCTTAATGTTATGAGTATTTTAAATAGATTTATAATTTTTTATTTGTTTACATTTACGAGTTTTTGCCAAATAGCGGCCATAGTGATTATTATTTTTTCCAATCTAAGGAAAATAAAATATTTTGATTTTGTAAACTTTTAATTCAAAATTTTATTTAGTGTCACTTTTTTTTTCATTGGTAGAATTTGGATAAAATAAAATAAAAACTTCAAAGTGAAATGAAAAAAAATCAACTAATTTCCTTTAATTACGGATTTTAAAATATTTTATTAAAAAAAATATATGATGAGATGAAAGCTGAATTTATTTTTTGCTAACATTAAAAAGAAATTTAAAAAATGGTGCAGTAAGTAAATATGATAACGATTTCTTTTTATTTTTTTTATCAAAATTATTTTGATTCTTCCACTTACCTTTTTCAGACGAGAAAATGAAACGAGAAAAACAAAAAACAGGATGATTTCTTTGCGCTCAAATGATTTTGTAGGGATTTTTCTGTTAAACTAACTCAATGTTTGTACTGTTTGTTCAGTTCATAATGTCGAAGTTGTAATGAACGGCACAAAGAAATTATAAAGAAATGGAAAAAGACCCGAAACGCGAAATTAGCGTAAGTCTGTTAAGAAGTATAAGACGATAGAAATTACGCGGTGTTAGACAAGGTTTGGTTCTCTGTTTACCATCCTTAGCATTTCTTAATAAGCTAATTCAAATAGATGCATGACGCTTACTCACGGCCATAGATTTTCATCTGTCAAGATTTTGCTCACAAGCTAGTATTTATTTAGGCATAAATCCAGGTACCTTATCATTCTCAATATTTATCTTGTTATATACAAGATAATAATAATAATGTTTCACAAGGCCAAAAACATGGGGAAAGACTGATAGTGGTCTAGATACCACTATCTTTTTTAGCTCGCCACAATCACTGACCCAAACAAATTACAAAAAACTCCTTACACCAAAAAACATCAAGCCACCTTATCAGTCTCTTGCAATGTTTTATGTTCTGTCTAAATTTAAGCTTTAGTCACTTAGTCTATCTCCTTTTTAGAAAAAATGTCAATTTTATAATGAAGCTAAATCTATTTTTTTAAAAAAATACACTTCACTAAGATTTTCATAATTATTTTTTTTTTGTCCTACCTGCCATTTCAGTGGAAAAATATTGACAGAAAAAATAAATGACATTTTAAAATTTCTTAAAAATCAAATATCTATCCTAGATATTTGTTTCAAATAAAATTACTAAATTTAAGGTTTAACAGAATTTTGGAATTTTGGAAAATATTATTGACTTCATTCTTAAAATATAGTGAAAAGCACATTCAAAGAATATTTTCATTGTTAACAAGTACAAAGGTCAAACAGTAGTAGTTACTGTCACAGCATCCATCTATAAAAAAATAAAACAGCTTTAAATTTAATTAAATATGGAAAGAGGGAAAGATCACAATTGTGCACAGAAAATAGTTTTATGTCTTAAAAAATAATTTTGACATTATGTAATCAATAAATTATGAATTTAAATAAATATTTTTTTCTATAGGCCTTTATAATTTAGAATAATTAATATTTTTCATATTAATAAGAATAATGATCAAAGGTGTCAATTCAGAATTGTTATTTCCTATTTAAACTTCCATAAAAAAATAACCTAATAGTTGCAAAAAGAAAAAATTACTTTGAAAATATTTCTGATGTGAAAATGGTATTAAACTTTATATTATTTTCATTCTTTAACCACATTTTTATTTGTTTTATCATCAGCCATCATGAAAACTTTTAGAACTGCAGGAAACTTACAAGTAAATTTTTCAAATATTTATTGTAGATTTTACTCCGTCAAGTCTGAAAGAATGTGTTTAATTAAATTATGCATGCAACAATTCTCTACAAAATTTATTTTTAAAAAATTTATTGAATGCTTTTTACAAGGTTTAAAAGCCTCTTGCAGATCAATCACTGGGTATCTGAAGCCAATCAAAGTAGATGATCTTTAACTACTTTGTGGCATTGCTCCCTCTTATATCAGGATAGTCTGCTTTCAACTTGAGAAGTTGAAGCAAGAAATTAACCCTCATCACCCAATTCACAGCTGTAAACCAATCACAAGAGGCTCAAGTCAAGTCACAGCTTTTTACATTGTCGAACCAACGAACAACATTCTGACTCCTAGTCAGTGTCGGACTGTGTGATGCAGCCATCTTAACAACGTGGAACACAGTCTCTCTCACTCTCTCTCTCTCTCCCCTCCCTCCCTCCATAGCTATCCTGGTCCTGCCTGAGTTGCTTGCAAACAGCTGTTAGTCACAGTAGAGCCAACCTTCAGAAATGAGGATATGCCACTGTGGAGGCGTCTTGTATGTAAGGAAACAGTCTTTGAATATGGGTACAATGGATTTTAAAATTTGTTTATGGCAATATGGTGAAAGAGAATTAATACTTAGGAATGTGGGTGTGTTGTAAGTAAGGAATGTCTCTGATGTAGTTGCTCCTTAGGTCAGTAAGTAGTTTTGAGTCAGGGAAGAAGGAAAGAGGTAAGGGAGGTGAGCGTAGTAAGCTGCTTGACTTTTGGTCAAGGGATTACTCTCTTCTCCTAGAGTCAGTCTGCCTGTCGAAGCTTTCTGTATCCGCTTTTTATATCTTCTTTTTGGATCACAGCAGATCACTTGGGATTTCACACTTGTATTTGATTCTGGGCTTCTCATTGGTTGATAAATAAAATTTGCATAGGCTCGGGAACTGGAAATTTAATATTTAATTAATTTTTATTTTTCAACTGGAACATCTGCGTGAACCCGGATGCGCACGGACAACTTTTGGTCATTTGCTTTTTGGTCGTGAAAGTGCAAACATCCGGTGCATTGCTTTTGCTCAGTATCACCACACCACCAATGCAGACAATTACAAACTATAGAGCATCTTTTAGCTTGCCCCCAATCTTGAAGATCCATGAACAATTAATGATCTTGAAACTTAAAACTCCAGGCAAGGCTGTGTGTGCAACATTAGATGAGTGTTGTGTTGGATTCAATAACTAGAAGTTTTAAAGATAAGTTTTAATAATTCTTTGATGAATTCATTTTCTATGGGTTATCTACTCATTGCAGGTTATTTAAAGCCAGAAAATATTGTTATATTTTAAGAATGAATTTTTTTTATGTAATACTAGTTTAATTATATAAGTCTTTCTTACTAATTAATACACAGCTGGTGGGAGAAGAGATGGATTCATACCTTTCCCAAAGTATTTGTGTGTAAGCAAATAATTTGATAAAATTAGATTGTTATTTATAAATATATTTATAAATTTATAAAAATGAACTTGAGTAATTGAAAATCGGCTCTTCAATTTCTAATTCTGAACCATTATCTATTACACTACCCACACATCCAAGATTACAGCACTTGGTATTCCCAAGTGGTCATTCATTTAGGTGCTGATCAGGTTAAATGTTGCTTAACTTTGGTGATCATATAAGAACCAATGTTTCAACATGATATCTCCATAAACAGTACTGTATGTATAAGGATGCTGTGTATAATAATTGTAATGGCAAAAGACAATTAAGTGCCATAAGTGATACACCCTGAGGTGATCATGTCTCAAAAAAGACATAACTAACTGAGCAGATTTTCCTCACAGTAGGTTGTCATTATTTTCTCTCTTAGACTGGTTACCAACCAAGGCTATAAAATCTAATTTGTCCTGCCATTTAACCCATAACTGGTGGGAGAGGCAACAGATTTATACTTTTCAAAGGTATTTGTGTGTAAGTGAATGCACTGAATTTAACTGGAATTTGAACTCAGCTCTCTAATATCGTGTTCCCACAAAGGACACTCACAAAACTCAATTCTTCATGAAGAATGCCTTTAGAAAAATTCTTTGAGAACCAAAGAATGTCATTTTTTTTTTTCATAATCATTTCACCCCAAGCAAGGCTAAAATGCCACTAGTGAACAAGGGATTACAGTGAGAGAATAAAAAGATGCAAAGGATGTTGAAAAAAAGATAAGTGATTGATGGGTAAAAGATGGCAATTAATGTTGCATTTAAACTTTTGAAGATTGTAGCTATCAGGTAAGCAAGCAAATGGAAGTGAGTTCCACAAATGGGAAGTGCAAAAAAAGAAACTATTAAAGTAGAAGAGGTGGTTACATTTAACTATTTCAACCGTAAAAGGGTGGATACCCTGATGCCAATCTAGTAGCATTAGTAAATACATGTGATTTGGAGTACCAGGGCAAAAAGCTCATCAGAACAGTTTCCATGAAAATACTTGTAGAAAAGACAGAGGGAAGCCATATTATGTTGGTGAGAAAGTGACTGAAGGCAAGCTGCTAAGTCAAGATTGATCAGATTGCAGATCCTTCTGTGGATTTTGTTGAGTATCTCAAAATAAATAGGAGCAATATGGCAATAGACAGAGATCAGCTGAAATAGCTTTTTAAGAAAAACATGTGTACACAAAATATAATCAGCTTCTGTCAGAACAATCTCTTTGTCTTCTTTATCCAGTCCAGTGCTGTCAATAAGTTGCCTCATCAAAATTACCTCAGTCAAAATTTTGCCTTGTTTTTTTTAGCTCTTTGACATTCTTCTCATAAAAATTGAGAAACTGATTCCTGATATCAGACTCTTTCTTCAAAAGACTCTATAAACACCATGTTTCACATATAACACTCAGATCATCTTTCTTAAACGATTTATCAAGCACAGTAAAAATATGCTCAACATCATTCTTGTCTTTAATCTCAATTTCTTCATCTTGCCTGGCCAATATCAGTTTCCCATTGACATTTTTTTTTCAGTTAGTAATGTGATATAAATTGCGAATTCCTATTGTCTCTGAAGTATGTAGGGATAATGATGAGGAAACACGTTATTTTTAATGAAACAAGATAAGTAATTTATTTACAAATTTACACTTTTAAAGTTTCAGTAGCTTGTTTCAAGACGAGTAATCAAACATTAAAAATTTGTAGTTTTGATGAATTGTCAAGAAGAGAAAAATGTTCACATTAAACACAAAGGAAACACGAAATAATATTCCAGAATGCTTACAATAAATTGAGAGAGTTTGTTTCTCGCATAAAGGTTATATGGTTGTATTCAACATGAATAAAAAGATATATTTTAAGGTACTTACTTAGTTGAATAGTTCTTTGAAATTTCTCACCTCTCATTAGAGGCTGATAATGTATCAGTGTAATTGGACACCAGCATTATTCAGATGTATAGAACTTTGCCCCTCTCTCTGTCCTTTCTAGTTGATTCAACTTTCTCTTATTCATATCAAAAAAGCAATTTGATGCCTGCTCGTTGCTGTTTCTCAGTTTACAAGCTGGTTCATTTTCATTGGTTAAGGTAAATTTTCATGCATGCTTGCTAAACTTTGCCTTGGTCTTTTCTTCAGCCTGGAGCAAATCTCTTTTTTATTTGTCAACATAAATTTTCACACATGCTCACAAATTTGAAAACAGTGAAGAAAAGAGTTATTTTTATTTTGTATTCATCACACATCTTTTCTGTCTTGGTGAATTGAACCCATAGCTCTTCCTAGGTTTCTTCCTCCATTATGCAACCCTCACAACCAACAGTTTCAGTCACCTTAAGGTAAGGAAAGTCAGCCATATATTGTCGTACAAAAGTTTTGTGACTACTTTAAGCTTTCCACCACAAAACTTCCTGCATATGCCTTCATCCATCATCAGGGTTCTCCTATCTGGTGATTTGATATGTGCAATGTACTGATCAGAGGTGCTGCAAAGTTCCTCTGTACACAATTCTATGGTCATATTCATTGCTTTTGCAGACATTATTTTTAATTTAGCTCTAACTACACGAGCTTGGTTTTTCTTGATAAGCAAGAAGATCAACTTGAATTTAATTATGGCTACATTATTGCTATTTCCCAATTTCACAGCACCTTTCTAGTACCTTTTGCTTGCTATAATCTGCAGCAAAAGACCTAACAATGGTATTCTTAAATTGTCCCCACCACTTCTCCCCAAACACAGAAACCACCAGTTCTCGTTGTACAGTAATAGTTGGTCTCGGAAACTCTTCATGTTCAATAAAGAAGTGTTGAATTTCTAGCGTCCAGCCAAACTAAATTTAGCCTTAACTAAGTTTATACGGACCCAGACGAACCTGTGATCTGAATAAAGTACACTGTAGAAGCTGGGCAAGAGATCTAAGTTGACTGACATAGAGAATTTGGTCAATATAGCTAGAACGCTGCACTGATTCTGAGCCACCCCTATCTGTCCAAGTCCTCCCTATTCACTTAGGATGTTCATTTCAAAATTTATTGACCAGATCGAGTCTGGTGACAAATTCGCAAAGGTTTTTTTTGTATATCAAAAGGAATGTTAGTACCCACAATTTAATGATTAAGGACGGCGTTCCAATCACCCACTAAAACTACCCATTTTGACGATATCACAAACTGATTGATGCACCAAAAGAAGGTCGCCCACTCCCCATGGTCATTGGGTGCATAAACCCCCAATGAGTCGGAATGCTTTCCCCTTTATAGTAAAACCCGGCATGCATGGTCTATTTGCCAGATTGGTGAAGACAAATGAACAAGTGGCATCCAAAGAATGAACTGCTAACCAGGAAATATCTTTCGAATGCTCCTCAAAATACGCTAAAGAGAAGTAGCCCCTTCTTGAGAGCACACCCTCATAATCACTTGCAATAATGTGGGTTTCCTGTAAGCAACATATATTCATACCAAGGCACTGAAGATCATGGGAGAGACAAACCCTTTTAGAGTAGGGCTCAACTTTTGGAATGAACATGCCTGGGGGGTCAGGACACCAACCACCCATTCCATGAAACATTGGCCCATTTCAGTTTTAATGATACCATCCTGGGACAGACTCCTGATGTCACGAGAAAAGGTTAATTTAATATCTTTATGACTATATGAAAACAGGATCTCTCCCTGAAAAAACTGTTTCAGTTTTTTAAAACATTCATTTTCAATCATTGATAAATGGGGGACATATTGCAGTCATCATTAGACTCCTCTCGGGAGGGACCATATCTGCTGTGTTCCTGGACTAATACATTTTACAGTCAGAATCCTCTTAGCTTGAGGGAAATTTCTTGGGTCCTTTACATGTTTGTTTTTAACTTCTTAAAATTTTCAAATATCCTGAATTCTTTCAGCCTTTGAGATTGTAATTTTTTCTTATCCAAAATGTCCATTTCCATGCAACATACGTCCTCCCCATATTTGTATTTTCTTATTAGGTCAGTGTCTTTTCTTTTACGTACAGTATCTATGCAGTTGCTAATGGTGGAAGAGGGGGTAAATGTAATCGATAGTGGATCATGTGATGGGGTAGGTAGGCGTTTTTTGTAGAGGTGAGAATTTTGTTGTGAGGGAATAGCAAGATGGAATGGAAGATATGGATTTGGCCCTAGGTTTGTTTTTTTTGTGGGGTGATGTGCTTGTGGCATTTATGCAGACAAGATATTTACCTTTTTGTGGAGAAGACAATTTACTGGGGAAGGCATTTTTATCTTTCCTTTCTTCTCCTTTGAGGGACTTACATCTAGAATTCGTATGACTGCTGGAGTTGTTTGGATTGTCTTTGTGTAAATCTTATATTTTGCTATTGCATCAGTGGTAAGTCTTGGTAGAGTTGTAGGTTCCAGTATTTTCATTTTTTTTATTTTTTTTTTATGGTCTTCCATTCTAATCACTTTCTCCAACCATTGAAAAAAATTAAGCCATATTGCTTTATTGATTTCTGTCTTTGTTTATTTTAATGGATGCTGAGAAATATGTACATTTCACACTATTCGTTTTCATTTTATGGGGAAAGACCGCTCTCACTGCAATGGCAACAAACTAACTTTTGGCCTGACACAATAATGGGTATTCTCCTAACATTGCATTCATCCAATTGGCAGACCATGTTGACACACTTGTGATTTATCATTAGGTACTTGTGCCATTCTCTCATTTTTTGGTCTGGGGTGACCTCTAGGATTGCATATGCTAGGCCTTAAGAATGCTCCAATCTGCTGTCCTGAGATCAAACTAGGCACTTCAAATGCTGTAATTGGGGTTCTTCTTTGACTGCCTTGTGGCTCAAAACAAGAAATCAGAGAGCCGAGTTTGAATGCTAGTTGAATTCGTTGCATTCACTTATGTGCAAATACCCTTGAGAAAGGTATTAAGCCATTACTTCTCTCTCCAGCTATGGGTTAAATATCAGGACCAAGTGGATTCTTTAGTTTTGATTAGCAACCAGTTTACTGTAGAAAGTAATGGCAACCTACTGTGGGAAAATCTTGTGCCCAGTCAGTCATGTCACTTTTGAGACATGATCACCCAAGTGTGTATCATGTATGGCACTTAATTGACTGGCTGATTCTACTCTTAGAATACTCCCATTGTTCTGTAGATCCCGTTTAGTTAAGGCTAGATAATCTTCCGGTGTGGGAAGAAGTATCTCCCATGTTGGGAAGTCCTTACCTTCTAATATTTGGACAAGAAAGGGATGAAAAAAGAACAAATGTGACAATAAATTATTTGGTAGTTATCTGCACCTGCCCTGTTAAGCTGGAATGTGGCACTAGGCTTTTTTTATAGTAGGAAATCCAAACCATTGAGCCCAGACAAAAATTTCCTATAGACCCTGCATAAGGTAGGGATGGGATACTGTCTAAGTTTACCCAGACTAGACTGCCCTTTGGTAGAGCTTCATCTGGGTTAATCTCTCTGCCCCAAATCAAAGAGACCAAATTAAACTAGAGTGAGTGGCTAACTCTCTGTGGTAATTTCTACCACAAGGAGAAATGGGCCCAGTTTAAATGGGTCTGAGAGCTTGAGTCCATTAAGAACTTGTTGGGATGGAATAAGCCATCCACCCCCTGGTTACAGGTTGGCAGATTTGGATCATTCCAATACTTTGAATTAATCAATCAGTGCTCAATGTTTTGCAAGGCAAGCAACCTCATTGGTCTAAGCCTACTTTAGCGCCAAAATTCAATGTACCGATCTTCAACTTCCAAAACACATAAAAAGCCACACTTTCGAATCAAATTTCAGTTTCCCCAGATGCTAGCCAAATCCACGCTGGTCCTTTTCAATGCTCTCGACCAGCCGCACTTTATCTTCGCGCGCAATCTTTTGAAATGCTAATGGATTCTGGGGTTACTCACTTAATTCTTCACAGACTGAAAGACCTTCCTCTCAACCATCAAGAACTTGCTGTAAAAATATTCTTAAACTATTTCTTGACCACCGATATTTTAATCTCTGTGGAAAGTTTTATTCAGACTTATATTCATACTAATACTGATTACCTTTACGTAACAAACAACATGAATACTGAATATTCTATAATTAAAAGATTAAGATATTTCATCAACTTCAAATACTTTCAGCAAGGTACGTGAATCTCACTTTGTTTCTACAACCTACATTATGTGCAAATCTAGGAACATTCACCTCACTGCACTTCAGTTGTATTTTTGTGACAAATCGGATTTTCGTCAATCAAACAAACATTTACGATATTTCATTCTTGACTTTCATGTTAAAATTCATCTTAACATTACTTGTCATTTCAACATCATAGATCTAATTTCATATGTGAATTTAATTGTATTTCTTGAACTGTTTCAATGTTTCTTTGTTTATATAAAATTATTCTTGTTACATTTGTTTGCTCAACCAGTTGTTTGAGTTAATCATTTCTACGTTTTGTTTGGATTAATGTTTCTTGTGATCAAAAATAAAAATAGTTGTGAACTTGGTTAAGAACACCCACACAGCCTTAAAACCCTTACTAAATATTAAACCCATAACCAAAAGTTCGCTACAAACTGTTAGGGAGATAAACATGCTGCTGCTACCAAGAACCTATAAAGTTATGAAGGGAGAACAGCAATAAAACATTTGTCTATACTTTTGAGGTGAGGTATTACTTACATTGTTCAGACTGTTACCCCAGTGATCGAAATAAAGAGTTTGGTTAAAAAATTCTTAGCACCTGAAGAAAGCCAGAGTGTACAATTGCCAAAACAACATAAACATGGCAATAAAGACAAAGATAATAGTTAAAAAAAATGTAAATAATGTAAAACAATAACAGATTTTCTTACATGCTTAAAAAAAAAAAAAAACTATTTTTGGTATTTATTTTTCACTTTTCTTCAAATCATATAGTTCTGGCATATGCAGGGTGTTCTCCCTCACAATTTGCACAATTACATATGTTTCTGGGTCCTTTTTACTCCATGTCAAGTACATACTGTTCTATCATAGCATCCCCTGCTCAGGATGCCCAAACATCTGGTAGTTGTAACAAGAGAGAGGCTTTGAGATTAAGGGTTCAGTCTTTTCTAAGTTATATCTTATTATCTCTTTGGAGAAAGTTGGTAGATTGAATATCAGGATGTAAATATTGGTTTGGATATTTTTATTATTATTTTTGTCACTCTTTTGACTTCTGTGACTCCCTGCTTTTTCAGTTCATTATCTCTTCAATAGTTCATAGGGAGATTTCCTTACTTTGTACCAAATTCTATGAAGTGTTCAGCTTTTGTAATGATATGCCTTTATTTCTTGTGAAATGTCAGTAGCATAATCACTTGTCTGTTCTTATCTATCTCAACCAAAATTGTGCCATTCTGTTTTTTTTTTAGATTTTTCACATTTTGGGGTTTTAGTTTAGAATAAAGGATATGATTTTTTCAATAAGGTGAGATAATTTTGTGAGTCGGATTTCAGCTAGTGGTTCCAAGATTTATAATCTTGGAAATGATCCCTTCTCTTCATTCTCAGAATCCATATCCATGTGAGGTCTCCTGATGGGTTTGTTTTGATCCATAAAATTTCATTACTTCCGTGGCCCTGGTCACAACCAGACACAGAGTCTAATTTCATGAGGAATCCCAAGAGGAAAACCCATTCAATTTGGTTGACAACAATGGTATACTCATATTTGGAGGAAGGTCAGGAGTCATTTATTCCCCTTTCGTTTTACTACCTGATGTAATGAATATGCATACACCTTGGTTCCCCCTCACAGTAATAAATACAGAAAAAGGTGAGGATGCACAGAGGTCTACTACTACTAGAGGTCTATGACTATTGGTCTACAACTACTGACTACGCCTATGTCTCAGGATACTGCATACGAAGAGTACTGTCCATTACGTCTACATACTAGATTGTTCTACCCGGTTATATTTACCAAAATCACTTGCTACCTCGAATGATATATATATATATCCCTTTCCGGGACATATCAGTTGGCAGTGAAGAATTTGAAATGAGTTCACAAGAAAAAAAATACTAATGAAGAACATTAGAAATAATCATTATCACTTACAGAAAGTAAGTAAGTTTTTCCTCAATTTTTTGGTTTTGAGGAACGTTAGAAGAGGAAAAACTTTGGCAATGCTTACAGAAAGTAAGAAAGTGCCCCCCTCTTGTTGGACTTAGAACATTTATTGTATACATAAATTGGATATGGTGGCAGAATGGAACAAATTGCTGAATCAATTAAAGTGCTACAAGTCACTTTACAGTAATGACAATAGCAACAAATTATTTAGCAACAATCCCAACAACAACAACAATAACAATTTATGCAGCAACAAGAAAAGTTTGAAAAGTTATTCAAACACCAGGCAAAAGATAATGAATTGCTTTTGGAAGACGTTTTATCAAGGACAAGAAAAGAATCCGGTTCTAGATTTTTTTTCTGTGGAAGGAATTGCAAATTCACTATTTGAATTTAAATACGACCCTGACAGTGGTTCAACATTTCTGGCTTATTTTCATAGATTTGAAACAATATTTATAAAAAGATATGAACAATGGTCTGATGAGGAAAAAAATCATGCTATTGTTGCAGAAGTTGGGAACTGAAGAAAATATGAAATACGAATTTAATCCTCCCAAAGAAGCCAGAAGAAATTACATTCAGTGAAATGGTTTTTTCACATATGCAGGTATGGTTAATGAGCAGTGTGAGACATTTAAATTGAAGGAATTGTCAAGCAACATGTTCAAGTGTCTAATTTTTGTTCAGGGGCTAACTATGCCGAAAGACAAAGAAATTAGATCAAGAATTCTCACTACCATGGAACAGGATCCAAAGATTATCTAAGAAAAAGTTACAGAAGAATGTCAGTGACTTATCAACATAAAAAAATAATACTCAGATTAAGAAGAAGAGCATTTTGTGAGTACAAACTGTAAGACAACAGAAAGGGAAACAGAATAAAGAAAGAAAAATGATATGCAGTTCATGTAGAGGACAGTATATAAAGAAAGATTGTTTTTTTAGGGATAAAAAATGTTTTAATAGTGGCCATGTAGGCCATAGAAGTCCCTATTATTGGGCAAAACAGAGAAAAGTAAAAGTAAAGTCGAAAACAAAGATGAATGTAGTTTGATGGAAAGACAAAATTAAGGAGGGTAAAAGAAAAAATACCTCAGTGTAAAAATAAATGAACAGACCGTAAATTTATTACTTGATTCAGGAAGTGATATCTCGGTAATATACAAGCAAATATGAATAAAAAAAGGGTACCCACCGTTGACGAACATAGACAAAATTGCTTGGGGAGTGTCAGGAAAAAGACTGAAGTTTAAAGGTGAATTAAAATGTAACATTTTGTTTATGGGGAAAATTCACAAATCGAAAGTATATGTGCTCCCTGGTTCAGAAAATCTCTTTGGTTTAGACTGGATCATATTGTTTAACTTATGGGAATTACCAGTAAATACTTTCTGTAACAAAGTTAATGTCTTAGAGAATGATTAGACAAAGAAAACAGAAAGATTTATTACAGATTTGAAAAACAAATTTCCTCACGTCTTTTCAGAAGGACTAGGTCTGTGCACAAAAACAGAAGTTAACTTCAAACTGTAAGAAAATGTTAAATCAATTTTTATACCAAAGAGAAAAGTACCATTTTCAGCACTAGACACAATAAATGAGGAATTAGTAAGGTTGGAGAAAAGTGGTATAATTTTGAAAGTCAATTACTCAGATTGGACGTCTCCAACTGTATATATAAAAAAGAAAAACTGAAAAATCAGAATGTGTGCTGATTTTTCAACGGGTTTAAATGACTGTTTGAAAGACCATGCATACCCTCTACCATCTCCTGAGGATATATTCACTAAGTTAAATGGAGGTAGAGTGTTTTCAAAGTTGAACTTGTTGGAGGCTTATCTTCAGGTTAAAGTCAGTGAAGAATGTTCGAAGTACCTGACAATAAACACACATAAAGGAATGCTTAAACTAAATCATCTTCCGTTTGGACTGAAGGTAGCTCCAAGCCTATTCAAGCAAATAATGGACACAATGTTGGCCAACTTAGATTTTTGTGGCCTAGCATATGTGCTGATTAGTATTAGAATGATTCCTTAAGTCTAAATAGTTTCTGGCAGTGTTTGTTATTATTTCAACTGCATCCCACAGGGAAAGCAGTAATCTCCTTTTTCCCTCTGTATGTGGTCAGCTATGCCTGATTATTTTATTTACCCTTTACGGTGTTCTTGCAGTCTTAATGGGGTGATTTGTTCTCTTTTAAATTTCTTACAACAGCTGCATGGGATGATGTACACACAGTCCTTAATCATGTTCTCTTCTATAGAAGGTCTTACTCAGAAGAAAACATTCTCCGAGAACATGTCTTTATAACTAATATATACATTCAGTCTGTTAAGTGCCATACATGATAAACGCTTGGGCGACCATGTCTTGAAAGAGACATGACTGACTGGGCAGAAGATTATCCCGCAGTAGGTTGTCATTGCTTTCTGCGGTAGACTGATTGCCGACCAAGGCTATAGAACCCAATCTGTCCTGCTAGTTAACCCATAACTGGAAGGAAGAGACGGATTAATACCTTTCCCAAGGGTATTTGCGCGTAAGTGAATACAATGGATTCAACTGGAATTCGAACTCGGCTCCCCAGTTTCTCGTTCCGAGCTGATATCCACTGTACCACAACGCACATATATACATTAAGTGCCACAAAAAAGAATTCTTTAAAAAATAAATTGGATGGGTTGGGGATAATAGATGTAAAATAAGAAAATATTTTCATCAAGATTTTCTAACAAAAAACATTTCTAAAATAATTTCATTCATTTGTGAACGAGTCCTGAAAGTTTCATTAAATTCTGGCAATCATCTAGTTCTTGCAAAGAATTTCCAAATTAATATTTTTTTCACTACGAAAAGACACTAAAATTTCATGTACAGATTTATGGTTACATGTTGACACCAGAGAAACAAGACTTCCAACCAAAATTTCTTAAATAAAAGAATTTTTTTTTTTGACACAAAAAATCTTATGACTACTTTTAATAATTTAATAATAACAAATATTTTGATAATATTTCATTTTTACTGTTTTAGGAATTTTTTCAACATGTATCAATTATTTTAGGAAATTTTTTGGGTACCTACCTTAATTTAGGTCAGTCAGTCAGTTAAGTGCCATACGCGATACACGCTTGGGCAATCATGCCTCAAAAGAGACATGATTGACTGGGCAGAAGACTATCCCGCAGTAGGTTGCTATTGCTTTCTGTGGTAGACTGGTTGCCTACCAAGGCTATAGAACCCAATCTGTCCTATTATTTAACCCATAACTGGAGGGAGGAGATGGATTAATACCTTTCCCAAGGGTATTTGCACGTAAGTGAATGCAAGGAATTCAACTGGAATTTGAACTCGGCTCTCCGATTTCTCGTTCTGAGCCGATATCCACTGCGCCACAATGCACATAATGTAGGTAAGAGAAAGAAAAGCTGGTAGCTTTTATCTATTTCCTTTATTTCACAGGCAGGCACACATAAGCAAAAAAACAATTTTACAGACATAATAGTTGTTAAGGTTTTCTGTTCCTTTTTTATTTGTTGTCTCTGAACTGAAAACATTTTTCAGCCCATGATAAAGATTGTCCAAACTGAATGGGAGTTGGAATATATTATTCAAATATCTAATTTCACTACAGTCAAATTGTGTGTGTGTATGTATAAGTGCATGTATTTGTGTGAATATTAAATTGTAGAAGTGTAAGTTACTCACACGCAACAGAAACATGCACATATACATGTATACATACATAGACATATGCAGATAGTGCATGATGAACATAAAATCACTTCTTTTATAATATAAATTTCAGGTTTCTAATAATGATTTTGAAACAGAAAAAAGTATATTATCAATATTAAAATTTAAAGATTTCCTAAAATGACACTTAGGTTTTATGAATAATATTGAAAATGCAATAAAAATGTTAATATTCAAAAATGACACTTAGGTCTTCTGCAAAATACTTAAAATAGGAATTTCAAAGCCCAGAATAAACAAAAAATATTTGAAAGCATTTTGTTGTTTACCTCCTTAATTTTTAAGAGTGTTTTCTCTACCACCACATGAAAGTGTAGAAAAATTCTTGGTTGTATTTTTATTTTTTCCTTAATAGGTTCACCTATGCCTCCCCAGTCTTTTGAATAGAAGTAAAGGTTTATCCATTGATTCGTGTTTAGGATTGGGTTACCAATTACTTTTAAACTTTTTTTTACTTTCTTTCACTCCAGTAGCCCCTTGCACTTTAGTGGCATTATCACCTTGCTTGAAGTGAATGAATAAAAATAAATAAATAAAAATAACATCAAAAATTGTTTGAATATTTACATTTGATGATTCATTTGATAATTCATAGTTGAAAATTTATTTATGGGAACATTTCAATTTTATACATACACACCAAATCAGTGAAGCAATATTTCAAAAAGGTTATGAAAATTGGTAAAACTTAGAAAATGTCCAAAATGCTAGCTCCTGAAAATAACATCAAAAAAGGCTATTTTCTGAGTCAATCAAAATCAGCATTTGCAAAAGCTTCATTACACCAAATATTGGTAGAAATTATGGCTTATTTGTAAACAATATAGAAAACTGAATGAGAAAATAGAGTTCAAATTCTGGCTAAGATATATCGTGTTCACTTCCCAATAACATCTAATATTTTAGGTGTTATTACAAAAATCTATGAAAAGGAACGTTTTTAACAATTTGATTATTTAAAATAAATACAAATTCATATTTGCCTGATTCTTGAAAATAAGAATGTACTAAAAAAATACAAACATAACTTTTTCATGATTTGTCCTGCTTGCATCCATATGTATAAATTATTGATTGACATGAAATTAATATACAAATACTTCTGAGGCTGTACCACTCTATTGCACTAGAGGGGTGGATTAGTACTTGCCACTGAGGCCAGCAGAACCAATAGTTGCAGGGCTGGTCAATTTTTGTCCCAAGCTCGGGTCTCTACTCAAATAACTGGCCTTTTGTTGCATCTCACCTCAGGTTGATATGGTGAATACTTATACATTATATTAACTCTTGCAATATTTTTGCCTTTGTTTTCAATACAAATTTCAATTCTTTCGATTTCACAGATGTTCATGTTCAGGGAAAATGTTGATACACAACTTGCTAAAATGTTGCTTCTCTCCAGTATGTTCATGCTGATATCTATGAAAATGCAGATGCAGAAACTTTACAAGAACAGTATTTCTCATGTGAAGATGCCGTACATTTGACTTTTCTACAGAAAGAAGTTAAAAAAATTTGGATTTTGTTTCTATCTAGTGTGCGTTTGCATATGGTCCTCCAAATGTGACTTGCGTAAGAATGTAGATTCAAAAACTTAATAATAAGATTTGTCTTTACTGCATGTTCACTTGTAGGGGCTCAAATATAACTTCTGTGAAAATGCAGATACACACATTTCAAAGAAATATGACCTCTCTCCAGTGTGTATTCACATATACTGCTCCAAACATGACGTCTGTATTGTGGAATATCAGTTATCTTCCTTGAATTATTTCTACAAAAGGAACTTGAACTATTTTTATAAAAGCAGCGAGAACACTGCTCTTGGGTTATTAATTGTCTAAGCAAGTTTACAAATGATAGTAGTCTGGGACCCAGTAATTTTGTCGAATATTTTGTGTTCTACACATTCTCAATTATACTGCATTTCAAAATGACAACTCAACAGGCTTTAAAGTCACCATCACTGCTGGCAACTAAAGGGAATTATGTCAAATGGAAAAAAGAATTAAACAATATTGTAGATATACACAGACTTAAATAGATGTAAATGAGGTTTGGCAGTTTTTTTCAGTTTGACTGGATGAGCAAGAGATTGTGTTAGGGACCTGCAACTTCAGAAAATTAGTCAAGAATAAAAAATAATAGACAAACTAGACACATTGTTTTTAAAAGATCAAAACACCTAGACTTTAGCATTTAAGAAATTTTACAATTACAGTCATCTTTCTGGCATAAGTACAACAGACTTTTTGATTCAATTTAATTACCTGTATCATAAACTGAATAATTTTAGAGTTAAAATTCTGGAGAGCGTACATGCCTTTTTTTTACTGAATACAGCAAATGTGTTTGATAAAAATGATAGAGTGGCTCATATTATGAGTGAGTCTATTACTTTTGAAAATATGAAATGCACAATAAAAAAGATTTTAGGGGATTCTACCACAACTAATGGCCAGATAGGAGCACCATGTGTCAAATCTGAAGCAAATTTTGTAACTGAAAATGAGAATATATTTCATATAAGAGGTTGGTATGGATGAGTAAATTATAAATTTCCCAGCAGAACTTATGAAGAAAATATAACTTACAATCCAGTTGGCAAGGATGGGAAAATTATAAGATACTTTAATTGCAACTCTAGAAAACACTTTTTAAGAGATTGTAAACATCGTTGAGAAAATACAAGAAGTGTGCAAGAGATTCACATAATCTTATACAGCACAAAACTATGCTTCCAGGTTAATTGAAGAATCTTTCAAAATGGGGTTATTGGACAGTTCATTTATGTTAATTCCTGTTAGGCCTAGGAAGAAAGACATGGAAACAAGAAGGTAAGTTCAAACAGTGTATTAGAATAACAGAACATATGTATAAGTAAGAATGTTAGTAATCAGCAAATAGAAGTGTAAGTCCAAACGGAATAGTTACGCTGCATCTTGACTGTCTCTAGACTGTCTCACAGGAAGTCACACAGGTTATTATTTATTGACAGAGGAAGAGTCCATTCCTATAGATAGGGCACCATAAGAGAAAATTGTCATAAGTAAAACATGGCTGGATGATTTTATTGATGTTTTGTCTGATCAAGAAAAATATTTACTTGAATATTTTGTGACTGAAAGAACATTCAAGTTTGTAGCTGGAACTGGAAAATTAAATTTTTGGCAGTTATTGATCTATGGCCAATCCCTCAAGTTTGGTTAGGACTGAGTAGACAAGAAGATGCCGGAGGTTGAGGGGCTAGGGAGAAAGGGGTTAGAATTTGCTTTTTGCCAATTCAAATAAAATGACTATAGAAAATACAGATACATAAACTTTGCAGTAACATGGTTTCACTCCAGTGTGTGTTTGTATGTAGAATACTAAATTTGAATTGATATTTAGACACAAACTTGCTCAAAATTTAGTTTAACGTTAGCAAGTTTTTTAAATGAGAATTTTCAAAAAATTACTAATTTACATGACCAAGCTCTATTAAACAGCATTTCCATGTGTTTTTATACTGGTAAATTACTTGAAAACTCAGATCTCCATGCATCACAAGAATATAGTTTCCATCTAATGTGTTGTTGTATAAGATTTTGCACTATTTATATTAGAACTATTGTCCTTATATTTGTTGTTTTATCAAATCCTATATGGCATGATTGCAAAATACTTTCTCCTCTCCTATTATAGGCAAAAACACAAAAAAGGTTCTAAGTTTCATCTGACTTGGTCCCGGTCAGCCTTGCCTTAAAGTAGAATACTACGTGCGTACATCTGAATTCACTCATATGCCAACACCAATTCTTAGTTTGTGAACTTTTTGCAATACTACTGTTGCTTTGCTTTATTACTGTTAATTTGCCTTGCATATATTTTTTGCTTGCTTTATATAATTTTTTTCTGTTTTTATCTTGTTATTGTTTATTGCAAACTTTGTCAATTGTGTTTGTTGAGTAGCTCTGCTATTTATTTACATTTAACCATGGCCACTCACTCTATACAACGTTTTGGCTGTTGTTCCCTTCAGCCTTCAAGTATATATTAATCTGGGTAACCTACAGGGAATTTAAAACTAAACCCTTTATTTAATCTACAGAGGTAGACTGTTCTTGTTACACTGCTCATGTCTAGAGCAGTGGAATGAAAACAGTCTATCTCTCTAAAAGAAATAATGGATTCAGTTCAGAATTCCCTGGAGATTACCCAAATCAATATACACCAAGGAAAACCAGAGAGTACAATGGTTGAAATGTTACAATAAAAACAACAAAGATAAGAAAAATAGTTTAAATATAAACAGTGTAAATAACAATAACTCCTTCTGCCAGTAATTCAGACAAAAATTTTAAGTATTTGAAAAGGATGTTTTAAAGATTTTAAAGAATATTTTCTGTACATAATGGTTATAAATGTTTTTAAATCAATTACTTTCAAAATGTTGAAATATTAATTTTATTACACTCCCTGGAGATATTAAAAGAACATTCATATAGAAAAAGAGGGATAGCAAAAATCTACATAACCATAAAATGGTAATACCAAAATATAATCATTAAAAACTAAGCCAGTTAACTGTTCCTTTATTCTAGTAGCCCCTTGTGTCATAGTAGCGTAGCCTTATTGCCTCACAGTAAATTGATTAAAAAAAATCAAGAATAGAAAAATATGCACAGCAACTAAAATAATATACCACCCCACAATAATTTTCTATACAAATAACAAATATAACATTAAAGACTATTTTTGAGCCCACCAACCATGCCTGTTTATAGAGAGATGTTTGGCAAGACTATTGCTGAACCCAATACATTAATGCTTCTATTTAAATTATCCACCTTTCCTTGATGTATATTTACAGGAAAATGTAGGTTAACTGGTGTTGCTCACTAGTTTTGCCCCATAATCAGCATCACATTGACATTTGAATTTATAAAGTTACTGAACTAATATGATAGGTAAGCAGAATATCCTTTCTTCAAAACAATAAGGGGATTGGCTGAGCTTATGTGAGAAGTTAATTTTTCAATAATCCACTATCCGATACTGAACCTAGGATATTGAAAAACAGAAGATTTGGCTTAGCCGAGGAGACATTTAAATTTTATGTAGAAATAAAAAGAAAATTACTTATTTTGGTGATTGTATGAAAACCGGTGTTTTAATATGACATGGCCGTAAGCAGATAAAACAAACTTCAAAATGTCTAAAACTTCTGACATTAAGATCAAAAAGTGACAAACTTCGTTCTACCAAATAAAGCAAAAAGGATGGAACCCTGAATCCATGCATAGATAATTTGTGTTCACTTCTCACTAACACACCAAATGTTTTAACACATTTTATTAAAATACATTGAAAAGGATTATCCCTAATATCTTGTTAATATGAAATGAATCAAAATTCATATTCACTTGATTTTTGAAAAGATAGGTCATTGTATCTATGTACAAAAATACATCAAAAAACATTTTGAAATGTCCTGTTAGCATTTGCATGTATACATTTTTGATTGATCTCTATGAAATGACAAACATGAACCTTTGTTTTGACAATAAGATAGAGTGTCAAGAGTTTTTCCAATGTCACTGCTTTTTCTTTTTAATTCTTTGGTAATATTTATTGTTTTAAAAAAGCAATCATTAGAATTGGAATAAAACCTAAAAATAGAATGAAAGTGAATTCATAAATTTTTTCTTGAAAATTTACAATGGAAATATTAAAGACTATTTATTAGATTGTTTATTTACAGGAATTATTTTACATTTACAACATTGTAAAAAATTATATGGTTTGACAAATACTAAATGTCATGCAATATTTAGCATTTACCAATTTATAAAATAATAAATATGAAAATTTTTATCCATAAATGTGTAAGCATTTACTAAATTGTAAAAATATGTGAACCAACTTTAAAAAATCCTTATTATTTAACATTTTATAAAGTTTGAGTCAACTGACCATTAGCCAATATTTTGCCAAACATTACAATAAAAAATATAAATAAATAGTGTAAATAAACAATCTGATATTTTTTTTGTAAATTCTCAAGAAAAAATAAAATGTGCAAATTCGTTTTCATATGTTCAGGTTTTATTACAATCCTAATCACTGCTTTTCAAAGCAATAAACATTGTTAAGGAGTAAAGATAGTTAAAAAATTGTATAGTTGGGGAAAAAAACATCCTTTTGACATTGCTTTATTGTGAGCACAGAGGTTCAAGTTTTAGCCATTACATTTTCTCTTGTGTTAAGTTTCCTTTATTATCATTGCAAATTTCAATAAAAAATGCAGATTCTGACAATTCATGATTTCACAGTTAACTTTTATACTTATATTTGTTAACAATGTTCAGCCACAAACTTGATACAAATATAGATTGTATTTTAGCATGGTTAATTTTAAATCATTAATGTCTAAAAAAAATTAATTAGTATGAACTGAAAACTCACATCCACACAATTCATGGAAATATGATGCCTCTCTAGTGTGTCGTTGCAAAAGACTTAAGATTTAGAGTATTTCAAAAGAATGCATTAAAGATTTTACAAATATTTTTCCTACATAATATATAAAAATGTGTTTACTCACACTAGCCAGCATATTTTGTTGAGTGTGTGTTTTCACATAGAACAGCAAACAATGATATTAGTAAAAGTAGCCTTACATATATCACAAGAATATGGTTTCTTTCCTGAGTGTGTTGGCAAAATGCAGACCCACAAATTTCACAAGAATATGTTCTCTCAAGTTTGTGCTTTTATATGTCATACCATGTATGACATCTGGGGAAATTCAGACCATAAAACATGATAAGATTATGGTTTCTCTTCTCTGTGCGTTTACATGTGGCTCAGCAATAATATCTCTGAAAATGCAGGTCTGAAAAATTTCACATGATCAAAGAGATATTTACAAAATTCACATGAACATGTTTTCTATCCTGTATGTGTTCGCATATGGCATTGCAAATGTGACTTTCGTGAGAATGCAGATCCACAGACTTCACAAGGAAGCAATTTGTCTCCAGTGTGTGCTTGCATATGGCGCTCCAAAGATGATTTTCGTGAAAAAGAAGAGGAACAAACTTCACAAGAATATGGTTTCTCCCCAGTGTGTATTTGCATATGACGCTTCAAATGAGATGTTAGCGAAAAAGCAAAACCACAAACATCACAAGAATATGGTTTCTCACCAGTGTGTATCCGCATATGGCGTGCCAAAGATGATGTCCGTGAAAATGCAGAAGCACAAACTTCACAAGAATATGGTTTCTCTCCAGTGTGTATCCGCAAATGGCACTCCAAATGTGACTTCCGTGAAAATGCAGTGCCACAAATTTCACATGGATATGGTTTCTCTCCTGTGTGTGTTCGCATATGGCATTCCAAAGATGAAGCCCGCGAAAAACCAGAGTCACAAATTTCACAAGAATACGGCTTCTCGCCAGTGTGTGTTCGCATATGACGCTCCAGTGATGCCTTCCGTGTAAATGTGGAGCCACAAACTTCACAAGTATTTGATTTCTCTACAGTGTGTAATCGCATATGACGTTTTAAATGAGACATTAGTGTAAATGAAGAGCCACAAACTTCACAAGAACATGGCTTTTCTTCAGAATGCATTCGCACATGGCGCTCCAAAGATAACTTCTGTGAAAATGTAGAACTGCAAACATTACAAGAATATACCTTCTTTTCACTGTGTATTCGCATATGGCGCTTTAAATGAGATGGTAGTGAAAATGCAGAGTCACAAACTTCACAAGAATATTGTTTCTCACTAGTGTGTTTTCGCATATGGCACACCAGAAATAACTTCTGTGAAAATACAGATCCACAAACTTCACAATAATGTGTCTTCCCTCCAGTCTGTGTTTGCATATTGCTTACCAGATTTGACTTTTGAGAAAATAGTGATTCACAAATATCACTAGAATATGGTTTTTCTCCACTGTTTGTTTCCATATTGTATACTAAATGTAAATCATTAGAAATATTAGCAAACTTCACAAGAATATGACTTCTCTCAAATTTTTACTCATATATAACCCTATCATTTTATAGAAAAGACAAATCATGGATTTTAAAGTTTTTTTTGTTGGTTAATTTTCAGTGATGCTTTTGAAAATGAAGAAACAACTTTTACATGAATATTGCAGCATATATTCCTCTGTTTTTGAAGGAAAGACAAGAGCCCTGTTTTCATTTTCTTAAACTCCCAATAATAACAGGTTTATGAATATTATGATTTTCTGTTGAGCCAAAACCTGTGAAGAAAAAGAAATAAACATACATAAACAGAGACAGTGAACAATATTTAAAATCAATCTATATTTTAAGACACATTTACCTCTATATTAAGCCTTATTTAGACCATCATAGAGAAACAATAATTTAAAAATCAATAAGTTTATTTTAAATTATTTCATTAGGAGTTGAAAATAATAATACTCAATATACAAGTACAATTGTAACCTTCTGAAAATCTTCTTTAAATATCTAGAATATTATTTTAGAGATTATTCTTTCCACTTATAACCAAATTCTGTTTTGATAAAATATAAGCAATACAACAATATGGGAACTGTGAAATACAGCCAGTAAAACTAATAAAAAAATTCATTTAGGCATGAATCTTGAAATGAGGCTAAAGACTGTGATATACAAAAAGCATTAAATTTAAAACACAATGATCAAGTGAAGCATTGCTTTTAACTTTACAGAACAAAGAATGAATAAATTATTTTTGCTGTATCCTAAGTTGTATGAAGCAAGATGGTGATATGAACCAAGATTTCTGCTGAAGATCAACATAAAGAAAAAAATCTTTGCGTCCTTAACAGGACACAACAGGATTTTCTTATAGAAAATCAATTTGCATTAATTTTATAGAACCACAGATATATGTTATAGTTTAAAAAGTTGTTAACCTGTAAATTTAATATGCACCAGTGTATGTTTGAAGAAAATAATAAAAAACAATCTTTTAAAAATCTACTACAAATTCATTAACTATTTAGTGTACATAAAACTTTATTTTTTTTTATAAATAATTATAATTATTTTTATAAAGTTTTCATTTGAAATTTTGCAAGGAAACATGTTTGTTATGACTGTAATATGGTCACTTTCTGGTTGTTAGAGCACAAAATATAAATCGGCTATCCTGGTCACTGACTACCAAACATAAACTTTAGTCAGTAATCATAATAACAGTTGTCACAATTCAGTGAAGAATGTGTAAACCGGGTGTGGCTATTTTTGTTGTTTGTCTCCTTCACTGGTCTTGTGTCATCTAGTGGAATCTTTTATGTTGTGTACTTGCTGGGATGATTTATTTTGTGTGTTGTTTTTTATTTGTTCCAGTTGGTTGCAGTTTTCAGGTGGTGTCTTGATCCTAGGATCTTTTTTTTGTTTTTAATTAGGATGACTTTCCTGAAAGGTGGATAATTACTAACAGGAGGGACAAACACTGTCGATATAATTATCAACAATTTATTAATGACTGAATATAAAAGTTGCATCACAATTATTAGCAAAGTCTTTCTTTTAGGTGTCGGGAGATATCTATTGTGTTGCTTAATGGCTAGAATTTTAATGAAAACAGATAGTAGAGTGATCTTTGAAATGGTCCGATGTGAGTTGGTTAAAGTGGTGTGTGTGTGCTTATAAAGACAACTATCTGGAAGAGGACTTTGACTAATTAGACATTTACACAATGACCCCACCTTGTTAAATAAATAAGATCACTTGCTAATTTTTTATTTCTTATAACTCAGAATCTAGTTTCAGACATTTATATAAGAAAAAAACTTCATTGCTGCAGACAAGGCCACTAAATGAACAATTCTCAGATCACACATTTGTGAAAATTTTGCAGAATTTTGGTAAATGCATTAATCAAGTTCTCATAACTTTCTCAGGTCTGGGAGACTCAACAGGGAATTTCAATAACAATGGATTTTGCTGAATTTTACTTGGTTCATTTTTTATTAAAATCTTCCTGGTGCACAACCTCATAACTATTTTATAGGTTAAAACTAATATTTTTAAACCAGATTAGCAACCCTTCCATATATTACTTTATTTACTGTTTCTACTCTTTCATTCAGGATAACTAAATTTCTCAACTCACTAAACAATATTTAATGCGCTAATAGGACTCAGTTAAAGCCATTACCCTATTACGTGATTACCTCACTGGATTAATTTACTTGTAAAATCTTAATCTGAGTTTTACACATTTTAAAGATACATTTTTGGAGAAAAGGCATTAAACTTTTATCAAACAAAATACTACAGGATCTATATGAAGAATGATTCATATTATATCACAAAGAAATATTCATATAAATTTTGTCCTCTTCTACAAATGTTTTATAATTATTTTCACAAAAGCACCTACTCATAAAAATTTTGAATAATTTCAATTGAATAAGTCATGTCAGGTATGGCTGTGCCAATAGCAGCACTAGATTTACCTTAAGAGGATTTGAAGCTTAGCAGCTCCAAAACTTATATGTAACTCTATCCAAAGTATGAAATATTTTTGACATTATCATAGGTCTTGGAAGGGACCTCACAAGTTGAATAGCCTAGAGCCTCACTTTATCTAAACCCGGGGTAGACAGATAGCATAAGATCATTGATGCAGAAAGTGGAATTGGCATACAAAGTTAAAATTCTGACCATGTCTGTTTTGTTCACTTTGCACTAATGTCTTTGGAAAAGGCATAAATACATCTTTCTTTAACAAGTAGTTAAATAGCTAGGCAAATTCTCTTGGTTTCGTTGACAGCAAGTCTGAGAAGAAAAACTATAAATTCAAATCTCTGTAAATAATAGGGCAGGTGAAGCTCTTTAGTCTTGATATAACAAATTGCCAAAAGAGTCAAAACCAGCCTGAAGACAAATGTCTCAGGCAATCTTGCACTAGACATACCTACTATTGTGATGGCTTCATTATATGTGGTATCCCAACAACCATCAGTGTCTCATTCTGCTCCAAACATCTGATTTAAAGGCAAAATAAAAAGTTGAAATCAATAGAAAAATATGTATTTTTATGCAAATTAGAAGACAGTTGGAAGAGTTTATTTATTTTTATTGATGATGGTATTAAAAAAATGTGAGGGTATAAGCTCTTTGCCACGGTACCTAAATTTCATGAATTCTAGTGTAATACTAAATTTGCAAACAAAGTTTTGACAATTTACAGCTGAATTGGTTTGATGCAACTGTAAATTTTATGCTAACTGATTCTTTTCTCATACTTCTCATTTGTGGAACTCTCTTTTGGTTCCATGCTTTTTGGCCAACATTGATCTTCAAAGATTTGAATGTAATGTCAATTGTTATCTACTGTCTTCTTGTTTACTTTTCTATTGTACTTGGGCCTTCATAATGTTTTCTAATTCTTTCACACCCATTAAACCTCTTATGTCTTAGTGGTTTTACTGCTTTGCTTGGGGTGAATTTGATAAATTAAAACACACACACACAACAGAAAGAAGAATTTCAGTAACTATGCTTTGTATGGGTTGATGTATCCCCACAAGTGGCTGCTGGAAGACGGGTGTTTTTATTGAGTCACCATCTCTAGACTAGTTGCAAAAAAAAAAAAAAAAGAATAAGCTAAAGAACCCATGAGAGTCTGTCATGCTATTTAACTGATAGCACTTGGAGGAGAAAAGATGAATTCATACTTTTCTCAATCTAAACTTATTTATAAATGGAACTTTGCCGTTACCTATTGACTCCGAAATGGCTGAACCGATTTTCTTAAAAATTTATACAGTTGTACTGTAAGCGTCTGCAAGTGTTCTTAGCTAGGTTTTGTATCGAGGTACACCCGATAAATATCGAAAATCAATAATCGAAAAAATCGGGTTATAGGAGTGGTCCAATTTTAATCAAATTTGATACACTCATAGACAAAGACAAGAAACGATATTCAGAAGGTTCAAGGTTGCAGTTCTTACAATAGTGCAGAAAATTTGATATCAATACCAGGAAATCAAAATTTAACTTACGTCCATTCATTTTTCTTTCATTCTACAGTTTCCCTTTGACTGGAAACAACTATTGCTATTTAGTCTTTTCCTGCCAACATCCAAAGAGTTGAGCTCCAGGACCATGGATTAGTTTTAAAGCTTTCATTACACCCGAGCAACGCCGGGCTATACTCTTAGTAATATTTAAATGTATCTGAATTTCAAGCTGCTATCCATTACACCACTGGCAGATTGCTACCAACATATCCAAGTTAAGCAACATCAAGCCTGGTCTGTAATTAGATAGGTGACCACTAGGAAATACAAAGTGCTATAAGCTGGATAATGTGCTGGTGGGAAAATAGAGGCTCATAATACAAAATCAAAGAGCAAAGTTTGAATTACAGTTGAGTTAATTGTATTTACTTGCATTGCAAATATCTTGGGAAAGGTTTGGATCCACCTTTTTCCCTCCAGCTATGGTTTAAATAGTAAGACAGACAGAGTGGCCTCTTCAACCTTATTGGCAACCAGTTTAAAAGAACAACAACTACGAATTTAAAAGTGATAAGACATGGAAATGGAAATTCATCCCTGGAAAAACCCTGTTGCGATGAAGGTTCGACCCCATGTCCCTGCTATGAAGCCCAATAAAATCATGTATGGAAACAAACACGGTGGTCAAACAGGTACTGAGTAAGTAGCATCCAGCCTAAAATGTCAGGGATGGATAAAATATCACTACTATATTAACAGAAGATGTGTTTCTAGATTGACAGGTCACAGGATCTACTTCAAGTTGAGTGAGAAGATAGTGAGAATTAATTACATTTTGTAAAAATATTTACTCATTGCTTAAAAATTAACAAAAAATATTTTTTCCATAGCAAGGTATGTCACCATGTGCAACAGTCAAACAATAGTTCTCTTACAACCCTGTCCCTATTTTTTAAATTTATAAAATCTAATACCTAAAACCAAACCTACCACAATCAAGAATCTTTTTTCTTTGAAGAAAATAAATGCTTACAAATATTTAAGTTTAATGATGCTTTACACACTGCAATTAACACATCACTCAATAAGTCCAAGGGTTAAACAATAAAACAAGTTTTAAGCAAAATTTGACTTTATTCATCAAAATAGTCTCCTTCTAAGGTGATACACTGATTCTAATACTTCTCTAATAATTCAATGACTTTTTTGTAGAACGATTTGTCTTTGGCCTCAAAATATGCCTCAGTTTCTGATATCGCTTCTTCACTGGATCCAAATCTGGAGCATTCTTTTGAGGTCTGCAAACAGCCAATAGTTGTAAGGGGTCAGGTCTGGAGAATAGGGTGGATGTGGAAGCAATTCAAAGTGTAATTCATCTAGTTTTGCCATTATTGCGATTGACTTGTGACACAGTGCATTGTCTTGGTGAAAGATCACTTTTCTTCTTCATTTATTGCCATTTTTTGGCAATTTCTTCCTTAAAATGCACCAATAATGCTATATAATATTTGCTATTGATGGTTCTTTCTTTCTCAAGATAATCAATGAACAAAGTAACTTGCACATCTCAAAATATGAAGGCCAAAACCTTGCCTGCTGATGTTTGCATCTTTGGTCACTTTGGACGGCTTTCACCTACTACTGTCCAATCAGCTGACTGCTGATTTGACTCCAGAGTGAAGTGGTGAATCCATGTTTCATCCATTGTCACATATTTACACAAAAACTCCTTCTTGTGTTGAAACAGTTGCAAACAATGCTCTGAATTGTAGATGCATTGTTGTTTTTGATTGACTGTGAGCAAACGCGATACCCACTTTGAACACAGTTTCTCATTGAAAAATGTTCATGCAAAATGGTGAATACACTGCCTTCTGATATCTTCAACTCCTTTGCTAACTCACGCAACTTCAATTTATGATCGGCCTAAAATGAGTTTGTGGATTTTTTGGTGTTTTTTGGGACATTTGCCAATTTGGGGCAACCTGAGCCTTCGGCATGTGTCTGTAGCATAACACTTATCAAGCCATTGCTTTGCTAAAACAGTATTATTTCCCCATCAAAAAGCAATGCTTTATCAACATATGAAATTCAGATTTTTCCATTGTTTTGAAAATCTGCAACAGTAGCTTCACTTAAATAACTGTAATTTGTAAACTAATAATCCGATTGGGCCCAAATTTTGTCACGTGCCATTTGAAGGTTAGTACTTCATAGGAATCATATAGATTTTTTTATTAGTAAAGGGCCTGAAATATGACAGTGGTAACTCAATAATTTATGATATATAATTTACGCCCTGCCATAAAAAATAAAACACCTAAATATCTGCACACAAAAGTTTTAATTATTTTTAAAATCTTGCTGTGTGAAGATTTGCATTAAACTTTTCAAATCTTAATTAATAAATATATAGTCTTCATTTATTAATTAATAGCCTAATGGGCACAGTGTTTGGGGAAATTTTAAGATTTTTTAAATTTTATAAATCAAAATTAAATACGAAATAAATAAAAATGAAAACAATTCTTGTAAAAATTCATAATTCATCAAAAAATTGTTTTCTCTTCCGACTATGATATCCTTAAAATATATCGTTTATAAAAGCAATTAAAAGTTTTACTGAAATAAAAATGGCATAGTTTTATTGAATTTTTTTTTACTATTTTGAGCAGATTTTCTGAAAAGAAGCAACTGTTAAAAAAAAAAAAATGGTGATTTACATTCCCTAAAGAGTCCTGCATTTAACTAAGTTTTCTAACGGCAATTAATTTCTAGAAATTCCAGGAAATTATTTGGAAGTGGGGTAATATATGTATGGTTTAATAAAAAATAATGATTTCAAAAATAATTTCAGTCATTTATGAATAAGTCCTGAAAGTTTCAAAATCCAACTATTTGATTTTTTCAAGAATTTTTAAATTAATGTCATTCGCCACCGAATTAATGAGTTGCTTTTTGCCGTAGTAAATTCTTGTAAAAATCTGTTCACTTAGTGATGAAAAAAAAGAGAAAGTAAAAACAGATTTTTAATAAAAATTTCGAATGTGTTTTTGAAAGAATTGAAAAATAGTTTGATTTTTCCTCCTTTAATAAACATTTTGACGATAAAACTTTTTTTTAAAATTAAGCTTTTGGATTTTTAACATCATGCTATGCTGTTTTTTAAGCGAATGAGTGGAAGTCAGTCAGTTTAGGTGCCATACGTGATACACGCTTGGGCGATCATGTCTCGAAAGAGACATGACTGACTGGGCAGAACATTATCCCGCAGTAGGTTGCCATTGCTTTCTGCGGTAGACTGGTTGCCGACCAAGGCTATAGAACCCAATCTGTCCTGTTATTTAACCCATAACTGGAAGGAAGAGATGGATTAATACCTTTCCCAAGGGTATTTGCGCGTAAGTGAATACAATGGATTCAGCTGGAATTTGAACTCGGCTCGTTCCGAGCCGATATCCACTGTACCACAATGCACATCCTGAGTGGAAGTACCTACCAAAAAAAGAGATTAACAGGCAAAATTTTAATTTAAAAAGGTCATAAAAACAAAAAACTAAAAGTAAAACCAAGTCATAATTTAGTAAGCGATTTGCGCACTTCGACGTAATGGATAGCATAGATCAGAGTAGTGAGATCGATCCCCACTGAGTGCTGAACACGTTAAAAATAACAGTAACATTTAGAGCTGCACCATACTTTCTGGCTTCTGACGCATCTAAGTTAGACTTTCACTAAGAAAGAAATCACCGTAACAAGTATTATTTCCTGGCCTTTTTTGCGGCAAAAATTAGAAATTATATTTCGTAAGAGACGCTGTTTTTCACTTTTCTCTATCTTTTTTTAATTTTTTTTTTATCGACATGTCCCAAACTCACTTTTTATAATACTGGGACTGAATTAAAACAGAGTAATACAAACATTCAAAACCAAATAATTTGCCGCAATTTGCCTTTTTACTTCAACTTCAGTTTTAAAAAATTATATGAAATCATAGCTGAATTTATTTTCTTTTTTGGCAACAGTACTAACAGAGAATTAAAAAGAGAAATGGAAAAAAGCAAAAGAAAAAAAGTGAGGCAAGTCAGTAAATAAGGATTTCTTTTTATCAAAATTATTTGTGCTCTTCCACTTACCTTTCAAAAGAGAAAATAAATAAACTGAGACGATTTCTTCGTTCACAAATGATTTTGTTTTGTTGAAATTTCTGTCAACCTACCAAATTTCTTTTGTCTTGTTCATTCATATAATGTCGAAGTTAAAACGAATGACACAAAGAAAGAATTAAAAAATGGACAAACACGAAAGGTGAAATTACTTTTTTTGAGAAATTTTTCGCTTGATTACGTAAGCCGAAAAAATTAACCGGTGTTAGACCAAATTTGGTTCCGTGTGTTAAAATTCTTAGGTTTCTTAGCATTTGAAAAGTCGATGCATTGTTTAATTTCTTCCTCCACACTAAGGGGTCATTGCTCTCCTCAACCTAATGTACGATACTGTACTCTCACTCTACAATAGGTACCGTTATACTTAAGTTTAAGATAAATTTAAAAAAATGCAAAAACTTTCTTAAAGTCTTAATTTTACATTTAAATTAAAATCTAATATTCCAATAAACAATTTAATTTAAGGTAAATTTTCGTTGTAAGTCCCGACGCTTTTCCCCTTCAAATTTATCCAAAATAGCATTATTTCTGTGCAAATAATTTCTGTGCAAATATATATTCTGAACTCAAATCAACAATTAGTTATTGAAGAAACTTACCTTTTTTGCTTTGAAAGTCTATAAAAAAAAAAACGAACTATACCTTGCACTTTTTGTCTCCCGTAACTCTCACGAAGTCATGTAATTAACTGCAGAATGATGTTCTACGTAGGCAGCAATTTTCTGTCGAATTTTGGTCGATTTTCTTCCTTTACTGAAACTTCCGGCGATGTACTTCCTGTTATGAAAGTAATAAGCGTAGAAATACAATAGCGCATTACTTTCATTACCAAAAGTACATTACCGGAAGAATCAGTAAATGAAGAAAAATCGACTAAAAATCTGCCAAAATTCATTGCCTACGCAGTACGTCATTCTGCAGTTAATTACATGACTTCATGAGAGTTACGGGAGAGAAAAAGTGCAAGATATAGTTCGTTTTTTTATGGACATTTAGATAAAAAAAAGGTAAGTTTCTTCAATAACTAACAGTTGATTTGAGTTCAGCATATATATTTGCACAGAGATAATGATATTTTGGATAAATTTGAAAGGGAAAACCATCGGGAGTTAAAACAAACATTTACCCAAAAATTTATTATTTATCGAAAAATATTTTTTTTAAGAGGATAATGTTCATAATATATTTTATTCACAAAATCAACTAAATTTTTTTCGAATTAAATAATATCTTTTTTGTTTGAATGCATTTTTTATTTTACAGTTCAGAACAGATTTTTCCATAACTGGTTTGCAAAAAAAACACAAACTTGATAATTTAAATTCTCCAAGAATTTGAAACAAATTTATGTGATAATACAAAAAAGAATTTCTTGAAATTTTCTATAATTAAATGAGGGAAAGGTAACGGATGTAAAAAGAAAAAAAACTTTTCTAAGTAAAACAAACTTTTAAAAATAACTTTATTCATTTCTTAATCAATTCTGAACGTTTCATTAAAATCCAGCAGTTATCTGATTTTGCCAGAATTTCTAATTTAATGTTTTTCACTGTAAAAAAAAAAAAAAAAAATAAACACTGAAATTTATCATACAAATTTATGATCCTGTGTTGACACTAGGAAAACAAAATTTTAACCCAAATTTCCAAGGTTTTAAAAACGAATAAAGTTTTTTTTTCTTACATCAAAAATCCTTTCATCTTCCCTATTGATAATAACAAAAAGATGTTGCTGATAAAATTTTGTTTTTAGGTTCTTGAATTTTGTGATTTTTTGGTGACACCTACTTTTACGCTAACAATATAGTTGGTCTGCTCTTCCTCTTTTAAAGGAGGACTTCCAACAAGCAGGAAAGTAAAAAGCAGTGAATTGTAGAGTCTGTAGAGTTTAGAGAGAACAGGGAAGAGTTTGTGGTGATACCGACTGAGCAAAAGCGAGGGATCAGATGTTTGCACTCTCACGACCAAAAAGCAAATGACCAAAAGTCGTCGGTGTAAACCCTGGCTTCACGCAGATGTTCCGATTGAAAACTAAAAATTAAGTAAATATTAAATTCCAGTTCACGGGCCTATGCGAATTTTATTTATTGGCCAATGGGAAGTCCAGAATCAGATACAAGTATGAATTCCCAAATGATCTGCTGCGATCCAAAAAGAAGATATAAAAAGCCAATACAGAAAACATTGCCAGACAGACAGACCCAGACAGATTCGAGAGAGACGAGAGTAATTAGTATCTCCCCTTGACCGACGTCAAGTGGCTTACTATGCTTGCCTCCCTTCCCTATCTTTTCCTTTTTGCTGTCTCAAAACTATTTACTGAACAAAGGAGCGGATACATCAAAGACATTCCTTACTTACAATGCTCCCGCATACGTAAGCATCAATTTTTTTTCAGCATTTATTGCTATGAACATTTTAATGTCCATTGGACCCATATTTTAAGGATTACTTTTATTGTAAAACCTTAATTGATATGTTTATATATAAAATGTTATTTCTCAATTCAATTTGCTTTTCTTGATTTATATTCTTTTTATGACTTATAGTGGGCTATCTACAACGAGGCCAAATTCTGTCAATCTGCAACAATATACAACTACCCTTCAAAAGTACATCTCCCCACTATAAGTTCAGGGGTACATTTCTTTAAGACGATGACTGGAATTTTGTCACCTCCCCTTGTCTTATGAGAGTCAAGCTTAGAAATTATGTTAGAAACCAAAGTAAGGGTTGTATGTCACTTAGTTGAACATTGGTTCCAAGTTGGAAATTGAGTGTGGGTATTCCAGCCAAGTCAAATGTGGACTTGGAAGAGAATTTGCGAGCAAAGTACTCATCCTTGTACACTGTGGCTGTCAGAATTGATTGAATAAAGAAAGGACCAAAAGTTTGGTATTGTTTAACACACTTTTACAGAGCCACTAGTAGTCTTTGGAGCCAAACTTGCAGTGTGGTATACACTGCTTTATTCTATCAGCAAACAACTGCTTAGCATCATTTAGGATCCGCTTGCATTCATTACAAGCAGAGACAAAAAGCACTTATTGTAGTCAGATACATCACTTTTGTAAAGCTGGATGAAGCGATTTTTGAGTGTAATTGTAGCCAAGCAAGTGGGAGAGAACCAAGAGTATGAATGAAATTTAAGTCAAAGCTTTCTGACTGAGATGAGGTTTTACCCTCGGAGGCATAATCTTCAAATCTTCAACAGAGAGACTAAACACTTTGCTCCAAGGGACATCACAAAGAAAATCATGGACCAACACCCAGTCAACTCTTTGATAACAGTAAGATATTTGGCTGGTAGGAGGCTTCTGGAGGGAAGGGGTAGTTGAAGGAGATATTAACAGAAACGATAGCATGATCAGAGTTTCCAAGAGAGCAGATATGCATGGCATGGCAAGAGTCAGGGATAGAAGTGAAGCAGAGATCTAGACGGGAGATATGTTGTTCAGGGATACTGGGGAAGCACGTGGGAAAATCCACTACTTGTATGAAAGACTGATAAGTTCAGTGTATAGACGCCAGCAAGATCAGTGTCAGAGTTTTTCAGGCACAAATATATTAGCAAACAGGTGAGAGGAAATGGCTTTGTCTATATTATCAGAAATACTGTCTAGCAAGAAACAGTCATAAGAGGAAGGGGAGTGATAAAGAAAGAAAAGAGAGCTGAGTTCAGTAGAGAGAGGTGAAGATACATGTAAGAATAGTCAAGTGATTCAAGAGAAATCACCATAGCTTCCTCCAGGAGCATTCTACCAGATTTTTGCTGACATGACCCAAGCCATGCATGTGGACATTGCAGTCTATCCTAAAGAAGGAAAGGCAACCAGGAATTGAGAATTAAGAGGAGGGGATTGTAGGGCTGAGGTTGGCTTCACAGAGAGCAAGGATGTCTGGGGACCTATAGTGGAGGAAAGATTTCACACTGTAAAAGTTCAAATAAATCAAAATTCATAAATATATGACTTTATTTCATTCATGTACAATAATAATTATATCACAATATTTTTTTGTTCCGTTTGCATCTGTATACATAATCTATTGACTGACTTCCACAAAATAAATAAATATTTTTTTCTTGTAGCATTAGGTCGGTGCAAAAGATTTTGCCAGTTTGTAAAAGGTGCATTTTAAATCATTGTAATTTATATTACTCGGCGAGCCGAGTTCGAATTCCAGCTGAATTCATTGCATTCACTTATGCACAAATACCCTTGGGAAAGGTATTAATCCATCTATTCCTTCCAGTTATGGGTTAAATAACAGGACAGATTGGGTTGGTCGGCAACCAGTCTACCGCAGAAAGCAATGGCAACCTACTGCGGGATAATCTTCTGACCAGTCAGTCATGTCTCTTTTGAGACATGATCGTCCAAGCGTGTATCACATATGGCACTTAACTGACTGAATTTATATTATGCATATTCTTATTACTTAAATGCATATCACCATGATTAATTTATAACTTTTTCTTTCAGATTAATAAAGCATCATTCATATTTTTTTGCAATATGTTCTTTCCATCTAAAGAACACATGAGGCATGCTTTACTCTATGAGTTTCACAGAAGTTCCAATGCAAATGCAACGTTTTTTATTGCGAATCTTTGCTTTCACGACACCTTCAGACATCATTTTTGGGTAGGCTTGTCACAGGTGATGAGAAATGGATTCTCTACCATAACGTTAAACGTTGACAACTGTGGATAAATCAACGAGAAAGACCAGTTCAGCAACTGAGAGCAGGACTCCATCTCAAGATTTTCAAAACGTACAGTTTTTCATTTTCAAGATGAAATTTTCAATCAGCAAAAACTTTTGCACCAACCTGATATATTTTGCTATTATGTTTTTAATGCAAATTTCGATGAAAATAACATTCTTTCTTGAAGCATATATTTTAGTTTTAATTTCAAATTCTCAATAAGCAACATACTTTGCTTTATTCCAAACCGAATTTAAACTGAGTAAAATGAGAGCATTTTTTTTTAAATCACTAAAGCTGGCCATATTGATAAATCAGTGCTAATATAGCGTGAGGTCTACCTCAATGTATCATCTACCCATTTGCAGCAAGGAGGTCTACTATGCCCCTCCCTCAGGAACACACATTCAGGCAATTGAGCAGTCATGGTTTGATGCTAAAATGATGATTCTCAAGAAAATTTGAGGTGTTGGTAGTCAGCTGTTCCAGTTACATCTTCATCATTTTTGCTGGAAGATGATAAGAAAACATTCCAATGATATGTTCGTGCCATTCTTAAAAGAAGTGTTTATCACTAAAATAAATATTAAAGGTGTAAAGAGGACAAATTTCCTCAGAATTTATCCCTCACCCAGAATAGAAAGACATGAGTGACCTATCACCCACCCTCTGACAATACCTATATTTAACCATTCTCAGTATCCTTATCAGTCTATCACCCACCTTCTGACATTTCCTATATTTAACCATCCTTCTTCCACTGTATGTAGCCCCCTGCGCAGTAGTGGCAGTGAAATGCCTTGCTCGGGGTAAAACGATTATAAAAAAAAAGGTGTCACCAGACTGTTACCCTCCGTCTGTTTGCAACAAACAAAAAAGAACTCTTGGGACGTGGAATGTCAAAGCCATGAACAACTGTGAACAGCTGGAAAACGTGAAGCAAGAGATGACTAGATTAAATATAAACATCTTAGGCATATATGAAATTAGATGACCAAACAATGGAGAATTCATCAATGACAACCACAGAATTATATATGCAGGAGGTGAAAATAATGAAAAAGGAGTTGGCATTATACTGGATAAAGACACAAGGAAATGCATTATGGGATATTGCCAGATATCTGAAAGAATTCTAGTAGTTAAACTAAAAGGGAAGCCTCTCAATATATTGATAATAATGGTATATGCACCAACAACACAAAGTACAGAAGATATCACATCCTTATACTCCATTCTTGGTTATACCAAAGTGTAATATAGCAATCTAGCCCCCACCCGAAGAAGGTTGATGCAATCGATGATATTTCCCGTCGATGAAGGGGTCAGCGAACGACAAGACAGGTGTTTGAGAAATACATCCTGTCGGCGTCTGGAGCGGATGTCGCAGGGTTATGAGTCGGGCTCGTTTGACCTTATTTCCGACAGCGGCGGAAATGACTACGGAAGTAAACAAAACAGGTGTCTCTTGGAATTACGTGGGCGTTGCGTAGGTGAGACAAAACCGGAAAGAAAAGTCCCGGTTCTAGAAGACTATAAAAAGAAATCGACACACAGATTCGCCAGTGGAAGCAGAGAGACACCACAGGCAAGACTTACACTCCCGTCGACTCATTCTATGTGCGCTCTCACTCTTCCATTCTCTGTTCCACACAGGCTCGTCATCAGGAATAGAAATATAATCTTATATTTTTACATATGCGTGTTCTTGTTGTTTGTCGTCGTACAGTGATATATAACAAAAGCACAATGCAAATTACAAGACATCAGAATCATCATGAGAGATCTAAATGCCAAAGTTGGCCAAGTGTGAGAAGGTGAAACAGTGAGCAATTTTAAACTAGGACACTGTAATGGCTATGGTGAGAAATGGGTCCAAAGTTGCACAGCCGATGACTAGATAATAACTAATACTTGGTTCCAAGAGCACCCAAGAAAACTATGGACATGAAGGAGTCCAGAAGAAGAAATTAAGAACCAAATTAATTTTGTTACTATCAACAAGATATTCAGAAACACATTTCACTCACTGCAAAGCTTACTCAGGTGCTGACTGCTGAAGTGACCACCTACCAGTTATATGCCAACTAAGGATAAAACTAAAGTGATTAAAGAAATCTAACAGAGCCCTAAGACAATAGACTCATGAATGACTTGAACCTGCAGGAAATGTATATGGACAGTGTGAAAACAAAATATGAAGTACAAATTGAGAATGGGAGCTTAAAATGGGACACACTAAGAGTGGCTCTAGTAACATCAGTGAATAACATCATCCCAAAGGAAAAAGAAGTTGGAAGAAAAATGAGTAGATCACTGATGAGATTTTTGACCTGATGCAAAAGAGACAAAAAAAAATGCCAAGATATGGAACGAAATAGAACATACTCAAGGAAATAAGAAGAAATTGCAGACAGGCTAAATAAAGATAGCTCCATGACAAAGAAAAAGAAAAAATACTTCAGGGATGGGATGAGAATATTGCTGATTTCTTCCACGACAATAGAGAGCAACCAACAGTACACAAAAGTACAGATGGACCAGAAATATTAAAAACCAAAATGGCCAAATTGAACAGAAATAAAGCAGCAGGACCTAATCGGATTGTAATAGAGATGTTGACATCCTTAGAAGACTTTGGCATAGACAGGCTCACAGAAATAAAAAAAACAAAATCTACAACAGCAGCAATATACCGGAGGACCTAGGCAGATCAGTTTTAATAGCACTACCTAAGAAGCCAGAATGTGATCCCCACCGAAACAATCAGCTTAATGTGCCACATGACAAAACTCATCATCCAGATTCTGATGAACAAAGTGCACAGCAGAATTAGCCCAGAGATCGGACAAGAACATTGTGGCTTTGTTAATGACACTGGAACAAGGAATGCAATATTTATGCTCAGAATGCTATCTGAAAGAGCAATAGAAATGCAGAAGAAACTATATCTGTGCTTTATAGACTACACAAAGAAATTTGACAAAATAGGCCACAAAGACTTGATTGAAATGCTTGACAACTTTGACATTTTCGGAAAAGACATTAAGATAATCAAGAATATCTATTGGCAGTAAACCGCTTGTGTACAGATAGAAAGTGAATTCAGCAGGTATACAAAAAAAGAAAGGGGTGTAAGACAGGGATGTGTTTTCTCACCAGATATATTCAACTTATACAGTGAAACTATTCTGAGAGAAATAAATCCCTTGCCAGAATTTGTCACTGTTGGCCACAATCTCAACAATGTAAGATATGCAGATGATACAGTGCTGATAGCAGACACAAAAAGGAGAACACAGAACCTCCTACAGAAGGCAGTAAGAAAAAAGCATGAAGAAAGGACTAAGCAAAAACTTCAAGAAAACTGAATGTATGGTCATCAGCAAAAAGAAGACCCCAAAATGCCAACTACAGGTTGGAGAAACTAAAATAAAACAAGAAATTGAAATACCAGAGGAGCGTGCTGACAGAGGATGGAAAGTGCAATGTTGAGATCCAAAGATGCATTGGCATGGCCAAGGGTGCATTTCAAAAGCTAACCAGAGTATTGAAAGACAGGAAAATCTCATGGGAAGCAAAGAAGAGAGTTCTGGATTGCTATATGATATCTGTCATTCTGTATGGTAGTGAATGTTGGAAGGAGAGGCAGCAGAAATGTGGTCTTACAGAAAGATGTTGAAGATACTGGATGTGCGTTGTGGTGCATTGGATATCGGCTCGGAACGAGAAATCGGGGAGCCGAGTTTGAATTCCAGCTGAATTCATTGCATTCACTTACGCACAAATACCCTTGGGAAAGGTATTAATCCACCTATTCCTTCCAGTTATGGGTTAAATAACAGGACAGATTGGGTTCTATAGCCTTGGTTGGCAACCAGTCTACCGCAGAAAGCAATGGCAACCTACTGCGGGATAATCTTCTGCCCAGTCAGCCATGTCTCTGTCGAGACATGATCGCCCAAGTGTGTATCACGTATGGCACTTAACTGAGTGCTGAAGATACTATGGACTGAAAATGTGACTAATGATGAGGTGTTGGAGAGGATGGAAATTCGGAGAAAACTCATACTTAATATACGAAAAAAACAGATGAGATTTCAGGGACACGTAATGGGCAAGAAAGAATTAAAAAATTTAATACTCACTGGATGGATAGACTGAAAAAGAGACGAGAAAGCAATGCAAGACCTATTTGGTAGGCCTGAGCAATTGGATGGAAGAGCGGGGTTTGGGAGAAGTACCAAAAGAAAGAATATTGAGAGTGACAAGTAGAAGTTCATGATCACCTACATCCTGAAGGGACATGACACATGAAGATTTTATTTTTACTTCTCTACCTTTAGTATGAATATAAATAGCATATAAATATATAAATATTAATAAAAGATATAAATAAATATGTATAAACATACAATGTTATAGTTTGATGCTGTGGTAGGCCTCACGTTATGATTGAAACAGGAGGTAGACCTCATGCTATAGTCAAAACAGAAGGTACACCTCATACTATCGTCAAAACGGAAGGTACACCTCATGCTAGAGCCTAAACAGAAGGTAGACCTAATGCTAGAGCCTAAACAGAAGGTAGAACTCATGCTATACTGAGGTAGACCTCATGCCATAATCAAATAGAAGGTAGACGTCACGCTATACTAAAGCAGACCTCAAACTATAGTCGAAACAGAAGGTAGATCTCACATTATACTGAGAGACTTCATACTATCGTTGAAATGGAAGGTCAACCTCATGCTATAATCAAAATGGGAGATAGATCTCATGCTATAGTAGTCCTGATAAATCTGTCATCAAAAGATCTTTTAAAAATAAAATATGCTTTTCTGAAACTTTGAGAAAGATTAGCTATTTATGGTTTAATTAATCCTGTGCTGGTTGTGATACTTGCAGCCCCTGCACAGAAGGTAACATTGTTTTTGGGGGGGTGGGTTGCTTTCTTAGTGCTCATATCTGACATGTAGAGTGAATCAGAAAGAGATCAAATTTGTTGCGGAGTATAACACATTCAAACTTATACTGAATCTTCACTAACACGATTACACCTATGTCTATCTCCATATATACTGGTCACACTTCTACTGAAATACTGACTTGGAATTGTGTGGGGGTGGAGTATGTGTTTTTTTCTCACAGTCATACTTTCAAACACAATGTCATATGCAGTAACACAGGAATTCACACAATCTTGGAAGAATGGAAAATGAGATCATTAAATTTATTCAAAGATGGGCTAGATTCCTGAGAAACCCTGGTCATTGACTTAAAAAGAAAAAAAAAACTTTTCTTCTTTTTTTATACTAATGTCCACCAAATACAAGGCTCAAGAGCAACTCAAAGTAGAGAGTTACTGTGTAGTGTTGTGTGGGTGAAAGAAAGGACAAGAAGTGAAGTTCATAGGGTTATACAGGAAAGAAGATGGTCAACACCAAACCTGAACAGGTCAAGATTGAAGCAATGGAAAAAAAAACATCCTGCTGAGATGAACAGCAGGATGCTTTTCCTATTGCTAAGCTAATTGAAAGGGTTCAACAATTCCCAACACCACAACCAGTCTAGCCTGTGGAACTCACTTCCATATTCTTGCTTTCCTGATGGCTACAACCTCCAGGAATTTAAATGCAATGTCAATGCTCATCAATTAACCACTTGACTCTAGTCCTTTCGCCACCCCGTATATCCTTTCCTTTCTCTCCACCTTTGCAACTGTCATCACACCTGTATTCCCATCCTTCTTTTATTCCTTTCTAACTGGTTTGTCTTCCTTTTCAGTCTCTTCTACTTAATCTTTTTACTCTTATATAGCCCCCTGCACATCAGTGGCATTACCGCCTTGCTCGGAGTGATACGATTAAAAAAAAAATTAATTTAGGGATTAATTGGCTAGATTTTCTGAAATTAATGCTTACCTTTTACTTAAAACAAAATAAAAAAAACATTTATGCACACTAGCCTGTGAGATCAAAGGACAAAAATGAAAGACTGCCATTATCCCCTACCTGAAAAAGGGCAGGAAAAAATAAAAATAAAATCTAAAGAAGTATGGAAGACCAGCAGTGCAATAATCAATAATATGTTATTTATGTTTAAAACTAAATTGTTTTTAACCTTACATAATCAATAGTTTAAGAATATTTTTTATTGTATATACTTTTATTATACCTCGTATAATATTTATATTTTTCATACTGACCAAATGAGAGATATGAAATTACATTAATATCATAATGCACCATTGATATTGAATTGTAGTCAATGTGAAATATCAGAATCATTTCTTTTTGATACCTGCATACCAAAAATAATCTAACAGTTGCTAAAAGGGGAAAATAAAATTCTTTTAAAAAAGCTTTTTGAAAAATGACATTAAAGTTTACATTTTTAAAAATCTTCATTTTTGACATCACAGGCTCGCTTGTAATTCAATAAAATGCATTATTTTCTTTTCAATTTGACAGGGGAAAACTGTACCATATTTTTGAAAAATTTACTTTTTATTTTTCAGTCTGATATTGATTTTCTCCCAGTTGATAACAAGATTATTTTTATGAAATAAAATAATAAAAATTTGTTTGATGAATGTATTTTATTTAGCATTTTCAAGTTATTTTTAGTTTGCAGTTCAAATGAGAAATAATTCAGAATTACCTCTTGACTGGCTACTCCAGCCTCTCAGAATGATACAAATCTAGCATCAGTTAATTATCAATGGTTTTTATCTGTCAATTTTGTCTTTTCCAATCAATCAATAATGTATTTTTTCTGCATGTCCATGTTTTCATGCTTATTTGTAATTGTGGCAATGTTTAATCTTTGTGTCCAAAAAAAAAGAAAAAAAAAGAAGAGTTCTCAAAAGGATGATTATTCCCTTGACTGCTATTATTGTATACACTTTTGACTTCTTTGGCAGTGTTTATTTACAATATAAAAATATGTGAACCTTGAAGAATGCATGAAGATTCATAAAGAAATAAATTTGAAAACAAATCTATTAAAAAATTCCAAAATTATCAAAATATGTAAACTAACTACAAAGCATTATTTACCATTTTATAAATAACTTTGCAAACAAGTCTTTTATTAAATCTAATAAATATTGTTTAATAGTACTCAGATACAATCAAACTAAAATTAATAGTTATAAAGGCTTTATTACACAAAATATAGGAGGGATTTGTAGCATACTTATAAAGGATATGAAAAACTGAATCAGTGAACAGAGCCGAAATTCTGGCCGAGATAGTTTCTAGTCACTTTACATTAGTATCTCAAATATATTAAGACATTTTATTAAAAGACCCTGAAAAAGAATGTTCATCAGAAAATATTTTGATTATATGAAGGCTTCCTATACAACATATAGGAGAAATTCATTGCTTTTCAGATAAATAATACAGAAAATTGAATCAGTGAATAGATTGGATTTATGTTGAGATGTTAGTGTGAACACAAATTATCTCTAATCTTTGTACACCATTTCTGTTAAGGTGTATTTCTAATATTTTGATTAAATAAAATAAATCAAAATTCTGATTCTTTAATATATGTATTTATTTCATTCTTGTGCAAAAAACACATCCTAAATTTTTTGTATTTTGTTTCCATCTGTATGTATAAATTGTTGACTGAATTGCATAAAATTCATATTTTCTCCTGTGATTTATTTTTGCCATTAGGTTTTCAATGTAAATTCCAATGAAAATGCAGATTGTTACATTTCAGTTGTGATTTCACAGATGTTTTCATATTTATATTCAGTGAAAAATAATCTACAAATTTGTTAAAAATGTGATTTTTATGTTAGCAAATTTATTTTTTAATAAGAAATTGGTAAACAATTGATTATCCAGATTAAACTTCATTCTGAGAATGTGTTTGCCTGTGCATTTTCAACAGTGAATTTCTAGAAAACATAGTCAAATGATTCACAAGAAAATAGTGTCTTTCCAATTTGTAGATACACAAGATTTTTTAAATTTAAAGTATTTCAAAAAGATTTCTTATGGATTTAACAAAAATATTTTCTCTCTCTTGTGTGTAAACAAATCTTTCTTAATCCACCATAATTGCTAACACTGAACAACACATTTCACATAAATAGGGTTTCTGTCTACTGTGTGTGTGTGTGTACAAGAATGCAAATCCACAAACTCCACAAGTGTATGGATGCTCATCAGTGTGTCATTACACCTGGCAGATCATAAATGACAGCTGTATAAATAAAGATGAACAAAACTTGATAAGAATACAACTATTCTATCATGTGTGTTCACAGGTAGCTCACCACTTTTGACATCACTGAAAATGCAAATATAGAAACTTCAGAAGGGTAATGTTTCTGACTAATGAAGATTTACAAATTTCTATATTTAAACCACAAAAGTTCCAAAGAATTAAAAGGGATATGTTTTAATATCCAGTGTGTGTTCGCATATGTCCCACCAAATATGACTTTCGTGAAAATGCAGATCCACAAACTTCACAAGAATATGGTTTTTCACCAGTGTGTATTCGCATATGGCACTCCAAAGATGACTTTTGTGTAAATGTAGTTCCACAAACATTACAAGAATATGGCTTCTCACCAGTGTGTGTTCGTTTATGTCGATTCAAATGTGACTTCTGTGAAAATGCAGATCCACAAACTTCGCAAGAATATGGTTTCTCTCCAGTATGTTTTCGCATGTGACATACTAATTTTGACTTCTCTGAAAACGCAGATCCACATATATCACAAGAAAATGGTTTCTCTCCAGTGTGTGTTCGCATATGACATACAAAATTTGACATCTGTGAAAATGCAGATCCACAAACTTCACAAGAATATGGTTTCTCCCCAGTATGTATTCGCATATGGTGATCTAAATGGGACTTCATTGAAAATGCAGATCCACAAACTTCACAATAATATGGCTTCTCTCCAGTGTGTGTTCGCATATGATGATTCAAATTTGACTTCCGTGAAACTGCAGATCCACATATTTCGCAAGAATATGGTTTCTCTCCAGTGTGTGAACGCATATGGCATACTAATTTTGACTTTGCTAAAAATGCTGACCCACATACTTCACAAGAATATGGTTTTACTTTGTTCTGCGAATGCATCTCAACTCTAAAGATACAGATTCATCAATTTATCAAGAAAATCATACCTCTCCACTGTGTTTTTCCTTATAGTACAGTAAATGTTTTAGAAAGATTTGCAAACTTTGCAAATATCGCTTGTCTCAAAATTTTACAGAAACGACAAACCACACATTTCAAAATTTATATTTGGCCAATTAATATTCACTGGATCACTTTTAAAAATATAGATACACAACTTTTCCATGAAGATTGCTTTATATACTTGTCTCTGATTTCAATAAGAATCTACTTTTTTTTCCATTTACATTTTCCAACAGCAACAGATTTTATGAATATCATGGTTTTCTGTTCAACCAAAACATCTGTAAAGAAAAAGTAATAAAACATATGTTAATAAAGACAGCAAATTATATATAAAGTTCGTTTAAATTGTAATATAATTTTGATGTATTAAAATTGATTTAGCCCAGAACTGGGACACAATCAGGCAGCAACTAGGAAAGATCAAACTGGATACAGTAGCTGACAGTGTGAAACAGGATATATATGCACCAAGTTTTATAAAATTTAATGTATTAATAATTATATCTACATGTTTTTCAATTTTGTTGCGTATCAATACACTATTTTTGCTAATTTAAAGCTGCAATAATGAATTGCTCATTAAGATTAGAAACATTCCTTTCTTGAAAAATGCATGAACGTTTTAGTAATTAACGTTTACTTTTTATTCTTTTTAGCCATTAGTGTCAACATTATGTGATGTCTCCAAAAATCATGGACATTTTTAACATGAAACCCTACCATCAGGGAAATATCCAAAATATTGTTCTTGAATTCTTTAGAATAATAAACATATCGAAGAGTTATGAAATGAAAAACAGAAATAATTTTGGAACAATGTTCCCGAATGGAAAATTTCTGATTCTGCAATTCTAAAGCACATCTTTATTTTATGCCTGGTTTTTCAGGAACACCCACGATTTGAAATAGTTTTCAAATTGAACTGTAAAAATATATGTCAATAATTCAGTTAACCATCAGATGGTTTTTGTTTTCTTGTCAAATCTAGAAATATGCAGTATGTTTTATTAAAAGTGGTTATCCACAACATTTCAAAAGAAATATTAGTATTTTAACATACTTTTATGAAGATTTTGGATATTGGATATTTTCAATGAGTTAACATTTGATATTAGATTTTTTATGATATATTCACAACTTTTCAAAAGAAATATTAGTATTTTAAAATACTTTTATGAAGATTTTGGGTATTGGATATTTTCAATGAGTTTAACATTTGATATTAGATTTTTTATGATATCGCATCTGAAAAAAAAAAGTTCATCAAAATAAAAAAATGATTAGAAATTTAATTCATTAATGTATAAATGCTGAAAACTTCAATAAATTAGGAAGTCTCTGATTTTTGGTAATTTTTATAATTATATTTCATAACAATTTGTGATTTGCTTTCTGCCAAAAATTAATAGCAGATATTTCCCCACCCAACAAAAAAGAAAAAAAAAAGTGATACCTAATCTATCTTGAAGCTTTTATTACAGTTTTGATTTTAAGCCTTTGTGGTTTAATAGATTAAATTTATTGTCATAAGCAAAATACTTTGCTCCATTTCAAACTAATAGGAATGTTTTTTTCTTCATGTATAAAATTGTCCTCATTGAAAAATTTTATAAGACAACACAATTCCCTTTAATAAAAAAAAACTTTAAAAATAAAATTTAATTTTCTGAAAAATTAGCTGATGTAAAGTTGATTTAATCTGAATCAAAAGGAATATTACTTTAAAATATTGCAGAAAAGCATTAATATGGACAAAGGTGTTGATATATTCATCTTTAGCATAATGTTTAAGAAATTTAGGTAAGGGGAGATAATGAAAATAAAATTACATGATGAATGCAACATAAAATCTTTTATATATAATTTTTCAGCTCATCAGTAATCTTAATAATGTAGAGTAATTTTAAGCATTCTAATATTTTATTGAATTTTAGGTATTTTGGCTTGGTTCTGAAGATGATTGTTGAAAAATGTTTTTAAAATTAAATTTTGAATTTACTATAGTTATCACTCTTAATGTGATGCATTTTTTTACAGAAATCGGCATGTTTATACATACAAAAAATATCTAAACTTATTTAAAATATTGTTGGTTGTTGAATTGTAGTAAGCTTTTCAATTCATGATTAGTAAATACAGTTCATATTTAATAACAATACCACTTGACACAACAGAATTTTAAGTCTTAAAAATTTATAAATTGTTCTAATTAATATTTAAAAATATGAAAACAATACTTGTAAAAATTCATTATTCATCAAAAAAATTTCTTTTTAAGACAGTAATGTTCATAAATATTTTATTCATGAAATAATTAGAATCTTTTCTAATTAAATATTGTCTTAGTTTTATTTAGGTACCTCTAAAGAAACATGATACCTGTGTATTAAAATGGATTTTTAAAAATGAAAAATCTTCCTTAAAGCTTTTATTTCCATCTTAATTTCAAGCTAACAGATTAAATTTAATATTTACAAATGAGTAAAATACTTTGCTGCATTTCAAAACTAATTTAAATTGCCTGGAAAATATTTACATTTTAAAATCAATCACTTTTAGTCTTTTTTCATTGCTATGTGATTCTCATTAAAAAAAAATCTTCAAAAAATAAAATATACTTTCCTGAAACTGTATTTGAAAAATATTAGCCAATTTAAAGTTTAATCAATCTGATTTAAAACAAATATGACTTACATTTAGTTCAAAATATTGCAGAAATGTGTATTTTAACATGAAGATTGGTACATTTTTTACATTGTTCCAACTGTTGACCTCATCTTTAGCGCCATATTCACAATATTTTGGCCGTTGTACACTTTGGCCTTCTTCAGGTGCTTGGCATTATGAACCAAACTTTTATTTTGATCACTGTTGTGTATCGTTCTTGTTCCATGTGCCATACCACTTCTGGATGTCATGTAATTATCAATCCTTTAAGTTATTTGTTCACCACTGTTGTAGCTAGGTATTGAACTCACAACTCTTTCAGGTTAAATCACTGAATCCAACCAACACTTTTATCCAAAGGGCCATGTATCCTAGAATATGGTAATAAAGATGAGAACAACAATCTAAACAATGTAAATAAAACATTAGATAAACTTCCATTTGCTAAGCTGTCAACACCTTAAATAAGCACTGACTACAATTATTTTTCTATACTTCTTAGATGAGATAATATTTGCAATATTTATACTGTTTGAAGTTTTGTCCTCATCTTTATGGCCATATTCAAGGACACATGGCTCAACAGTCTGAACAATGTAAATAATGTAAATATTACCTCATCTCAGAAGTATAGAAAATAATGGTGGTAGATGTTTATTTAAGGTGCTAATAGTTTGATAGATGGAAGTTTATCTAATGTTTTTCTACAATGAATATATCTGTAAAATTTATTTACAGAATATAACATGAACAACTTTTTTGTATAATTTTTTAGCTACAAATAATCTCAAAAATTTAGGAAAATATTCTCCATAATTTAATATTTTATGGAATTCTTGGCATTTTGGTTTTTAATTTTCTATAGCTGTGGCTCTTATTTTCTGATAATGTCATTTATGGATGTCCATATTTACAAAAACTGGCATGTTTATACACAAAATATTTCAACATTTTTTTTTTAATATTGGTAGTCAAAGAATTGTCTTGAGCACATGATTAGTAAATATAGTTTTTATTTACTAACAATATCAGCTAATCCATACAAAGCAAGACAGAATTTTAAAAGATTCAAAAGTTTATACATTATTATAATTAAATTTTACAAAAAATGAAAACAATTCTTGCAAAAATTAATTATTTATCAAAAAATCTGTTTTTCTTAAGACAATAGGGTCCATAATATATCTTATTTATATAAGCAATTAAAAGCTTTCTTTTATTAAATAATGTCTTAGTTTATTGCACTTTTTATTGTAATTCATAGCAGATTTTCAGTAACTAGTGCTGCTGTTTTACAAAAAGAAATGGAGGATTTAAATTCTCACAACAAATTCTGCTTTTAACTAATATAGATATTATGCTCTATAAAATTTGATTTCTCAAAATTTCATAAAGCCGAGCAAGACAGTAAATAATATATTTTTAGCAAGCTTTTCAAAAAGTAATTGTTTTTAAAATAATTTCATTCATTTGTGAATAAGTTTCATTAAAATCTGATAATTATTTGATTAATAAAAAAAATGACGATAGAAAGTTTCCTATATTAATCTGGCTATGAAATGAATACAAAAATTCTTTGCTTTTTCCTTTTAAAGAAACTTTCAAGACTTACTCAAAATTGAATGAATTTATTTTTTTTTTATCATTGAAACTTTTCTTTTTTTAGAAAATTCTGCTAAAAATATTTTTTCTTTTTTTTAAAATCTGTTATGACCTTTTATAAAATTTCAAGTTTATTTTATCACTTAATATTTATTAGAAGAACATGTCATTGGAAAATTTAAATCAATTTTATTTTTTACTTAAAAGGATCCTCAGTTAAAGCAAATCATTTCTGAAAAGTAAAGTAAAAGCGCATTCTCTGTACTATCTAAAAAAAATTAAGATTAATGATAAAAAAGTACCCCAAACTTAATTAAATTTTACAAAATCTTTTACATTCTACAGTTATCTGATTTTTAAAAGAATTTCCAAATCAATATGTTTTCCACTGCAAAAAGATTCTCAAATTTCCTATGCAAACTGATGATCCCACATTGAAGCCAGAAAAACTGGATTTTTAAACAAATTTTAAAGAGATCTTCAAAACATTACATAAAAAATCTTTTGGTCTCGCCTCTTAATAATAACCACAAAAAGGTTTTTATGACAAAAGTTTAGGGTATTTTTTTTTTCACTATGTCAGTTAGTTAAGTACAGTACATGATACATGATTGGGTGATCATGTCTCGAAAATCAGTTTCATGACAGGGCAGAAGATATTTTCCTGCAGTAGGTTGTCGTTACTTTCTGCAGTAGACTGGTTGCCAACCAAAGCTATAGAACCTAATTTGTCCTGCCATTAAACCCATAGCTAGAGGGAGAAGTGACTGATTAATACCTATCCCATGTAAGTAAATGCAATGAATTTAACTGGAATTTGAACTCAGCTCTCTGATTTCTACTGCACCACAATGCACATCATGTATGGATGCTTATTTTTTAATAAATCTTTGGATGTATTATTTCAGCTGCTCTACTACATTACTTTGCCAAATTAATTATCAATATCTGACAGTGAAAATAAAAGGGTTTTGATGAAAAAATATTTCAACAAAATTGTCATAACTATCAAATTAAAAATTAAAAATACATAATGTGTATTCTGTAAGCTTTCCACTTTTTAAATTAAAAAATAAGTCCATTTTAAATTAATCTGAAGTCATTTGCATGGTGCTATTTTATTTATATGAGGTGCTATTTTTTTCCAGGTTGAAAAATTCACTTTATCCCTGTGGAAGCCAATAAAATGAAAATTTTAGGTATTTCCACCCATTTTTTATACATAAGTTTTAAATTAAAATTTTAAAAATCAAAAAGCTTTCTTGAAGCTTCAATTTTAGCTTAATTGAATGGTAAATGACTGAATTTACTAATTTCAGTAAGCAAAATACTCTGGTGTATTTCAAACAGAAATTAAATTGATTAGAATCTAAAATTTTGAGATTTAAATTTTTTTTCAATTTTTCAGCCATTTTTGAGCGATTAACACATTTGTAAACAGAATTCTTGGTTTTAAAAATCTTGAAAAAATAAAATATACTGTGACATGTTATTTTTGAAAAATTAGCAAATTTAAAGTTACATTAATCTGATGAAACAAATATTAGTTATTTATAGCAGGAAATTTAAGTGTTTCTGAATTATAGAGGGCTTATTTTTCTCATCTGTGAACTGATTGATGACATCTTGTCATCATTCACTTAACATGTCTGGCTAAGTATGGTGGACCAGAATTGACATGAACTTATGAAACCTAAGTGAACGTTTTGTTTCTGGATTTTTAACTACCTAGTAATTTAAAAAAAATTAACACAATATTTTCAACAATTATCTATTATTTTTTTTACTGAATTTTAGTTATTTTAGTTTTATAGCCTTACATTTGAAGATGCTTTTTGAAAAATAAAAATATAAGACTTTCTTTTAAATTAATTTTAAAATAACAGAGAATGACTGAAATTAATTTTGAAATCATTATTTTAAGAAAATCATGGTAAGAAATATATATTGTTACTCCAATTAATTTTCTGCAATTTCTAGAAATTGATAATCGTAACGAAACGTTTTTTATTAGTTATGCAGAACTCTTTGCGGAATGTATTGTAAATAACATATTTTTCTGTTTTACATTTGCTTATTTGAAGAAAACTGCTCTGAATAGTTCGCCCCTTTTTTATTTAGATTTTGAAAAAAAAAATCGAAGTTTTACGAGAAAAATAAAAAAATGTTTTCAATGAATAATTAATTTTTACAATTATTCTTTTCATTTTTTAATTATGAAAGCTTTATTAAAATCGGACAATTATTTGATTTTTACAAGAATTTCTAAATAAATGCGCTTTTCACCGGAAAAAAATGAATTGTGCAATGATTACATTTTTTTGTCATTAACTCTTGTAAAAATCTCGTCACTCGCTAACGAAAAGAAAAAAAATATTTTTATTCAAAATTTCGAATGTGTTAGAAAGGATAAAAAAAAATTGATAAAATAATTTAAAAAATACTTGGATCTTAACAAACATTTTGATAAAAAGTCAAATTTTGTTAAGTTTAGGCCCTAAACTTAAAAACAAAGTTTCCTTTTTTATTATGTTTTTTTTTTCAGCGAATTAGTGGAGGTATCTAAATGAAATAAAAAATAAATAAAATCAAGACTTCAAAATAACAAAAATTCAACTAATTTTCCTTAGTATAATTTCTTGAAATTACAAAAAAAAAAATAGATATCTGACACGATGAAATTACATGACTGAAAAACGAAAATTAAAGAATAGAAAGCTTACAAAATTCAAATGATATTTTTGGTTTGACAGTGACGACAATTTTCCTGAAATACGCTGAAGATTTTCTACCAAAAAAGTTAAGTATCTGTATTCTTCCACTTACCTGAATAAACAGGATATTATTTTCTTTTGAGAAAAATATTTTCCTTGATATGCCTTAGGCGGTGTTTGACAAGATTCTGTTCCTTTTACAATTCTTGTATTTCTTTGCATTTACCGAGCTAAGTTCTTTGAAAGTACTAAGATGCATGAGGTTTCGTTTTCTTTTATGGCCACGAAAACTGCGGACACTAAGAGTTCAGTGCTGTTTACACTTTTCGAATCTATGGTACGGCACCATGTCGTTTTTCGTGAAGTAGAATTCATATGAAATTGAAATTTTATTTTTATAATTCAAACTTCATTTTTAATTTAAAAAATGTACATTGTCCACAGGTAACTCCACGGATATTTTTTAAAAAATAGTTTGTTTTTTACACAACTACAGTCGTTTAGTAAAGGTACCGCCAAAGACAAAATGGATATTTTTCCCAAAAAGTAAATAAAGTAAAAAAAAAAAAAAAAAATCGACACCCCCTGTTTTATTTAATTTATTCATAATCAGAATTATCCGATTCAAAGAAAATTTTCAGGACTTACTTAATGAATTAATATTTTAAATACCTTTTATTAAAAAAAAAAAAAAAAAAAAAAAAAAAAAAAAAAAAAAAAAAAAAACACAGTTAAATATTGGGTTGGGGTGTACGTTTCACACCCCCTTTTTTGATATTTACATGTATATTTTTTTAATCAGCGGGGAGACATCCTAATGTTTTTGCAGTTAAGTTATGCGCGCCAAAGTAAAATGGTATTTTTTTCTACATGTCTAACTTTCAATTCCTCGTTGACCCTGTTATAACTCACTACTAACGGTACTCAATGTCGAGTTTGATGTAGGGACAAAATGCATGGTCACTCAGGCAAAAATTTGCCCAGTCAACCTGCATACACAGGATACATTAGCTTGGTATCCAACCAGGCTGGTCCTATTTTCTGAGCCAAGTCACTGCCTGTAAAACCGAATCCCAAACTCTTTTAGAAGACCGGAGAGTCTGTCTGTCTTTCTCAGTCAAGTCTTAGTCTGTAGGTCAATCCCCGACTGAGTCTTTCTTTGCCTGAAGACAGAAACTTTGACTGACAATTGTGAGCTCTTTATTTAAGGCATCTAGCCTAGTTTATTTATGTTACTGGCGTGGGGGTGTCTTATTTACTGTACAACAGAATTTGTATCTTTCAATAAAGTATTTCCATAAAAGAAATTATCAAATTATGATTTTGCTTGGTATTCAGAAAAACATTAAACCTTTTGAAGATACATTATTTAGACTGTTGTCCTCATCTTTATTGCCATATTCATAACATTTCGGCTGTTCTACGCTCCAGCCTTCATCAGGTGCTTAGAATTTGGAACCAAATCTTTCATTTTGATCACTGGGGTATATCATTCTCGTTCCATATTCATTGTGAAAATGACAATAAAGATGGGGACAAGAGTGCGAGCAGTGTAATGGAAATGTTACTTTATCTCGGAAATACAGATAAACTTTTGGAGATAGTATAAACAAAATTGTACATTATGAAGTAAGTCCCAAATTTTTTCAAAATCTTTGTATTATTTAGTAACATGTATTTTCATTATCTGGAACATCTTTTTTTAACAACTTATATCATGAATGTTAATTTCCTTTGAGTACCATTCTCTTACTGCTTTTGATAATACAAATGAAATAAAAGATATAGAGATTAGAGAAGAATATAGTTCACTTGGTTCTGTGTTTACATGTTTAAATCATTTTCAAGATGATTCTGACTATTTGTGTTTTTTGGATTCAGTCTTTTGACAAATTGATATTGATCCACACTCAACTCACTACTCTTGATGCCATTAAGTACCAGTGGCTAGAAATGCTCGCCAACACATCATAACCTGTGACAATAAATACTTACCAGAGCTAAAGCGGCCAAAATGTTTTGCTTGTTGGGCTGCTGTTTTGTAATGGATACGTGCATAAACCCACACTAGACAGTTTGTCATTTCATCAGTTGCATCCTGTCCTCTTGCAAGTTTGGTCCAAGAAAAGTACATTCGTTGACATTTGTCATTTTATGCTAATTGGCATGAACTGGGGACTCTGAGAACAAGGCCAATGGGAAATATTGGTCTGTCGGCAGTGTTTTTGGTCAATAAAAACAGTTTGGGACATTGGCTGGCAGTGCAGTTGGGACTGTGGTGATGTGCACTGTTATCAAGGTTCATATTAATTTATGGCTCTGTTTATTTTTGTCTGGAAGCTGGACACTAGCTTTGAACCTACTAAAAGAGCAAGCAGTGTAATTACCAGTATCTACCAAACTGTGAGAGAAATACACTGATTAACAACATCCCCAATTCCAGCAATGGAATGTCTCAGACACCTAGTGTAACCCACCTACTATGTCGGACAACCTCTTTGATCTTTGGCATGCCTGTCAACACACCTATCACTTCTCAATTCACATCACACTCCCCCCAACTCAGAGCTCTGTCTCTTTTCTTCTAGCTTGGTTGTGTAATACTGACCTTGTGGTCAATTGGATTTCTTTTCTCTCCTTGGTGCTGGCATGTCACCTCAAAAGGTTGATTTGAGCTTCCCAAAATCTTATATTGGGATTGATTGCAATGTCTAATTTGAACCCTTTATATATTGTGCATATTATGGATAAGATTGCACAACCCTCCATCAAAGATCACACAACACTATAGCTGTTGGAAACTCTTGCCTCTTTTGTCCAGGTGCTTGTTGAAACTCAGGCTGAAAAAAGAATTCCTTCAATGAAATGCATAACATTATTAACTACAGGTTTATAGAATATATAAAAAAGAACTGGTTGAAATAAATGTCTCAATTAGCTACTGTAAATCAAAATACTCTAGTGCAAGTGGAGATTCAGGTTGAAACTTAATGTTCAGTCAATTATTCGGTAATGTATGGATGATTTCTAATTGTAACCTCTCAAGTAATAGCCAGTATGTCAACCTGCCTCAATTCTTTTGTCATGTGTATGTCTGTCTTTTTGTACTGGCCTGGAAATTGCAGGTGTGCTTTTTAGCAATGACCGTCTTACAAGCAATTCTTGGCTGTAATGAACTACTGAAATAGCCTATGTCTGCCTGAATCTGACATCTGCTCCATACTTGAGGAAGAATGACTACCCATTGAATGCGCACTGGTTACATATATAGATAATTCTTTCCTGTTAATAATGATTTACCTGCACATATGACAAAAAATGACAATTCACAATGCTTTTTGAACAACTAATATTTACAAGAGTGTAACCTAACATTCACTTTATTGTAAACAAAACAGTCTGAAATGATCACCAATACTCTATGAATGTTATCTTAACATAAGGTAGAGAAAGAAGAAATGGTGATTTTTATTTATTTCACAGCCAGAAACGCATGTAAGCAAAGAGAAAATTTACAGGCATGATGCCTGTTAAGTTTTTCTCTTTTACATTGTCTCTAAATTTATGATTTTATTGCTCACCCCATGATAAAGGTTGTCAAGACTGTGTGGGGAAAAAAATGTTTCAATGTCCAATTACAAATAGTCAAAATGTGTGTGTGTGTGTGTGCGAGAGAGAGAGAGAGAGAGAGAGAGAGAGAGAGAGAGGGTGGCAGGCTGGTGCATACTACCCTTACTTTTTTCTATCTACATTCATATACATTGAAAATTAAACTAAGTGCAGCTTACTGTTAAGGGAGGAATTTTTTTTTTTTTACAGATTTGGGTTGTGGAATTTTTCTTTTTGACAAAAACCATGAATTTGTTTTGCTCATGCTAAGTCTAAAAAAAAAATATATAAAATTCACTATTTTTTATCCACAACGTTGAATGTGTTAAAATTTTTCAAATTTTTAAGAAGAAAAATCTCAAGTTGATAGTAAAATTTGCCGCAAAATGTTATTATGTTTAAGATGACACGAACCATTAAACACGTCTCTAATTTCTTTGCAATTTTTCTAATTGAATTGATCATCTCTATTGCATATGATCTATTATTGTGCATAATTAGGTAAAAAATTTGTATTTTATATGAATTCTACCTTATAAAAATTAAGATGAAATAAAGTGATGGGAACACTGTATCATATGTAGGGGGTTCATGGATTCAGCAGTGGAGGAACAAGATGCTTGCAATGGTATTGTGTGTATGCAATTATATAAAATGACACGAACATATGCAAGTTATGCATAAAGACAGATTTTCTTCTCTTTTTATCTCCAAATCTAGTTTTATTGCCCCACCCTGGGTAGAAATTGTCCACATTGAGTGAAAAAGGAAAGTACTATTCCAGTGTCTTATTTCAAACACAAATTGTGTGTGCATAAAAGTGTGCATGTTTTGTGTGTATTAAATGGTACAAGCACATTTAACAGGCACAACAAACATATGCAAAATTATAACATAAATGCATGCAAAAACATTTGCATGATAGAAACAAAATTAGCATTTCATCTGAGAAATTTGGAGGGTTTAATGCTTTGTCTACCACCACACAAGAGCAGGCTGAAAAAGTTTTAGTAATGTTTTTATTTCATGCTTTGATAATAATAATAATAATGCGAGAAAGGAAATTTACTAACGTATTTAATAATTGATAGGTAAACATTTACTAATGGCATTATTTATTATCTATAAAGAGACAACATAAAAAGTGGCGGAGTTACATTCAGGGTTGTAGCTGATGCTAAAAAAAAAAAAAAAACGGGCACAGAGAAAATTGCCCGAATTTATTAGTTGACAATGTGATGACATCATCAGTGTCATCCATTTCCAGAAACTATGATTTTTGCAGATTTTTTCGGCTATTCCAATGGAAATTAGGCACAGAACGTGAACGAAAGCAGGAAATCGGGTTCGGGCTTTCTGAGTATTACCAGTTTTTTCTCACAAAATTAATAAATACACAAACAGATTTTTACTGCATTCATTCAGATGTTTTCTTTGTTTCTTTCTTCGTGAATTGTTTAGTTTGATTTCTGATGAAGACATTTTTCCTTGCCCGGATTTTCACTATGATTGCACAGATCAGCCCGGACTTGTGCCCAGTGTGCCCAGTAGTCAGATATGGCCATGGTACATTTGAAATCTATGAAAATGTCCCAAAAGGATGAAACATAGGAAGATAAGATTATTGCCTGATTTAGTCAAACTAAGGTTTAAAATTGTATGATGTTAATTAAACCAAATATAGAAGTTTGAGGACTAACAGCAGAAAAATATGGAAAACAGAATTGGAATGCAGAATCCAAATTGTGGCTGAGATGGTTCTTATTCATTTTGCATTACTATCTCAAATGTATTAAAACACTTTATTAAAAGACACTGAAAAGAAAGTTTTATCAGAAAATATTTTATTTATATGAATCTTTCCTTATACCAAATATAGGAGGGCTTTATGGTTTAACAGTAAACAGTATGGAAGATTGAATCAGTGAATAGATTTGAAATTCTGGTTGAGATAGATTCTATTCCTTTTGCATTAACATCTCAAATTTATTAAGACATTTTATTAAAAGACACTGAAAAGGAATTTTCATCAGAAAATATTTTATTTATATGAAGATTTCCTTATACCAAATATAGAAGACCTTTATGATTTAACAGTGAACCATGAATCAGTGAATAGATTTGAAATTCTTGCTGAGATAGATTCTATTCCCTTTGCATTAATATCTTACACATATTAAGACATTTTATTAAAAGACCCTGAAAAGGAATGTTCATCAGAAAATATTGTTTAGATAAAGGCTTCTTTCAACCAAATATAGGAGGGATTCATGACTTGTCAGGTAAACAATATGGAAAATTGAATCAGTCAATAGAGTTGAAATTCATGCTGAGATAATTTCTATTCATTTTGCATTAATATTTCAAAAACATTAAGACATTTTATTAAAAGACCCTGAAAAGGAATGTTTGTCAAAATATTTTGTTTATACATAAATAATCAAAACTCACATTTACCTGATTCTTGAAAATGTGAGTTTATTTTTCCATGTACAAAAAATACATTTCAAAATTTTTTTGAATTGTCCTGCTTGCATCTATGTGCATAAATTATTGACTAACTTGCATTAAGTAAATATATATTTTTTCCTTTTTAATATGCTTGTGCTGATGCAAATGCAGATTTTAAAGTTCGTTTGTCATTCTAAACAATGACATCTTTTTATTTATGTTCAATAAAAATGTTCGTCTACAAAATTGTTAAAAATATATTTTGTACAATGTTTATTGTTAAATGAGAAATTTGTAAAAGTTATGGCTTCACATGAATAAGCTTTATAAATTGAGCGTTTGCATGTACATTTTCAGTTGCGAATTCCTGAAAACCTACATCCATAAAAATTTACAAGAACACAGTGCCTCTCCAGTCTGCAATTGTACAAGTATTTTCAAATTGAAAGTACTTGACAAGTGCATTACAGATTTTACAAAAATATTTTCTAATATGTGTAAAACTGCAATTTTGTGAAATGCATTACTTTTGCAAATATTAACCCACACAATTCACAAAAATATTGCTTGTCTAGTATGTCTGCACATAATTCAACAAACAAGACAACAGCCATTACGTCTATCACAATTATATGGTTTCTGTTCAGTGTGTTTGCATATGGTGCTCCAAAGATGAATATGCAGATCAATAAACTTCACAAGAAGATGGTTTCTTACCTGTGTGTATTTGCATATAGTGTAATATATGACAACCCAGAAAATGCAGATAAAAAAAACCTGTGACTAAAATAGTTTCTCTCCAGTATATGTTTACAAATTTCTCAAGGACACTCCTTTCTCACAAGAGGATTAGCAAATAATGCACAAAATTGGACATTTGTATAAACAGATATCCACAAGATTAGGATGAATATGGTTTACTACTCAGAGTGTGTTCGCATATGGCGCACCAAATGTGACTTACGTGAAAATGCAGATCCACAAATTTCACAAGCATATGGTTTCTCACCTGTGTGTGATCGAATATGGCACACCAAATGTGACATCCATGAAAATGCAGATCCACAAACTTCACAAGAATATGGTTTCTCGCCACTGTGTGTTTGTATTTCGCACTCTGAATGTGATTTCCGTGAAACACCAGATCTACGAACTTTAAAATACTGTGGTTTCTCTCCAGTGTGTGTTCGCATATGACGCTCTAAAGATGACTTCTGTGAAAATGAAGATTCACAAATGTCACAAGAATATGGCTTCTCTCCTGTATGTGTCAGCATATGGCGCAGTAAATGAGATTTCTGTGAAAATGCAGATGCACAAACTTCACAAGAATATGGCTTCTCTCCAGTGTGTGTTCGCACATGGTGCTGCAAAGGAGACTTCAGTGAAAATGAAGATCCACAAACTTCACAAGAATATGGCTTCTCTCCAGTGTGTGTTCGCTTGTGACGCCCCAAAGATGACTTTTGTGAAAATGTAGATCCACAAACTTCACAGGAATATGGTTTCTCTCCCGTATGTACTCGCATATGAATAACTACTTTTGACTTCTGTGAAAATGCAGCTCCACAGATATCACAAGAATATAGTTTCTGTCCACTGTGTTTTTCCATATGGCACAGTAAATCTTAATTATTAGAAAAATTTCCAAATGTCACAAGAATATTCTTTCTAATTTTTACTGTTGTCTAAGACTGTGCTTTTAGAGTTAAGAAAAATACATATTTGAATGTGTATGATTTTTGCAAGTTAATATTCATTGTGATGCTTTTAAAAATACAGATGCATTTTGCTAGTATATATTTTTCTCTGTTCTTGATAGAAAGTCAAGACTCTTGTTTTCTTTCATTGAAATTCACAATAATTGCTGTTTTTTATGCATATCATGATTTTCTGTTCTGTCAAAACATCTGTGAAGAAAAAGTAATAAAAGATGTTAACAGAGACAGTAAATAATAAAGGTGCGATGGATAAATTGTCATCTAAATTATGCAAGCATGAAAATAATACCAACATCTCATTTTAACAGTTTAACAGATATACAGCTCTGGCCAAAAGTTTTGCGACACTATGTAGAAGTATAGTTTCAGATATTTTTGAATTCCGAAAGCGAGTAAAACCATGAATAATCAATAAATAGGATGTGTTTAATTTGCTTATGCAAATTTTAAGGAATTTGCATGGGCGAGTTCTTGACTCTATGAAATGAGAAAGAATATTTTTTCTGAGGAGAAGAAAAAAGAACATAGAGGTTGAACCGTATTTCCTTTTGAACAGTATATTTGGCAGACAGAGTGAAGTGAGAAGCAAAGTGGAGAGAGATTGGACAGTAATTCTTTTTTTTAAAAATCACATTATTCATTCTGTACATCTAATTGTGATCTAAATAGAAAAAGTTATTGTTCCAAATCCAAATGATCTGCAATCGTTGCTTTACACAAAGCCAGTCTCAGCTGTCATCAGACTGTCAAACAGGAGCAGGTTCATGCATCAATAGTCACAAGAATAGTCCAGAAGTGAAAGAAAACTGGAAAAATCAAAGTTGGGGTTTGAAGTGGTTGTCCAAAAGTGTCTACAGGGTGAGATGACTGATGACTGGTGCAATCAACAGGCCAGTATTACTGAAGGAATGGTCCAGCAGTGGTGTGGAAGGTTCAGATTGCATAGTATGGTGGCGTTTGTTGATGAAAGGATTGATCTCAAAAAGGCCTTCAAGAATGTCACTTTTGACACAAAAAATGCAAAAGATCAACTAAATTTCTGTCGAATTTATAAAAGTTGGACTGTAGAAAACTGGAAAAAGATGATTTTCTCTGATGAATCATTTTTTAGCTGCTTTGCTGACAATTGATCAATTCTTGTCAGAAGATGAGTCAGTGAAAGATTCCACTCTGTGTGGTATTCTCAGTCAAGCATCTGGACCTTGTTCCTATTTGGGAGTGCTTCTCCTTTCATGGCATTGGGGAATTAGTGATTGTACCCAAAGGTAAGTCAATGAACAAAGAATAGTATATGGACACTATCAAAAATAAACTACCACAATTTTTGAAAGAAAACTACCCTGATTGAGATGCGGTGTTTCGACATGATGGTGCACCTTGCTATAAAGCAAAAGCTGTGAAGAAGTGGTTCAAAGAAAATATCTTCAGAGTTCTGCAAAACTGGCCTGGTAATTCACCTGATCTTAATCCTATCAAAAATTTATGGTCCATCCTGGAACCAAAGGTGCATGAAGCTGTTCCAACAACAAGAATTGAACTTGAATCTGTCCTACAAAGATGTTGGACTTCTATTAGATCTGTTTAAAATCACTAATTGAGTCTATGCCAAAGCAAATTAATTCTTGTTCTTAAAAATAGAGGAAGGCAGATGAAGTATTGTATTTAACATGACATCATAATAAATATTTTTTTTTACTTTGAAATAGTTTAAATTGTTCTTTTAAAATGCTAAAGCAAAAATACTTGTGTTTTGTTATCAATAACTCAGATTTTTTATGGTGTTGCAAAACTTTTGTCCAGAGCTGTATTTATCAAAATTATGCAAAAATATCATGAAAAGTAAATTTATTGAATAAAATCACCATTGCCTTCAACTATGGCTTCCATACTACTTCAGAATCTCCTGCAACTTTTTTAGACGGTTTCTTTGTTTAAGTTAGTGAATTCTGCCATAATTCTTGCCTTTAGTTAATATTTAGTGCTACAAGAAGTTTTGTTAGTCTCCTGCCCAACCACACCCACACCCCACACCCAGTAATCAAGAGGATTTCAGTCTGAGGAGTTAGATGGCCAGATATAAGGGGTGATGTGGTTGCAGAAATTATCAAACAGCCATGACTGAGTTTTTCTGCTTGTACAGCATGATGCAGAGTCCTGTTGCCAGACATAAGATTTCCAGCAGTCACTCTATTGACCCATGGCAGCATTGCCTCTTCAAGGCACTTGATGTAGGCTTCTATGTTGTATCTGAGGCTCTCAACAACAAATTTGTGAGTTCTTTTCTGATAAGAAAAGATCAGAGTGAGTTTTCCAAGCTGCTGTACGTTTGTAATCACCATTAGACTCATCAAACTCTTTCTGAATTCTCTGCACTGTCCTCAGATTGACACCTAAACACTCTGAAATGTTTATATTGGAGCTTCTGGTAGAAATGCAAAGAAGTATATCATCTGGTTTCATTACGGTGCTCATTTTCTTATAGATAGTGCTCAACTAACCCTCCTAAACTGTGCGGTCAATAAATTAAAAACACAACACACATATATGAAATTAAAAATGTAAAAAGACAACACTTTACCCATCACCCACTGTATATGAAATGAGTTTGTATTTTAACAGGTACAAGTAGTTATAAATTAGTGCTAGTTTAGTTTCGTACAGAAACAAGTAAAATCAGTAAGTTTATCTTGACTTCCTTTTTTGTTAAAAAGATTGATACAGAATATACAAGTACATGGTATTCTTGAAAATTTTAAAATATCTGTAATATTCTTTTATAGACAATTACTTCTACTTGTAAAAAACTGTTCTGATAAAACACATGACTACAACATTAGGGAAATTATGATGTAATTAAAAGCCATTAAAAACAATAAAAACTGTTCTGATAAAACACATGACTACAACATTAGGGAAATTATGATGTAATTAAAAGCCATTAAAAACAATAAAAAGAAACTGTTCTGATAAAACACATGACTACAACATTAGGGAAATTATGATGTAATTAAAAGCCATTAAAAACAATAAAAAACTGTTCTGATAAAACACATGACTACAAAATTAGGGAAATTATGATGTAATTAAAAGCCATTAAAAACAATAAAAAACTGTTCTGATAAAACACATGACTACAAAATTAGGGAAATTATGATGTAATTAAAAGCCATTAAAAACAATAAAAAACTGTTCTGATAAAACACATGACTACAAAATTAGGGAAATTATGATGTAATTAAACGCCATTAAAAACAATAAAAAACTGTTCTGATAAAACACATGACTACAAAATTAGGGAAATTATGATGTAATTAAAAGCTATTAAAAACAATAAAAAACTGTTCTGATAAAACACATGACTAGAAAATTAGGGAAATTATGATGTAATTAAAAGCCATTAAAAACAATAAAAAACTGTTCTGATAAAACACATGACTACAAAATTAGGGAAATTATGATGTAATTAAAAGCCATTAAAAACAATAAAAACTGTTCTGATAAAACACATGACTACAAAATTAGGGAAATTATGATGTAATTAAAAGCCATTAAAAACAATAAAAAACTGTTCTGATAAAACACATGACTACAAAATTAGGGAAATTATGATGTAATTAAAAGCCATTAAAAACAATAAAAACTGTTCTGATAAAACACATGACTACAAAATTAGGGAAATTATGATGTAATTAAAAGCCATTAAAAACAATAAAAAGAACATCGGCATGAATCTTGAAATCAGGCAAAAGTCCATGTCAGGGTTTCTCAACTTTTTTAAGCAATGGCACACCTAGGAGCATATGAAAATACCATGACACACTTAGCAAATTTTAAAAGGGTATGCAGTTAAATATAAAATAGAATCATGGATTTTAAAAAATATATGCACAATTTAAAACTTACTTTATTTTAATGTTTCTATTCAGCTTATTTAGTGTGAAAACTGTGCCTAGTATTTTTTTTATTTCTTCAATGTTTAGTTTAATGTGCCATGAGCAAATTCACATTTCTTCTTCAGTTGAATGTAGTCTTTCTCACTTCTTATTTTTAATGTTATTTAGGGTTAAGAAGCCTAATTCACATAAGTAAGAAGTAGAAAATTGCAATAAAATTGATAAAGCTCTTTTAGCTAATGTGGGATACTCCTTTTGTATCAAAATTCAAATTGCATAAATGGTTACTGTTGTGGCCAATTCTTCTTCTTCACATAAATAAAATCCATTATTAGAAAGAACATTTATAAAGGGATTTTAAATGAAATCGTACATTTCCATGACAATATTTCATGGTACGTGAGTGTGTCACAGTGTGGCAGTTGAAAATCAGTGGTCTATGTCATCATATAAAGTGCACTGAATTTAAAGCATCATGACCAAGTGAATTTTTGTTTTAGTTTAAAGTAGAGAGAATGAGGAATCACTTTAAAATATCAAGTTTATGTTTGTTTCATAACAAGCTGGTGATTTCAATCTGGTAATTATTGCCCGTGGTAGTGAGACAATCTGGCTAAGGATGACAAAAGACAGGCAATTTCAATAATTGATCACGTGCCTGCACAGGAATGCTTTTGTAATATTTTACCTTGAATAGTGAAAGTAATTGACAATTACACTTGGCCGTGGGTAAGGCCAACAAAAGTTACAAACACCTGGCTTGAAAGGTGATGACTCGCCAAAAATGTGGTTGGAAGATACATTAGGCTGTAAAAAAAAATCAACAAAGGACAAGGGTGGTTGACAGATGTATCGAGCCGTAGATGAAGTCAATAAAGTGCAACGAAAAAAAACAAGGAACAATCGGCTTGGAAAGCAATAGACCATCGAGTGTGATTGACAGATACATCTGTCCATAAATAAAGTTAACAAAGCAACAAGCCGAAAAAGCAAAAATGTGTGTGAATTTGAAGACTATATAAAGTCTAGAATTTTTTTGCTGAAGAGACTTCCGACAGCTCTTTCATATGAACAAACTCTCTGGCTACTTCCCTGATTCACACATCTGTCACCAAAGAATTAAAATATAAGACTATATTTTTATATATACATGTTCCTCATTGTTTGTCCAGTTCCAGCAGCAGTATATAACACATTGGTTTTGTATCTTTATGGATTACTACTAGTTAAATTAATTAATTAATTAAATTAATTAATTAACTAGTTAAATTGTGATTACTTCTATACAATAAAAATGTTACTGTGAAAATCTTAACTTTTGTTTAAATTTGCCAAGAGTAACAATTATTCTTGATTACATTAAAATTTAACATATGTGATACATATATTGGATGTGCGTTGTGGTACAGTGGATATCGGCTCGGAACGAGACACCGGGGAGCCGAGTTCGAATTCCAGTTGAATCCATTGTATTCACTTACGCACAAATACCCTTGGGAAAGGTATTAATCCGTCTCTTCCTTCCAGTTATGGGTTAAATAGCAGGACAGATTGGGTTCTATAGCCTTGGCTGGCAACCAGTCTACCGCAGAAAGCAATGGCAACCTACTGCGGGATAACCTCCTGCCCAGTCAGTCATGTCTCTTTCGAGACATGATCGTCCAAGCGTGTATCACATATGGCACTTTAACTGACTGATACATATATTAACAAAACAATGTGACCTTTATTTTAAAAAGTGATATCTTCATGGACTTATTATAAAAACATAGAAAATATTTTAAATATCTAAATGGCTTTTCTGAAATTAAACTTTGGTTTTATTTGATAGTACCAGACTGGCATTGAGATCTCATCAATTTACAGTTGAGCTGGCTAGACATAACTGTATGTTCTTTGCTAACAGTTTCTTTTCTTGCCCATTCTTGCTTGTGGAACTCCCTCCCAACTCCACGCTTTCCAGCCAACTATAATCTACAAAAATTTAAATGCAATGTCAATCACTATCTACTGTTGTTATTATTACTATGTTCTTTTCTCACTCATTAATAACGTCAGTTCCTAATTCTTCCACACCCAGTAATTCCTTGTGTCTTTTCTGCCTTTTATGGGGTAAAACAGATTAAAAAAAAAAAAGATCACTAAAGATAAAAAAAAAAATTCAAATCATTAAATAAAGATTTTAGATATTTTTGAAACAATGAAGTAAAAACAGACTCACTTCCACCATGTTAGATTTCCTAATTTGATGGATGCTGACAAAGGATAAAAAATTTTTAAATTCTACAAAAGTCTTAAAATTCAATCTGTGTTCCAGATATTTCTTTTGAAAACCAAAAAAAAGAAAAAAAGGTGTATTTGTGGATGATAATGATTTTGTAAAAATAGAGTGAAAAGTACATTCTATAACAGCAGGGTATTCTTTGCTTGTCAAATAAAATCAAATATGGAAGTTCAGATATACAACAATCAAGAAATTTTTTTTTTAATCATTTCACTCTAAGCAAGGCAGAACTGCCACTGGTGTGCAGGGGGTTACATAAGAGGTGAGTGATGAGAAAGAAGAACAAGTTACAGGGGTTGTCAGAGAATGGGTAAGAGAAGGATGAAAACACTGCTGTGAAGAGGGCTGCATGAGAGTAGAGTGGAAAGGAAGAAGAACATGATACAAGGGTTGTCAGGGAAAGGATGCTAGTTATGGAGATAAGAGATGGCAATTGACATTGCATTTAAATTCTTGGAGACTGTAGCCATTAGGAAAGCGAGTATACGAAAGGGAATTCCACAGGTGGAAAGTGTGAGCAAAGAAGGTGATAGAGTAGAAGTTGTGGTTACATTTGATCGGTTTCACTGTAAAAAGGTGGGACGTAATCACTAGTTTAGTAGCTCGAGTAAATTCATGCAGAGGGGGCACCAGGGAGCTAAACTCATCTGAGCAGAAGCCCTGAAAGTATTTGTAGAAGAGACAGAGGGAAGCCACATTACATTGGTGAGAAAGAAACTGGAGCTGAGCTGCCAGGTCAGGATCAACTACATTGCAGATTCTCTGTTGGATTTTTTCAAGAATCTTGAAATGAATAGCCAAGGGCATCCGACCAGATGCAGTATTCAATGCATGGGCGGATGGTAGATTTATATATGTGCAAGGTGGATTCAGACGAGAAAAACTTCCTGGCACTACACAGTGAACCAACCTTTCTAGCAGCAGATTTAGCTATGGATTCAATGTAGTCATTCCACTTGAGGTCAGCTGATAGAGTTAGGCTGAGGAGGCACAGTGTTTTGCTTTTAGGGAGATTAGCCTGATCCATGCTGATAGTGGGTAAGAGTGGTTGTCTATCGTGGTTAAAGGATAGCAGCTTCATTTTGGAAGCATTTAAATTTACAAGCAATTTCTTATCCCAGTCCATCACAGATTGGAGGTCCTTTTCAAGATCAGCAGCAAAGTTTGATTTGTCAGCCTCAGCAGATTTCTTATCGAGACAAGAGTAAATGGTTGTGTTGACAGCATTAGATGCCTACTTTAGATCTGATTACATCAGGGAGATTGGTGATGAAGATCAGAAAAAGCGTAGAACCTAGAATAGAGCCTTGAGAGACACCCACATTTGTATGATAGTATCTGGAAGCATACCTATTCAATACTAACTTCCTTACATGATTTGAAAGGAACGACCGGATTAGGTCAAACAAGTATTCAGTTATACCATAGCCCTATAGCTTGTGTAGAAGGCCAGCATACCAGACTCTGTCAAATGCTTTGGAGATACCTAGTGCAGTAGCCAGAGCTCTGCTGTTCTTATGAAGAGCCTGATATATATATATTTGAAAGTTAATTTTCTTAAAAAAGTTCTATATTTTCATATATTTGAAAGTTAACTTTATTTGGAAAAAATTAAGTAAAATTACAATTATCACTTATTTTCATATTTTTGAAAATTATAAAAGAAAGGCAAAAAAAAAAATGAAAATGTAAAAAAAAAAAAAACTTGCAAAAACATGCAACTTTCTGCTGAAATTGAGTATCGAAAAAAACTGCTTATTAATTTCAGTAAAAAAAATTAAATAGGCCGAAATTTGTTTCCTACGACGAAAGTCATTCAGCAGTGAATAACATGTCTGTGATGGTAGTGGGTGAAAAAAAGAGCGAAATGAAGTTCGATTTTTTTCTGGTCGGTAACATCAATAAAGGTAGGTTTCTTCATTAAGTAATTGTTGATTTAAGTTCAGCATATACATTTGCACAGAATTAAGACTATTTTGGAAAAATTTGAAGGGATAAAAGCCCTCGGGACCTAAAACGAAGATTTACCAATAAAAGTTTAAAAAATACAAACAAAAATCCAACAAATTTCCTTTATTAAAGTTTTTTTTAAAACAGAAACATCTCAAAAATAATTTCGATTCCTCATTTGTGACTAAGTCCTGAAAGTTTCGTTAAAATCAGACAATTGATTTGCAAGAATTTTCAAATCAATTTTTTTTTACCGCAAAAAAGATTCTAAATAAAATTTTCCATCGTTACGGTCACTCGCTGGCGCAAGAAAAACAAGATAATTAAACAAAATTTTTTTACATCCTAAAGACGATTTAAAAAATAAAATTTAATAATTAAAAATCCTTTGGTCTTTTCTCAAAATAAAGATTTTAACGATAAAACGTTTTTTAGTTTCATTTTTTTCATCATAGATGTTTTTTTAGCGAATATGTACCAAAAAAGTTCGTTTGTATTTTTTTTTCAGATTAAAATTAAAAGTTTTATTTCTTTCTGACATGATGAAATCATATCATAACTGAATTTATCTTAATTTTTTTGAAACCTGATAGTAACAGCAAATAAAAAGAAACTAAAAAAAGATAAACTAAAAAGCAACTCACTAAAAATAACGATTTCGGTTTTTTGTTGTATCAAAATTATTTTTGTATTCTTCCACTTACCTTTCAGACCAGAAAGAGCAAAAAGAAAAACAAAATAGAATGATTTTCTTTGTGCTCAAATGATTTTCTTAAGATTTCTGTCAATCTAACAAATTTTTGCATTGTTCGTTCAGTTCATGAAAAATTTAAACGAATGACGTCATGAATTTAAAAAGAAATAAAAATTAGTTGTGAATATATTTCACCTGATAATGTATGGCGAAAAAAATTAACCGGTGTTAAAAAAGATTTGGTTCCTTGTACTTTTTGTTTTTTTTGACATAGTATAATAAAAAATTTCGGACTTGTGATGAAACTGAAAGTCTTGTGCTTTTTGGAATGCATGGTCACAAGAATGAATTTATTGTGAGAAAGCTATTCGTCTTGATGAGCTGAGTTGGAGAAAGGAATAAATTTTATTCATTCATAGCCTCAGAATTGCTCCAGCCAATGTACATTTTTTTTGTTATTTTTTTCCGTTGTGAGTTTTTAGTTTGACGAAAAAAAAACAAAAAAAAACGAAAACGTCTGGTTTAAAAGAACATTAAACCGTTGTGTTCTGTAATTTAAAGGTATAAATAAATTGGTTAATAAAATGGTCCTAACTAGGTACCTCAGATTCAATTTCACACCACTGTAACATAGATTCCTTCTGCCTTTTCTATAAATATTTTCATGATAATTATTCTGATAAATTTTCCACAATGGCCCCTAGACATTTTGAATTTTGAGTGCAGTACTGTGTTGTGAGTGGTTATCAGCTCAGAACAAGAAATTGGGGAGCTGAGTTTGAATTCCAGTTGAATTACTTGCATTCACTATGTAAAAATACTCTTAGGAAAGATAGTCTGTCAAAGGTAATCTATCTCTTCCCTCCAGTTATGGGTTAAATAAGAGGACAGATTGGGTTCAATAGCAATAGCTGGCAACCAGTCTACCACAGTAGGTAATGGCAACCAAATGCAGGATAATCTTCTGCCAAATCAGTCATATCTCTTTTGAGACATGATCACCCAATGGCACTTAACTGACTGACTAGATTCGCAGCAAGGTCTGTTGAACATAGTTACTTCATATCATTTAGACAAACCCTGGTGTGTTTGTGTTGGACTATATGTGTATGAGCAAAGTGCATGCATATTGGTAAGGGTGTCTGTGTCACGTGCAGCCTTTGAGATTTTACTCGCCCGATCAAGTCGGTTGATTAAAAACTTAATTGGGCAATTAAAGTTTATTACTTTACTCACAAACAGTTGATTAAAAATCTTGTAATGAAACGTGTCCCTTCAAAAATAATAAAAAGGAAATCTGATTCCTTTTACAACCCAAAAGTATGCCATTGAAGATTCACAAGTTACTTAGAATGACCTACAATGACGTTATTGAACTCTTTGGTCTTGCTTTTATCATCCCGGTCAGTGTAAACATTCATTTAATTAACACTTCTAGAGTAGAGCCAAAATGTCTCTGTCACGCAGATTGATTTTTAAAAAGTCATTTGGAAAAATATTATCCTTGACTCAACATCTATATGTCTACGAAAAGTAAAAATGAACATTTGAAAGAAAGAAAAAAAATATGCATACTTCTTTCAACCATGCATCGGAAAACAAATTATACAAGTCAGTAATTTTTTATAGAAAATCATTGAAAATATCAGACTTGTTATTTTTTATCATCTATGAGATGGAGGTTGTAGTCAAACAGAAGAAAGAAACTACAAATTTAGTACCTCTACTCAATTGCCAAAAAACAAAACAAAAAAAAAACAGTATATCATGATGTTAAAAGGGCTCAAACTTAATAAAAACAATGTTTTATCATCAAAATGTTGTTGCTATTATTAAGAGGAAAGATCAAATTCTGTTGTTATTATTTTAAAAAAATTTTTAAATCCTTTCTAACACGTTCAAAATTTTAATTAAAATTTAATTTATGTTTTTTGCCACTGATCCACACAATGTTTACATAAGGCAACTATTATTAAGAAAATGAAACCAGTTGAGTAAAATGATTTTGGGATGAGTAAATTTTCCCTCGCTCTCGCCTGCCAGTCGAGTGATTTCTTTTTCAAATCTCACAGGCTGGATATGTGTGTGTGTGTGTGTGTGTGGATATGGGAAAAGTCTGAACATATACATGCAGTGAGCCAGAGGATCTGGTGTCACTGAAGATGGGTGTTGCTAACATGGGTTGTCACCAATTTTTGACCTGGCCATTAATGTACAGGCATATTCTGTGGTGGTACAACTGTTCCTTTCATCTGGCAGGGTGAAAATGCCCCCTTTGGTCATGTTTGATTGACTATGCTGTAGTTAAGAGCAAAACTTCACATCTGCTTGGCAATTTGACTTAAATATCGGTGCCAAGGAAAATGTGTGGTGGTTTAAAAAGAAAGAAAAATGTATTTTTCAACTAACCATTTTTTAGTTTGCTACAGGTTACATCATTATACAGTTGAAATGGTTAGATGTGACTCAGAGAAATGTCCTAGGAGCCGTTCACTCAATGCTAACTAAAAAAAAAATAGTTATACACTACTGCTGGATCTGGACAAACAATGAGGAACACTTATATTTTTATTTGTCATCAGTAATGCATACATAGAACAGGAGGGCAGCCAGAAAAAGTGTGGGAGTTCTGTTCTCTCTCTGTATTCTCTTCTCCGTTTTCTGCCAGAAACCCCAGAATTATGTAACCTAAATTCCTATGCACTTTTGCTTTTTCGGATAGTCATAATTGACCTTATCATCTCTTTGTTAGCTATTGTCTTTCTAGCTTTGTTGTCACTATTTCACAAAATCCAGTTTATTTATTTTTAAATTTACTAATTTACATTGAATCAAATCTCTTGGGTAAAAATCTAAGAAGAGATTTTTAAATTTGGTGTTTTCATTTTTCCTCTATAATTAAGATTCAATGAGTGACTATCAATGTTTTAAAAAGGTATAAAAGCTTTTTTCTTTACAGATTAACTTTAGGCCATTATCTTTCAAATAAAACCAAAATTTAATTTTAAGAGGTCCTTTAAACTATTTTAAATGGATTTTTCATTTGGTCTTTTTCTTCGGAAGTCTGAGGTTGTATCTAATGTAAACAAACACACAGTGTATATTATTATAATTGATGATTGACAATTTAACATGTTTATAAAAAATAAAGGTTGATAAAAATGGATAAGGTGTGTGATTATTGCTAAAGTTGTCCCTTCTGGGGACACCCAAATAGCTTGCCACATCCACTCAGCCATGTGGTTTGGAGATAGTTGCGATCAGCTGTGACTACTGAGATTTTCATCTGCCAGTGTTTTGTTGACAAGTTGCTATGTAGGTACAAATATAGCCATCTCATGTATCTTTATTTTAATCATTTCAATCCACTAAGAGACAATGGGGTAACTGAGTGTAAAAGAATAAGAAAAAAAAGAGAAAGATTATTAACGAGAAAAGTACAAGAGCCATCAAGAGGACAGTAGATAACACTCGACATTGATCTTCAAAAATTTAAATGTGAAGTTGGCCATGTGTCTATATTTCTGTGATGAGGTAGTATTTAAAGTATTGACATTATTTGGACTATTGTCCTCATCTTTGTTGGCATGAGTTATCTCCCTCTAATCCTGCAAGTTCAAAAATACTAAAGAAAACCATTAACATCAAGCAATTGCAATATGAACTCTGGTAAAAAGTGTTACTGGGCATTAAGTTTACAAGTCCCAAAAATTCAGTTGTAAAGGACACATAGCCCAGTGGATATAGATGTTGGTTAGTTTCTGTGATTTGATCCAGAGTTGGGAGTTCAATACCAGGCTACAGCAGTGGTGAACAAGTAACTTGCAAGGCTAGGAGGAGATTATTCATGACTTCCAGTCAAAGCATTACTACGCAAGGAATGGAGTTCATTGATTGTAATAAAGTGTTCGGTTCAAAATTCCTAGCACCTGAAGAAGGCCAGCGCATACAATGGCCAAAATGTCATACAAATGGCAACAAGGATGATGACAATAGTCCAAATAATGTAAATACTGCAAAGTTGGCTGTAAAGCATATAGCAGAAAGAGAGTTCTAGAAGTATGAGAGAAAAAAACTGTTAGCACAGAACTTATGTTTACATCTAGCCAATTCAACTGTGAATTGATGAGACCTCACTGCCAATCAAGTACTGCACTTAAATTTTAAATTAAGTGTTAATCAGAACCATTACCATGAAAGTATTTATAGAAAAAGCACAGGAAGCCTACATTACAGCAGTGGGAAAGTGATTGAAGTTAAGATGCTAGGTCAAAACCAATAATATTGCTGATTCTTTATATTCAGATTTTATCAAGAACCTCTAAATATATAACCAGAGCACTGGACCATACATGTCAGCAATATTCAAATCATGAACAAATAATAGACTCATGAATATGTAAGATAGATTCTGGAGAGAAAATTTGTCTAGCACAGCACAGTGAACCAACTTTCTAGCAGGAGACCGAGCAATGAACTCAATTTAATCTTTTCACTTTATGTAAGCTGAGATTGTCAGTCTGAGATGACAAAATGTGTCACTATTCAGAAGGTTAGCATTAGCCATGCTGATTGGATGGCAGAAAGAAGTCTCTTAGATGATTTAAAGCTATATGGAGATGGTTAATGTTTATTGATTCGGCCTTGTGTCATACATAACCAAACTACCTACAGCTTAGGATTTATTCATTTTCATCAGAAGGTTGTCAGCAGATTGGAATGCGTGTATTTGTGGAAGAATAAAGTATACATTTTGTATGTAAAAATAGAAATTTATTGATGGAAAAGAATAACAAGAATTGGTAGAAGTTTATGTTCAATGAGAAAGTTAAGGGTATCAAGAGTTGTAGAAATGTTCGTAGTAGTAATTTGTTGGAAAGAGTTTATGTGTACGTATGCAGAGACATATACATCTATGTATGGATGTATGAGCGTTTTTTGATAGTAGTGTCTTTGAAGCATTCGCTCAGTCTTAAAATGTCCGTTTGTCTCTCTTGCTGTTCCCATCTGATCAGCTGACTGACCTTCCTTTCACCTTTTATAACCATTTAGTTTTTCCACACTGGATCGTCAACTCTTCTCAGTTTTTCAATTTGCTTCCATTGGTCAGAAAATTAATTTAACATCTACTCATGAAATCTGCTTTTCTTTAAGCACGTGGTCAGTCCTTTTTCTATTTGTCAAAACCAGGATTTCATATGTCATTGTGAATTTTTGTAAAAGTGGAGAAGAAAGTTGCTTTTAATTCTTAATTTTCTATCCCCCATAGATTATTAGAGAGCAGTTTCATTTTGGAAGTGTCAAAATTAACAGGCCATTACTTGCCCCAGTTGACTGTAGGTTATTTGACTTTGAGGAACTGATCAAACTATTGAAATAGAAGTAAAAAGTTGTGCATCAGCATAGACAGCAAGATGAGAACTGATGTCATCAGGAAAGGCATTGATGAAAATTAAGAACAAAATAGGTAAAAAAAAAAAAAAAAAAAAATCAAGCCTTAGGGCAGCGCTAGTTGAAGGGTCTTATGCCCCACCCCAGTCTATAATATGGGAACACACCACTCTACTCTGTCTCAATATTCATAAGGCTGTATTCATATAAAATACAAATTTTATATACTATAACGGATCATATGCAATATGGATAAACAAATTAGAGACATATCATAATAGAGCATTCCATTTTAAAATAAAACAACAATGTTTTGTTTCAATTTTTAATGTCAACTTGAGAATTTTCTTGTTAAAAAGTTGAATAATTTTAATGCGTTCAATATTATGGATAAAAAATAGTGATTCTTATGTCGTATTTTTACAAGACTTAGCATAGCGAAACAAATTCATGGATTCAGAAAAGAAAAAGGCCTCATGATGACATTAAATTCTTCATCCCTTAATAGTTAATTGTGTTAAATTTAATTTGTAATGTATGTAAGTGTAAGTAGAAAAAGTAAATGTTGATAAGTGTCACAAAACACTGCTTGGGAGACCCCCAAGTAGGATCGGACCCAGTCTCTAGTCAGTGTGTGTGTGTGTGTGTGTGTGTGTGTGAGGAGGATCATGGGCTGTAGGCATAGGCTCTGTCTTGGAGAACACCTGCAGTAATACAAAAAGAAATCAAGAAGAGTGGCTATTCAGGACAACTTTCATTTCACAATTTGATAAGTTTTCACTATATGCCATGTCCCTTCTGGAAGTGGATAATGATAGTCGATTCTTTTGTCTGCATTTTTTTAAAAAATTTTATCTTTTTTGTTTTCACAGGACTTGGTCCTGGGTATGACGATAAACTACATCTGGCAACAAGGACTCTGATCAGGAGTTTTAGAGGAGTGTGGAACCACCTCTTAATTGCTGTTGATCCCAGATTCACCCTGACCTGGGGTGGTAGCACTTGTTAGGGTCTGAGCTATGGGCAAATAATAAACCCCCCAAACTAGGGTCATTTAAGAGAAAAAGTAAAAGTTAGGATGAGTAAGAGTCTTTAGTTTTGGATAGCAACTTGTCTGAGAAGTAAATCTCTGAAATAAAAACCACTATTTCTACTGTTTAAAAAAGGGTAAGCTGAACTCTCTAATCTTGGTAGGTTAATCTTCCTAGAGATGGTATCTCAATAAAAACATTAAGTTTCCACTCTCCAATATTCTTTTTTATGGTATATCAACCTCGGCAGGTCATTTATTGCAAACTAAATTTTTTTTTTTTATTGCTGGTAATACCTTTTACTTTTTCAACAAGTTATTGTTGTTTTTATATAAGTTTTGTGTCTAGTGATACTTTTTTCTTTTTGAGTATCAAGATTCATTGGGATTTGTTTTTAAGGGCAGCGTCTCCAAGTCCTACCCTTGTTATTTAACCCATAACTGAAGGGAAGAGACGAATTAATACCTTTTCCAAGGGTACCAGTGCTTAAGTGAATGTAGGGTATTCAACTGGAATTAAAACTCGGCTCACTGATTTCTCTTTCCGAGCTGATATCCACTGCATCACAACACACATCCGTCACTAAACGCTTACAGCGCCAAGCTGTCACCCATCTAAGTACTGACCAGGCTCAATGTTGCTTAACTTCGGTGATCGAGCGAGAACCGGTGTATTCAACGTGATATAGCCGTAAGCCCTCAAATATTTGATGATGTTTCAATTACAGAGCCATAAAAAAATATCATTCAACCCGTCCTGGCATGAAAACTGACGTTAAACAACAATGATGATGCTTAGTCGATGTCTATTTATCCCCCTACATCTTTGCAGTACTTTTAACTCAAAACTTTTAATATTTGTCAATGTATCATCTGAAGAAGACCAGAGCATACAACTGCTGAAATGAGGACAACAGTCCATGCTATGTAAATAGTCACAAAACTTTTAATATTTGTCAATGTATCATCTGAAGAAGACCAGAGCATACAACTGCCGAAATGAGGACAACAGTCCATGCTATGTAAATAGTCACAAAACTTTTAATATTTGTCAATGTATCATCTGAAGAAGACCAGAGCATACAACTGCCGAAATGAGGACAACAGTCCATGCTATGTAAATAGTCACAAAACTTTTAATATTTGTCAATGTATCATCTGAAGAAGACCAGAGCATACAACTGCCGAAATGAGGACAACAGTCCATGCTATGTAAATAGTCACAAAACTTTTAATATTTGTCAATGTATCATCTGAAGAAGACCAGAGCATACAACTGCCGAAATGAGGACAACAGTCCATGCTATGTGAATAGTCACAAAACTTTTAATATTTGTCAATGTATCATCAGAAGAAGACCAGAGCATACAACTGCCGAAATGAGGACAACAGTCCATGCTATGTGAATAGTCACAAAACTTTTAATATTTGTCAATGTATCATCTGAAGAAGACCAGAGCATACAACTGCCGAAATGAGGACAACAGTCCATGCTATGTAAATAGTCACAAAATTTTTAATATTTGTCAATGTATCATCTGAAGAAGACCAGAGCATACAACTGCCGAAATGAGGACAACAGTCCATGCGATGTAAATAGTCACAAAACTTTTAATATTTGTCAATGTATCATCTGAAGAAGACCAGAGCATACAACTGCAGAAATAAGGACAACAGTCCATGCTATGTAAATAGTCACAAAACTTTTAATATTTGTCAATGTATCATCAGAAGAAGACCAGAGCATACAACTGCCGAAATGAGGACAACAGTCCATGCTATGTAAATAGTCACAAAACTTTTAATATTTGTCAATGTATCATCAGAAGACCAGAGCATACAACTGTGAAATGAGGACAACAGTCCATGCTATGTAAATAGTCACAAAACTTTTAATATTTGTCAATGTATCATCTGAAGAAGACCAGAGCATACAACTGCCGAAATGAGGACAACAGTCCATGCTATGTAAATAGTCACAAAATTTTTAATGTTGTCAATGTATCATCAGGAGAAGACCAAGAGCATACAACTGCCGAAATGAGGACAACAGTCCATGCTATGTAAATAGTCACAAAATTTTTAATATTTGTCAATGTATCATCAGAAAAGACCAGAGCATACAACTGCCCAGAAATGAGGACAACAGTCTGTGCTATGTAAATAGTCACAAAATTTTTAATATTTGTCAATGTATCATCTGAAGAAGACCAGAGCATACAACTGCCGAAATAAGGACAACAGTCCATGCTATGTAAATAGTCACAAAATTTTTAATATTTGTCAATGTATCATCAGGAAGACCAGAACGCCACAACTGCAGAAATGAGGACAACAGTCCATGCTATGTAAATAGTCACAAAACTTTTAATATTTGTCAATGTCATCAGAAGAAGACCAGAGCATACAACTGCCGAAATGAGGACAACAGTCCAGCACTGTGTAAATAGTCACAAAACTTTTAATATTTGTCAATGTATCATCTGAAGAAGACCAGAGCATACAACTGCCGAAATGAGGACAACAGTTCATGCTATGTAAATAGTCACAAAACTTTTAATATTTGTCAATGTATCATCTGAAGAAGACAAGGCAGCAGCTATGCAAAATGAGGACAACAGTCCATGCTATGTAAATAGTCACAAAATTTTTAATATTTGTCAATGTATCATCAGAAGAAGACAGACATACAACTGCCAGGCTAGGACAACAGTCCATGCTATGTAAATAGTCACAAAATTTTTAATATTTGTCAATGTATCATCAGAAGAAGACCAGAGCATACAACTGCCGAAATGAGGACAACAGTCCATGCTATGTAAATAGTCACAAATTTTTAATATTTGTCAATGTATCATCTGAAGAAGACTTCGACATACAACTGCCGAAATGAGGGACAACAGTCCATGCTATGTAAATAGTCACAAAATTTTTAATATTTGTCAATGTATCATCAGAAGAAGACCAGAGCATACAACTGCAGAGGCCAGGACAGCAGGTCATGCTATGTAAATAGTCACAAAACTTTTAATATTTGTCAATGTATCATCAGAAGAAGACCAAGAGCATACAACTGCCGAAATAGGACAACAGTCCATGCTATGTAAATAGTCACAAAACTTTTAATATTTGTCAATGTATCATCTGAAAGGAACCAGAGCATACAACTGCCGAAATGAGGGACAACAGTCCATGCTATGTAAATAGTCACAAAACTTTTAATATTTGTCAATGTATCATCTGAAGAAGACCAGAGCATACAACTGCCGAAATGAGGACAACAGTCCATGCTATGTAAATAGTCACAAAATTTTTAATATTTGTCAATGTATCATCAGAAGAAGACCAGATCATACAACTGCCCGGGAAATGAGGACAACAGTCCATGCTATGTAAATAGTCACAAAATTTTTAATATTTGTCAATGTATCATCAGAAAGAAGACCAGAGCATACAACTGCCGAAATGAGGACAACAGTCATTTCATGTAAATAGTCACAAAACTTTTAATATTTGTCAATGTATCATCTGAAGAAGACTGAGCATACAACTGCCGAAATGAGGACAACAGTCCATGCTATGTAAATAGTCACAAAATTTTTAATATTTATCAAATATACTCATCAAGAAGACCAGATCATACAACTGCCGGGAAATGAGGACAACAGTCCATGCTATGTAAATAGTCACAAAATTTTTAATATTTGTCAATACATCATCAGAAGACCAGAGCATACAACTGCGAAATGAGGACAACAGTCCATGCTATGTAAATAGTCACAAAATTTTTAATATTTGTCAATGTATCATCAGAAGAAGACCAGAACATAGCTACCGAAATGAGGACAACAGTCCATGCTATGTAAATAATCACAAATTTTAATATTTGTCAATGTGTCATCTGAAAGACCAGAGCATACAACTGCCGAAATGAGACAACAGTCCTTACTATGTAAATAGTCACCAAAATTTTTAATATTTGTCAATGTATCATCAGAAGAAGACCAGAGCATACAACTGCCGAAATGAGGACAACAGTCCATGCTATGTAAATAGTCACAAAACTTTTAATATTTGTCAGTATGTCATCTGAAAGACAGAACATGCAACTGCCGAAATGAGGACAACAGTCCATGCTATGTAAATAGTCACAAAACTTTTAATATTTGTCAATGTATCATCTGAAGAGGACGAGCATACAACTGCCGGAAATGAGGACAGCAGTCCATGCTATGTAAATAGTCACAAAATTTTTAATATTTGTCAATGTATCATCAGAAGAAGACCAGAGCATACAACTGCCGAAATGAGGACAACAGTCCACCTTATGTAAATAGTCACGAATTTTTAATATTTGTCAATGTATCATCAGAAGAAGACCAGAGCATACAACTGCCGAAATGAGGACAACAGTCCATGCTATGTAAATAGTCACAAAATTTTTAATACTTTGTCAATGTATCATCTGAAAGAGACCAGAGCATACAACTGCCTACAGAAATGAGGACAACAGTCCATGCTATGTAAATAAGTGCCAATTTTAATATTTGTCAATGTATCATCAGAGAAAGACCAGAGCATACAACTGCCGAAATGAGGACAACAGTCCATGCTATGTAAATAGTCACAAAACTTTTAATATTTGTCAATGTATCATCAGAAAGAGGCCAGAGCATACAACTGCCGAAATGAGGACAACAGTCCATGCTATGTAAATAGTCACAAAACTTTTAATATTTGTCAATGTATCATCTGAAAGACCAGAGCATACAACTGCCGAAATGAGGACAACAGTCCATGCATATGTAAATAGTCACAAAACTTTTAATATTTGTCAATGTATCATCTGAAAGACCAGAGCATACAACTGCCGAAATGAGGACAACAGTCCATGCTATGTAAATAGTCACAAAATTTTTAATATTTGTCAACAGTACATCATCAGAAGAAGACCAGAGCATACAACTGCCGAAATGAGGACAACAGTCCATGCTATGTAAATAGTCACAAAATTTTTAATATTTGTCAGTATATCATCAGAAGAAGACCAGATCATACAACTGCAGAAATGAGGACAACAGTCCATATATTGTAATGGTCACAAAATTTTTAATATTTGTCAATGTATCATCAGAAGAAGACCAGAGCATACAACTGCCGAAATGGGGACAACAGTCCATGCTATGTAAATAGTCACAAAACTTTTAATATTTGTCAATGTATCATCTGAAGAAGACCAGAGCATACAACTGCCCGATGAGGACAACAGTCCATGCTATGTAAATAGTCACAAAATTTTTAATATTTGTCAATGTATCATCAGAAGATAGAGCATACAACTGCCGAAATGAGGACAACAGTCCATGCTATGTAAATAGTCACAAACTTTTCAGGGTGTCAATGTATCATCTGAGAAGAAGACCAGAGCATACAACTGCCGAAATGATGACAACAGTCCATGCTATGTAAATAGTCACAAAATTTTTAATATTGTCAATGTATCATCAGAAGAGGACCAGAGCATACAACTGCCGAAATGAGGACAACAGTCCATACTATGTAAATAGTCACAAAACTTTTAATATTTGTCAATGTATCATCTGAAGAAGACCAGAGCATACAACTTTAGAAATAGGACGCCAGTCCATGCTATGTAAGTAAGTCACAAAACTTTTAATATTTGTCAATGTATCATCAGAAGAAGACCAGAGCATACAACTGCCGAAGCCAGGACAACAGTCATGCTATGTAAATAGTCACAAAACTTTTAATATTTGTCAATGTATCATCTGAAGAAGACCAGAGCATACAACTTTCTTGAAATGAGGACAACAGTCCATGCTATGTAAATAGTCACAAAATTTTTAATATTTGTCAATGTATCAGAAGAAGATAAGAGCATACAACTGCCCGAAATGAGGACAACAGTCCATGCTATGTAAATAGTCACAAAACTTTTAATATTTGTCAATGTATCATCTGAAGAAGACCAGAGCATACAACTGTAAAGGAAATGAGGACAACAGTCCATGCTATGTAAATAGTCACAAAATTTTTAATATTTGTCAATGTATCATCAGAAGAAGACCAGAGCATACAACTGCCGAAATGAGGACAACAGTCCATGCTATGTAAATAGTCACAAAACTTTTAATATTTGTCAATGTATCATCTGAAGAAGACTGAGAGCATACAACTGCCGAAATGAGGACAACAGTCCATGCTATGTAAATAGTCATAAAATTTTTAATATTTGTCAATGTATCATCAGAAGAAGACCAGAGCATACAACTGCCGAAATGAGGACAACAGTCCATGCTATGTAAATAGTCACAAAACTTTTAATATTTGTCAATGTATCATCTGAAGAAGACCAGAGCATACAACTTTGAAATGAGGACAACAGTCCATGCTATGTAAATAGTCACAAAATTTTTAATATTTGTCAATGTATCATCAGAAGAAGACCAGAGCACAACTGCCGAAATGAGGACAACAGTCCATGCCACTGTGCCAATGATCACAAAATTTTTAATATTTGTCAATGTATCATCAGAAGAAGACCAGAGCATACAACTGCTGAAATGAGGACAACAGTCCATGCTATGTAAATAGTCACAAAACTTTTAATATTTGTCAATGTATCATCTGAAGAAGACCAGAGCATACAGCTGCCGAAATGAGGACAACAGTCCATGCTATATGTAAATAGACACAAAACTTTCAATATTTTGTCAATGTATCATCTGAGAAAGACAGAAGACATACAACTGCAAAATGAGGACAGTCCATGCTATGTAAATAGTCACAAAACTTTTAAAATTTGTCAATGTATCATCTGAAGAAGACCAGAGCATACAACAGCCGAAATGAGGACGACAGTCCATGCTATGTGAATAGTCACAAAACTTTTAATATTTGTCAATGTATCATCTGAAGAAGACAGAGCATACAACTGCCGAGAAATGAGGACAACAGTGCATGCTATGTAAATAGTCACCAAAACTTTTTAATATTTGTCAATGTATCATCTGAAGAAGACCAGAGCATACAACTGCCGAAATGAGGACAACAGTCCATGCTATGTAAATAGTCACAAAACTTTTAATATTTGTCAATGTATCATCAGAAGAAGACCAGAGCATACAACTGCCGAAATGAGGACAACAGTCCATGCTATGTAAATAGTCACAATTACTGTGTTGTCAATGTATCATCAGAAGAACCAGAGCATACAACTGCCGAAATGGGGACACAACAGTCCATGCTATGTAAATAGTCACAAAACTTTTAATATTTGTCAATGTATCATCTGAAAGGCCAGAGCATACAACTGCCGAAATGAGGACAACAGTCCATGCTATGTAAATAGTCACAAAACTTTAAAATTTGTCAATGTATCATCTGAAGAAGACTAGAGCATACAACTGCCGAAATGAGGACAACAGTCCATGCTATGTGAATAGTCACAAAACTTTTAATATTTGTCAATGTATCATCAGAAGGACCAGAGCATACAACTGCAGAAATAGGGACAACAGTCCATGCTATATACAAATAGTCACAAACTTTTAATATTTGTCAATGTATCATCAGAAAGACCAGAGCACAACTGCCGAAATGAGGACAACAGTCCATGCTATGTAAATAGTCACAAAATTTTAAAACAAACTATTCAATGTATCATCAGAAGAAGGCCAGAGCATACAACTGCCGAAATGAGGACAACAGTCCATGCTATGTGAATAGTCCCAAAACTTTTAATATTTGTCAATGTATCATCTGAAGAAGACCAGAGCATACAACTTTGCCGAAATGAGGACAACAGTCCATGCTATGTAAATAGTCACAAAACTTTTAATATTTGTCAATGTATCATCTGAAGAAGACCAGAGCATACAACTGCAGAAATGAGGACAACAGTCCATGCTATGTAAATAGTCTAAAAATTTTTAATATTTGTCAATGTATCATCAGAAGAAGACCAGTATACAACTGCCGAAATGAGGACAACAGTCCATGCTATGAATAAATTGTAGAAACTTTTAATATTTGTCAATGTATCATCACAGAAGAAGACCAGAGCATACAACTGCCGAAATGAGGACAACAGTCCATGCTATGTAAATAGTCACAAATTTTTAATATTTGTCAATGTATCATCAGAAGAAGACCAGAGCATACAACTGCCGAAATGAGGACAACAGTCCATGCTATGTAAATAGTAACAAAACTTTTAATATTTGTCAATGTATCATCTGAAGAAGACCAGAGCATACAACTGCCGAAATGAGGACAACAGTCCATGCTATGTAAATAGTCACAAAATTTTTAATATTTGTCAATGTATCATCAGAAGAAGACCAGAGCATACAACTGCCGAAATGAGGACAACAGTCCATGCTATGTAAATAGTCACAAAATTTTTAATATTTGTCAATGTATCATCAGAAGAGGACCAGAGCATACAACTGCCGAAATGAGGACAACAGTCCATGCTATGTAAATAGTCACAAAACTTTTAATATTTGTCAATGTATCATCAGAAGAAGACCAGAGCATACAACTGCCGAAATGAGGACAACAGTCCATGCTATGTAAATAGTCACAAAACTTTTAATATTTGTCAATGTATCATCAGAAGAAGACCAGAGCATACAACTGCCGAAATGAGGACAACAGTCCATGCTATGTAAATAGTCACAAAATTTTTAATATTTGTCAATGTATCATCAGAAGAAGACCAGAGCATACAACTGCCGAAATGAGGACAACAGTCCATGCTATGTAAATAGTCACAAAACTTTTAGTATTTGTCAATGTATCATCTGAAGAAGACCAGAGCATACAACTGCCGAAATGAGGACAACAGTCCATGCTATGTAAATAGTCACAAAATTTTTAATATTTGTCAATGTATCATCAGAAGAAGACCAGAGCATACAACTGCCGAAATGAGGACAACAGTCCATGCTATGTAAATAGTCACAAAATTTTTAATATTTGTCAATGTATCATCAGAAGAAGACCAGAGCATACAACTGCCGAAATGAGGACAACAGTCCATGCTATGTAAATAGTCACAAAACTTTTAATATTTGTCAATGTATCATCTGAAGAAGACCAGAGCATACAACTGCCGAAATGAGGACAACAGTCCATGCTATGTAAATAGTCACAAAATTTTTAATATTTGTCAATGTATCATCAGAAGAAGACCAGAGCATACAACTGCCGAAATGAGGACAACTGTCCATGCTATGTAAATAGTCACAAAACTTTTAATATTTGTCAATGTATCATCTGAAGAAGACCAGAGCATACAACTGCCGAAATGAGGACAACAGTCCATGCTATGTAAATAGTCACAAAACTTTTAATATTTGTCAATGTATCATCTGAAGAAGACCAGAGCATACAACTGCTGAAATGAGGACAACAGTCCATGCTATGTAAATAGTCACAAAACTTTTAATATTTGTCAATGTATCATCTGAAGAAGACCAGAGCATACAACTGCCGAAATGAGGACAACAGTCCATGCTATGTAAATAGTCACAAAATTTTTAATATTTGTCAATGTATCATCAGAAGAGGACCAGAGCATACAACTGCCGAAATGAGGACAACAGTGCATGCTATGTAAATAGTCACAAAATTTTTAATATTTGTCAATGTATCATCAGAAGAAGACCAGAGCATACAACTGCCGAAATGAGGACAACAGTCCATGCTATGTAAATAGTCACAAAATTTTCAATATTTGTCAATGTATCATCAGAAGAAGACCAGAGCATACAACTGCCGAAATGAGGACAACAGTCCATGCTATGTAAATAGTCACAAAATTTTTAATATTTGTCAATGTATCATCAGAAGAAGACCAGAGCATACAACTGCCAAAATGAGGACAACAGTCCATGCTATGTAAATAGTCACAAAACTTTTAATATTTGTCAATGTATCATCTGAAGAAGACCAGAGTATACAACTACCAAAATGAGGACAACAGTCCATGCTATGTAAATAGTCACAAAATTTTTAAGCGGAATATCTGATATTTCAGATTTTCTTTGGTTTTCTTAATACTCGGCTAAGATTTTAGAATGCATCTTTGGCTGACCAAATATATCTTAGATTTCAATGTCACACTTTCCATCCTCTGTCAAAACATTTCCCAGATATTAAAATTAGTCTATATGTATGATTTTGGTATTTCTAATTTGTATGTTGGGCTGTTCTTTTTTTTACTAATCATTTCACCCCAAGCAAGGCAGGACTGCCACTAATATGAAGTGGGGTACAATGAAGAAAAAACTGTGTACTGTGTATTGAGGAAAGGATAAAAGATGAACAAGATTCAAGAAGATAAATGGCAGTTGATATTGCATTTAAATTTTTGAAGATTGTAGCTATCAGAGAAGCAAGTAAACAGAAAGAAATTTCACAGGTGGGATGTGCAAGAAAAGAAATTGTTTGAGTAGAAGTGGTAGTTATGCTTAACTATCTTAATGGTAAAAGGGTGGGAACTAGATGCCAATGTAGTAGCACACTTAAATTCACTTGGACAGAGTACTAGTGAAAAAGCTCATCAGAATAGATGTCATGAAAATATTTGTAGAAAAGAGAGAGAGAAGCCATATATCAGTGAGAAGGAGTATGAAGTCGAGATGCCAAGTAAGGACCAACTACATTGCAAACCCTTCTTTGGATTTTGTCCTTGCCTTCAGTTCATTGGTGTTACAGGAAATTTTGTTGGTCTCTCACTCAACTGTACCCACATGTAATAATCAATGCAGTCTGGGAAGTTAAATTGGCCAGATGTGATGTGGTCACAAAAACTGTCTCACAGCCATGGCTGGGTCCTTCTGCTTGTGTAACATAGTGCAGAGTCTTGTTGCTCAACACAGGTTTTTCCAGCAGCCACTCTCTTGACCCAGAGCAGCACTTCCTCCTCAAAGCACTTAATGTAGGCCTCTGTGTTGAGTCTGAGCCCCTGCGAGAAAATAAATGAAGGCATAATGTCACCATCATTCTAAACACCCCGATGTTGGCTGGATATATCATTCAATTCTTCCTTCCCAAATCCTCTACACTGTCCTCAGATTGAAACCTAAACACTCTGAAATGTTCATATTATAGCTTCTGGTACAAATGCCTAGATTTTTAGTGAAGTGAATTGTATCATGGTGCTCTTTTTCTCATAGATGGTTCCCAACTGACTCTACTATACTGTGCAGTCAATAAAATTAAAGACAACACACATGCACATAATTAAAGGTATAAAATATCAATAATTTACCCATCACATATGTGCTTTTCTGACAATGTATATATAAATATGTTCATTTATTATTTATCTCTACTTTTCTATATGTTGCTGGTCACATAAATCTTACAACACATGGGAAACTGAAAATGTCCAAAATGTATTAAACTTCTGAAATTAACATCTAGAAGAAACTGTTTGAATCAATTAAATGAAAATTACAAACTGGACAACATTCCCTTCACAAAACAGGAAACATTTATGGCTTACTTGTAAAGAAATATGAAAAATACATGGAAAATAACTTTTCCTAATATTTTGCACATATAAAATAAATCAAATTCATAATTACTTGAACATATTTCATTCATGTAAAAAAAATACATAAAAATCTTTTTGTATTGTCCTGTTTATACTTGTATGTATAAATTATTGTGTGACATCCATGAAATTAGTATAAATTATACTTTCTTATGTATTATACAAATTTTAATTAAAATGCAGATACTTACAGTTCAATCCTGATTTCAGTTAACTTTTATACATATATTTGAAAACAATTCACTAAAAATTTACAGTCAAAGGTATTGTTTATATGTTAGAATGTTTATTTCTCAATGAAAAATATTGATTTACAAGACTATGCTTTATCAGTATGGCATGTTTGCAGGTGCTTTTTCAGCTATTATTTAACTGAAAAGTCAGATCCACATAATTCACAAGAATATAGTTCAGTATGTAAGCCTACAAGATGTGTTGAATTCATTATGAATAACAGATTTTACAAGAATACTTTCTCTACATTATATGTAAATAATTTTTTTAAAAATTCATTTCATTTGCAAACACTGAAGCATGTACATCAAAAAATATAATTTCTTCCAAGTGTGTTTGCACAGGGAGCAGAAAAGATGTAGAAATGTAGATTCAAAAAGCTGACCAGCATATGGCTCTTCTCCTCTGTGTGTGTGCATACATGTGGTTAACCAATGTCGACATTGCTGAGAAATCAGTTGCGGCAAATACAGAATTCATTTGGATACTTTTCTAACAAGGGTGTGTTCGCATATGGCATTCCAAATGTGACTTTCGTGAAAATGCAGATTCACAAACTTCACAAGAATATGGTTTCTCTCCAGTGTGTGTTCGAATATGGCATTCTAAATGTGACTTCCGTGAAAATGCAGATCCACAAACTTCACAAGAATATGCTTTCTCTCCAGTGTGAGTTCGCATATGGTGGTTTAAATGAAGCTTCAGTGAAAATGCAGATCCACAAACTTTACAATAATATGGTTCCTCTCTAGCGTGTAATCGCATATGGCACTTCAAAGATGATGTCTGTGAAAATGCAGATCCACAAACTTCACAAATATAAGGTTTCTCTCCTGTGTGTGTTCGCACATGTTGCTCCAAATGTGATTTCCGCGAAAATGCAGATTCACAAATATCACAATAATATGGTTTCTCACCAGTGTGTGTTCGAATATGGCATACCAAATTAGATTTCTGTGAAAATGCAGATCCACAAAATTCACAAGAATATGGTTTCTCTCCAGTGTGTGTCCGCAGATGGCACACCCAATTTGACTTCTGAGAAAATGCAGATCCACAAATATCACAAGAATATCGTTTCTCTCCACTGTGTGTTTCCATATGGTAGACTAAATCTAAAGAATTACAAAGAATTGTAAACTTTAAAAGAATATGGCTTCTAATTTTTACTCAGACATAACACTATGCTTTTATAAAAAAGACAAATGACATTTTAAAGTACATTTTTGGACAGTAAATATTCTGTGATTCTTTTATAAACTTAGATATACAATTTTTGCATCAAGACTGCAGCATATATTTCTATGTTCTTGGTGAAAATTCAAAAGACTTGTTTTCTGTCATTGAAATTCTCATTATCAAATTTTATGTAGATCATGGTTTTCTGTTCAGCAGAAACATCTGGGGAAGGAAAAAATAAAGATATGTTAGCAGAGAAAATGAATAATACATGAAATCAGTTTATATTTTAACAAATACATTTAGCTCTCTATTAAAACTATTTTGGCACAGCACAATGATACAATAATGCAGCAGTCAGAGAAGATCAATAGAAAAATCAATAAGTTTATCATAAATAACTTCCTTTTGTATAGAAAAGAATAATACCTAAAGTGCAATGGTATTTTTCTGAAAACTGTTGAAATGCCTAAAATACTATTCTTTTAAAGGTTATTATTTTTATTTATAAGCACTGTTTTGGTAAAACATGTGCACACCAGATTATCGCAATTCTAAGTATGATCATTAAAAATGATTAACAGAACATAAATTTTGGCCTGAGTCTTGAAACGAGTCAAAAGGTTATGACATACAAAAAATATTAAATTTAAAGCATAATGATCAAAGGAAGTTTTGCTTTTTACTTTTTAAGGAAGAGAGAAAGAGTCATTTATTTACAATGTGAAGTCATAATGTTTGTTCTATCAAAAGTTGGATAAATCAAGATGGTGATATGAATCTGACAATTAGTTTTTTGGATGTGAAGGGAAGATTTGGGATGGATATTAAGTGAAGAATCTTGCATAAAATTTCATTTTTATCAAATTCTTGTGCCATTAATAAAAGAAGATTCTGATATAAAAATAATTTGTGTCCACTCAATAGAACCAAAAGTTTTTTTGAAAAGTGATATGAAAAGCTGTTTACCTTTAAATAATTATTTTAATATGCACCAAAAAATATTTCAAGAAAAAAAATTGCTTTTTTAAAAATCATTTTTAAGAACTTTCTAATCAAAATGTTGCAAGGAAAGATGCTACACATTATCTCACAAAATGAATTCTTTGTTCTTTGTTTAGGATTGGGTTTCTGGTTCTTTCCATTCTCTTTCACTCCCAGTAGCTGCTTATGTCTTAGTGGCATTATCACCTTACTTGGGATGAATTAAAAAAGAAAAAAATAGAAAGAAATTGACTTTTTTCCCCATTTATGGAGAAATTCTGTTTCCCTTTTCTATAATAATATACAATAGCATCTATATGAAGAGTAATTCATATTTTATTAGGAAGTATGTCTATATAAATTTTGCCCTCTCTTACAAATTGGTAATAATTTTTTCACAAAAGCACCTCATAAGAAAAGTGGGGAAAGATTTAGATTAAATGGTGAGTCAAGAATCAAGAGTAACTGTGCACATAGTCAGGCTGGATTTACTCAAAACCTATTGTAGATTCCAATCATGGTGTATAACATTTTTGAGATTGTTTACATCTAAATAATTTAAATGTATTCTTTGATGTTAAATTTTTGTTATATTTGATAGCTAATTACCATAAGTTAATCTGTTAAAAAAAAAGAAAGAAAAATAACATGTAAATAAATGTAAGATATTTTAGGAAAAAAGTAAAATAAAAACACACTTCCATGCATTTCAAATTTGACGAATTCTGACAATTTTCTAATTTGACGAATTCTGACAGAAAAAAAATATTAAACTTAAAAAAAAGATCTACAATTGCAATACTTATTTCAGATATTTCTTTTAAAGAAAAATAATATTTTAAATAACTAATTAAATTTTCTAATAAAATTCCCTTGGTTGTTGCATAAAATATGAAAAATACATTTTTTAATAGCATGTCAACATTTTAAAGGTTAAGAATATTTCTCTTACAATCCTACTTTCAAAATATCATACAGCAGACCAAATCTGGAATACCAAACCTACACAAAACAAACTTGTTTTCTTGCAAGAAAAATGGCCTACAAAGTATAACCCCACCAATTTGATCTTGGGTCAAATCCTGGTCAGATAACATAACCCCTGCTTGAATGAGATGATGTAACCAGACTTAGTGATCCAGTCCTCAGCATTTAGGCCAACATTTTAACCACAAGGCCAATCCAGTGTTGATCATAGTGGTCCAAGATGGACTTTTGCCATTGGCCACTTTGATTTCCACCTACTCTATTCATGTTGTGTTCGTGTTTTTAGAGCAGTGGAATATCAAATGTCACTGGTAATTGAAGTGCTGGAATGAGTCGTGGTAGAAGCTACATCAAGGGAAGAATTATCTTCCTAACACACAAAAAATAAACAAAGGAATCATTGGGTTAATCTTCAAATGGTTTATATAGTACAACAAATATTAACCCTTCCTGCATCAATCTCTATAGTAACACTGGGTCTTGTCAAAAATTCTGGGGCTGGGCTTGAAGTTCTTTGGAGTCAGTGGATTTGGAGGTGACCAACATAAAGACCAGTGCTACTTGATACAGGAATTCACCATGCAAGACTGAGTTTCCAAAGCTGTCTCCTTATATGCATTCTGGCTCAAAACCAGCACAGGGTTGATAGCTCAGGGAATCACCGAATCCCCAAGTTTAGCATTAATCACAAGAGTTTTTGTGACCTAATTCAGCACTCTTAATTAACTTCCCAAATTTGGAGTATTATCCACCTTCCTTGGCTGTAGTCACAGGGATTGCTTCTTCTTTCAACTCTCACCTGCTTTACTGCTCACACCTCACCTCATTACTCCAAATGGGAAATAATAAATTCTCCATCTTCCTCCTTTTTATCATTAAACTCCAGCCCGTCTCTCAAGATAGACACAACTTTGTGACAAATATAATTTTTTTATGTGCATAGACAAAGTGGGTGGAGCTTTGCTGTAGTCATTAATTTTAATTTTCAAAGGAGGGATAAAATGATTTATCAATTTCTGGCCTTATCTGTCCAATGGAAACACTGACCAGACCACTCTTTGCTTGCTGTCAATAGGACCTGTTTCATAGCTTTCGTCTTATCATACAAACTAACTCTTAAGAAGGGTTCTTTCTCAACTTTCCAAGTTTGTTAGCAAAAATATAAGCCTTGTCTATCTCTCCCCCCCACTAACAACATGCGTCCCCCCTAACTCTCTGGTTGAGACAAAATTATTTCTCTGTTCTTGAACTATCTTCATTCTTTTCAGCAATATTTGTTTTCTCAATTTCTCAAGGAAGATATAAGGTTATTTTTCAATCCATTTCAGATCCTCACATTATGAAATAAATCTAAGTGCATTGTTCCTTTCATCAGGGGGGGGGGCGAAACATTTCTGCTAGCTCTTTTCACTTCTCATCACCAGAGAAACTGTCTTCCATTCTCTTTCTACCTTTCCATCTTATACTTCAATTTAAAATTAAACCTGTTCAGTTTTTCAGCCCACATTTTAATACTAAACCCTTCATATACCAGTGTCACATCATGCAACATTAAAAAACTTTTGAATTTCTTACACTGTCAGAAGGAATAAAGAGGAGAAAAAAGATTAACAGGTACAGGATAATTTTATGCATTACAATTATTATTATTATTCAATAATTTTATGCGTTACAATTATTATTCAATAATTTTATGCGTTACAATTATTATTCAATAATTTTATGCATTACAATTATTATTATTATTCAATAATTTTATCAACTATTCATGTCAAAATATTTCATTTCAGCTAACAAGGTCTTTTTAATAATTTAGGAAAATTTAAAAGAAAAATTGATGAGAAAATTTGATAACTAAATTTATTAATCATTATGTTTATTTTTTATTCCTTTTAGTTAATGATTTCATAAAATGTTATAGTATATACAGACTGTGGTGAAATATACCATTTCCTCTTTACTAATAGGACAGAAACTTTTTCTCAACACATAAATCATTTCCTTCTTTTCTATAACCTGGACTGAGCTTATATGATCAACTGACATCATGCAAAAGCCAACCAACCACTAATGCTCCCAACAAAATCAAAACAGAAAATTCATAGGCATTAAGATATATATATATATATATATATATAGGCCAGCTCTATCACTGATATTGAGCACTTTCAAATAAGTACCATGCATGTATAATATACTAGCAGTATAGCCCGGCGTTGCTCAAGTGTAATGAAAGCTTTACAATTAATCCATGGTCCTGAAGCTCAGACTCTTTGGACGTTGGCACAAAAGACTAAAAAGCAATAGTTGTTTCCAGTTAAAAGCAAAACCGTAGACTGAAAGGAAAATGAATGGATGTAAGTCAAATTTTGATTTCCTGGTATCGATATAAAATTTTCTGCACTATTGTAAGAACTGCAATCTTGGAACTTCTGAATATCGTTTTTTATGTCTTTGTCTATGAGTGTATCAAATTTGATTAAAATCAGACCACTCCTTCTATAACCCGTTTTTTTTTATTATCAATTTTTGATATTTATCAGATGTACCTCAACACAAAACCTAGCTAAGAACACTCTCAGATGCTTATAATACAACTGTGTAAATTTTAAAGAAAATTGGTTCAGCCGTTTCGGAGTTTATAGGTAACAGACACACACACACAAAGTACCATTTATAAATAAGTTTAGATAAATAATAATAATAATAATATATATATATATATATATATATATATATATATACATATACATACCCCTTTCACATATTGGTCATCCACATACAAACCTGGTTCGCTGTAATAGTTTTTAAGATAATAGTATCCAAACTTTATTCATAAAAGCAATTAAAAGTATGGCTAATTAAATACCTTAGATTTCTTACATTCTTTGTTTTATGATTCTGAATGGATTTTCTGTAACTGGTTGATAAAAAGAAATTGAGCATTTAAAATACTTTGAGGCTTTATTCATAACTAATATAAGCATTTTTAACTAGGTACTGCTACTCATTTTCACCACCCAAGTTTTAAATTGAATTTTCAAAAATAAAAAAAAGCTTTCTTGAAGCTTTCATTGAAAGCTAATGATTAAATCTCCGATTTCTAGTAAGTAAAATACTAAAGTGTATTTCAAATAGAATTATATTGTTTGGAATCTCAAAAGTTATCTTTTTCATCCATTTGGACAAGTTTATAAACAAAAGTTAATTTTTGGTTTTACAAAAATAAAATTTATATCTGAGACATGTTATTTTTGGAAAATTAGCAAATTTAAAGTTAAATTAATCTGATTTGAAACAAGTATCACTTGTTTATAGCATGAAATTTAAAAGAAAAGTATTTCTTAATCACGGAGGTGACAGTTTTTTGATTTCTTAAGTGATTGATGACAGACAAATGTAGGGATAATCTAAGTATGGTTGACCAGAATTGACATAATTGTCCAAATTTTTGTCCTGTAAGGGGAAGAAACAATGTTGTGACTTTTTAATGTCACATACGAAGTACCATACTTAAAAAAAAAAAAAGAAAAATTAATGAATTATTTGAAATATCATTTGTCTCAAAGATTTGTATTAAGCTTTTCAATTTTTGATTAGTAAATAGCCTTCAGTTCACTTAATTTTATAACCTAACTGCAACAAGGCTTTGATGAATTAAAAAAAATTTTGAAACTTTTATAATTTATAAAGTTTACAAAAAAAAAATATAAACAATTATTGACAAATTCATTATTTATAAAAAAAAAACTCTTTTCTAATAGGATATTATAATCTGAAGAAAAGAGTTTTTTGATAAATAATGAATTTGTCAATAATTGTTTATATTTTTCTTTTGTAATTATAACGTTTAAATAATTAATGATTAAATTTGCATTTCTCCAAGGAGTCCTGTGTTTTAAAACAAAATTTAGCTAATTTCATGAAATTACGTGAAGTGGATAATAAATTTAAAATGTAAAAAAAAAATTACCAAATATAATTTAATTTATTTGGGAATAAGTCTTGATAGTTTCATTAAAATCTGACAATTATTTGATATTCATAAGAATTTCTAAATTAACGTGTTTTTAACTGGGGAAAAAAGAGTTTCGTAATTCCGTAGTAAAAACTCTAGAAACAATTTGTTCACCCGCTGATAAAACAAAAAACAACAAAAAAGATTCATTAAAAATACATTTGATCTTTCCTCTTAAAAACAAAAAAGATTTCGATGGAAAACTTTAAGTTTGGGGACTTTTTTCTTCATATGCTGTTTTCTCAGTGAATTGGAGGTACATATTTTTTTAATCAGTGCAAAAAATAATTTCTTGAAATTTCTTGTTAAAATAAAAAAGTTGAACAGATGTAAAACAAGATGCTACCAGTTTTTTAAAAAGAAATATTTCATAAATAATTTTATTCATTAGTGAATAATAAGTCCTTCTGTGAGTTTCATTTAAATCAAAATCCGACAATTGATTTTTTTTTTGCAAGAGTTTAAGAAATTGTTTTACAAATTTCCCATGTCTAATGTTACTCTAAGATGACACCAGAGAAACAAGATTTTCATCAAAAATTTTATAAGTTTTAAAATAAAAAGAATTTAAAAAAAATATTTTTTCATAAAAATACTATTAAAATTTAAAAACTAACTTGCTTACAAATGTCAACAAAAGAAATAAATGGGACGACTCTGCAGATTTGACTTAAAAAAAAAAAAAAAAAAAAAAAAGAAAGAAAAGAAAACGTGCTAGGAAAGATTTAAAAAGAAATAATTAAATAATAAAATAGTTTTAGCTCTTTCCTGACAAAAGTTTTGGGGATAATTTGGCTTTTTATCAAGTTTTGGACCTTTTTTGTTTATGCTTTCGGTGAATTATTAGTTTATATTTTTTTAGCTGTCAAACATTAATCTCGTTATATTTAAAAAAAAAAATCAAGTCGGAAGTAACAACAAAACATGCAGACAAAATATTTTTAACAAGATTTTCTACAAAAAGAAAGGTTGTAAATAAGTCTTCAAAGCTTCATTAAAATTAAATACAAAAATTCTGATTTTTGCAAGAATTTTCAAAATGAAAATTTCACCGCAAAAAGACGCTCAAATTTCCCGTACTAAAATGGTTCTACGTTGATGCTAGAAAAAAAAAAAATTAACCAAAATTTCCACAGATCCGTAATAATGGATTTAAAAAAAATAATTTTCCCATAAAAAAATGCTTTCGTCTTTTTTTTAATAATAACACAAAGATTTTGACAATAAAAGTTTTTATTTTTAATAAGAATTTTTTGATCATCAGCGAATAATTGGACTTAAACATAAAAAAAATTATATATAAAAAAACAAAATCCTTTTTTTTCTCGATATGCGTAAGTTTATTTCATTCATTCTTCTGTGCTTGAATTATTGTTTTTTGTTTTTTTAAATTCAAAGTTAAAGAACACGAAAAATCTAATTTTTAAGTTTTAAAAATATTTCTTCCAAAACAAAACAACAAAGAAAGCATAGCTGGATTTATTTTCAGTTTTTACTATTTTTCTAACAGAGAAGAAAAAAAGAATGAAAAAAATAAAAACGTTGACAAAAGTCAGTAATTTATCAAATCAAAATTATTTCGATTCTTCCACTTACCTTTTCAATTTCAATTTCAAATGTAACGAGAAAAACAAACAAAACGGGATGATTCCTTTTTGTTTGTGCTCAAATCATTTTATAAGAGATTTTTCAAGTGTCAACCTTCCAAAAGTTTGTATTATTTTTTCTGTTCATATAATGTCGAAGTTGAAACGAATGACAGAAAAAAGAATTTAAAATTGGTAAAAAAAAAAAAATTACGATACAAGCATAAAATTACTAACTGGAAAATATGTTTCTGCTGGATGATGTAAGACGGAAAAAAAAAGTCGGTGTCAGATACAATTTGGTTCCTTCTGATAAATTCTTACATATCTTATTTACATATTTACAAAATAAAACTTATTTATAATAGAATAAAAGTAGATACATGACGTTTCTTCGTGGTAATTGACACTGGTGACGCAAAGAGATACTCGTTATTCGAATCTGATTCGGGCTTTCACTCCACTATTTGTCACTTTTCATGAAGAAGAACACCTCCAACTAAACTAAACTTCTCTCCATTCATTTATAATTTCTAAGAGACCCTCTCATCAGCATAGCTAATGCTAACCGTCAGGAAAGTGACTCATTGCTCCTCTTCAGATAAACATTCTGAGCAGACATGAAATGGAAAAACTATATTGAATCCATTGATCAGCTGCTAATTTTTCTCTCCAGAATCTATCTTCAGTCAGTTAAATGCCATACGTGAAACACGCTTGGGCAATCATGTCACGAAAGAGACATGACTGACTGGGCAGAAGATTATCCCACAGTAGGTTGCCATTGTTTTCTGTGGTAGACTGGTTGCCAGCCAAGGCTATAGAACCCAATCTGTCCTGTTATCTAATCCATAACTGGAAGGAAGAGACGGATTAATACCTTTCCCAAGGGTATTTGCACGGAAGTGAATGCAATGAATTCAGCTTGAATTCGAACTCGGCTCCCTGATTTCTTGTTCCGAGCTGATATCCACTGCACCACAACACACATCCTCTTAATCTATCTTACTTATCGATAAGTCTATCATTTGTTCACTCTTAGAATATTGTTGCTACATATCGTCCACTACTGCTGTTATTTTTTTTTTTTTAATCATATCACCCCGAGCAAGGCGGTAACGCCACTGATGTGCAGGGGGCTACATAGGAGTGAAAAAATTGGAAAAGAGAAAGCCGGAAACCACATCCTAAACAGGGAACAAGGGATGAGCCTCTTCACCTGTTCAATAGACGTGGGTGGAGTGTGAACCGGGTGATAGTTTAGTCTATCTACTCCAATAGAAAAAAAAAAAAAATGTGAGAAGATTGGAAAAGAGAAAACCAGAAACCGCATCCTAAACATGAAACAAGGGATTAGCCTCTTCACCTGTTCAATAGACGTGGGTGGAGTGTGAACCGGTTGATAGTTTAGTCTATCTACTCCAATAGAAAAAAAAAAAAGTGAGAAGATTGGAAAAGAGAAAACCAGAAACTGCATCCTAAACATGAAACAAGGGATTAGCCTCTTCACCTGTTCAATAGACGTGGGTGGAGTGTGAACCGGGTGATAGTTTAGTCTATCTACTCCAATAGAAAAAAAAAAAAAAAGTGAGAAGATTGGAAAAGAGAAAACCAGAAACCGCATCCTAAACATGAAACAAGGAATTAGCCTCTTATTTACTTTGAGCTTTTTAATAAAATTCAAAGAATCAGCAATATTATTGGTCCTGATGTGGTGGCCCGGTTTCAGTCCCTTTCCCACCACTGTAAGGTTGCCTCTGTGTTTGTTTTTATAGATACTTTCATGGTAATTGTTTGGATGAGCTCTTCACAATGGTACCTAGATGTTTTTTTAATTTAAGAGTAATACTAGATTTGTAAATTTAGCTGGCTAGGTGTGTAGTGAACAAAACAAGTTCTAGATTTAAAAATTTGGTAAATGTTCGTTTTAATTCCCTTCACTTTTCCCCTTCAAATTTATCCAAAATAGCATTATCTCTGTGCAAATGTATATGCTGAACTCAAATCAACTGTTAGTTATTGAAGAAACTTACCTTTCTCATTTAAATGTCCATAAAAAAACGAACAATATCTTGCACTTTTTCTCTTCTGTAACTCTCACGAAGTCATGTAATTAACGGCAGAATGATGTACTGCGTATGAGAATGAATTTTGGCAGATTTTCGGTCAATTTTTCTTTATTTACTGATACTTCCGTTGATGTACTTCCGGTAATGAAAGTAATACGCTATTGTATTTCTACGCTTATTACTCTCATAACAGGAAGTACATCGCCGGAAGTTTCAGTAAAGGAAGAAAATTGACCAAAATTCGACAGAAAATTGCTGCCTATGTAGAATGTCATTCTGCAGTTAATTACATGACTTTGTGAAAGTTAGGGGAGAGAAAAAGTGCGAGATATAGTTCGTTTCAAAAAAAGTAAGTTTCTTCAATAACTAATTGTTGATTTGAGTTCAGCATATACATTTGCACAGAAATAATGCTATTTTAGATAAATTTGAAGGGGGAAAAGTCGTCGGCACCTAAAACGAACATTTACCCAATATTATTGGCCCTGATGTGGTGGCTCGGTTTCAGTCCCTTTCCCACCACTGTAAGGTTGCCTCTGTGTTTGTTTTTATGAATACTTTCATGGTAATTGTTTGGATGAGCTCTTCACAATGGTACCTAGATTTTTTTAAATTTAAGAGTAATACTAGATTTTTAAATTTAGTTGTTTAGTTGTGTAGTGAACAAAACAAGTTCTAGACTGAAAAATTCAAATGCTAAGCACTGACTCATTGATTTTGTAAGAAAAACTTCTCGAATTTACAAACTTTGCTTAACACACACACAAAATTCACGAGATTTCACACCTCGATGCAAAATGTTTTTTGGACAATAGAAAACTAGGAAACATCTAAAACAAACAAAATTTAAATAATCTTTAATTATCAGAAACACATTCTTTTTACGGACCCTTTTCATGAGTCGGCACAAAGTTTGTAAGTTCAAGAAAATTTGTTTATTTCTAACAAAATCAATGAGTCAGTGCTTAGCACTTGAATTTTTAAATGCAGAACTTGTTTTGTTCACTACAGGTGTAGCCTGTGGTGATACCGACCGAGCAAAGCGATGGACTGGATGTTAGCACTCTCACAACCAAAAAGCAAATGACCAAAACTAGTCGGTGCACAGCTGGATCAATGCAGGTGTTCCGGTTGAAAACTAAAAATTAATTAAATATTAAATTCCAGTTTGCAAGCCTATGCGAATTTTATTTATCAGCCAAAGGGAAGCCCAGAATCAAATACAAGTGTGAATTTCCAAATGATCTGTTGCGATCCAAAAAGTCGAAAAAAGCCGATACAGAAAGCAACACCAGACAGAAAGACTGACTGACCCAGACAGACAGCCTCAAGAGAGACGAGTGTAATTAGTATCTCCCCTTGACCGATGTCAAGCGGTTTACTATCCTAGCCTTCCTTCCCTATCTTTTCTTTCTTCGCTGTCTCAAAACTACTTACTGACCAAAGGAGCAGATACATCAAAGACATTCCTTACTTACAACACTCCCACATACCTAAGCATTAATTCCTTTTTCAGCATTTTATTGCCATGAACATTTAATGTGCATTGGACCCATATTTAAAGGATTACTTTAATTGTAAAAACGTTAATTGATATGTGTATATATAAAATGTTATTTCTTAACTCAATTTGCTTTTCTTAATTTATAATCTTTTTATGACTTGGGCTATCTACAACGAGGCCAAATTCTGTCAATCTGAAACAATATACAACTACCCTTCACTAGAATGTCTCCCCACTATAAGCCATAAATTCTATATCAACAGTTTCTTTTTTCACACTTCTTGCTTGTTGAATTCCCTTCAAGTTCCATGCTTTTCACCCAACTTTAATATGCAAAAATTTAAATGCTATGTCAGTGATTACTCTTTTCTCTTCCCACTCATTATTAATGTTTCTCTTTCTAATTCTTTCCCACCCTGAAACCCCTTGTATGTTCGTGGCTTTACTGCTTTGCATAGAGTGAAAATTTAATTGAAACCTAATTTTATGTACAATAATCCTCACAATAGCTAGCTAGACTAATCATGAATGTTTTTTCCCTATTAGTCACTTGTATGGTGCTGTTTGCACAACAACAGTATTTTCTTTTTTCAGTGTATTTGAAAATTGAATACTACTCTTAAAAGGTGTAGGTGCCATTTGCAAATCCTGTATATTGGCACTGTAAGGCCTTACCTTGCAGACATATCTTCATTGCCATGATTCTTACTTCACCTACATCTCTTTTTCATTTGATTACCTCAGTGAATCTATTGAATACAGGACAACTCACCACATTGTTAATTTTAATTTTTATAAAAGCAAAATGCCCTGCTTAGAAATGAAAGTAAAATAAACATTTAAGAGGTACAAAAATTAATTTTTCCAAATTGCATAAATCTAAATAAGTAGGGGAGGGGGTAACACAAATGTATAAAAATTGTTTTTAAAAAGATTTTCTAAAAAAATATTTCTTTGATAATTTCATTCATTTGTGAATAGGTTCTAAAAGTTTCATTAAAATCTGTCAATTAATTGATTTTTGCAACAATTCAAAAATTAATTAATGTTTTTTTACTGCAGAAAAAGACACTAAAATCTTCTGTCTTATTTCTTCCCCTCCCTGCCACACTGCTGATGCTAGAAAAAAAATTTGTAACCAAAATTTCGAACATTCTAACAAGAATAAAAAATACAACTTAATCATTTAAAGATCCTTTGGTTTTTTTCCTCTTAAATAACAAATATTTTGAGAATAAAACTTTATTTTCATTCATTTAGTGTATAGCAACAACTCTAAGATTATGAAACCTTATTTGACTAATTCAGTTTTAAGCTGAAAACGTTTATTTTTTAGGCCTAGTGAACATTATTTTTGATTGATACTTGTATTTAAGTAGATATTCTGTTTATAATAAAACATTTTTTACCGGCCTGATTATTTACGATAAATTTTTGTTACAAAAATGTGTGTCATTTGACAGGAATCGAACCTATGTGGATAGGGGTCGCAGGTTTGAATCCTGCCAAATGACACACATTTTTGTAACAAAAATTTATAGTAAACAATCAGGCCGGTAGAAATAAATATATATACTGTTTGATTACAAACAGAATGAGTATCGATCAAATACGAGTATCGATCAAAAATAATGTTCAAATCTGATTGTGTTTGGAACATATTTATATACTTGGCCAAATTGTTTGTTGATAGTATGGCTATTTTCCTCTCTTTTTCACAGCATGGTCTGCCTGCCTGTTTCTTAAACTTTCATTCTCACTGCAGTTGCAGCATAACAACATCCTTATAACCACTTGCATGGTACTGGTTACACAACAATAGCATTTTCCTTTTCAGCATGACAGAAGTGTGAATGTTCCCCTTACAATGTACCTTAACTGTCTTGTTTATTGGCAACCCTTGAGGTTGTGGGGTTTCACTATGTTGGAGTGACTTCTTAATTATTTTATTGGAACTAATAGGAACTAAGAAAACTGATTCAAGGGTATCAAATAATATATTTTTTATTTAAACTAGTGAATCCTTTGATATTTGGTGTCACAAAAAATGTTCATTTATAAGATGAATATTGGTAGCGATCTGGAGAAATATCCAATTTGGGTTGGCAGTGTGCAGTTTCGGTATCAGACCTTGCTCGTAGTAGTAGTTGTTTGGAAATAGAGTAAATGGATTGTATTTTTATCAACTTTACGATGGGCAGAAATTATTATTTGCAGACACCCTCTTTAACTACTTCACACGTCGCGCATCGATGGTTTCTCTTACATCACCCTCCTTGTCTCACCCATGCTGTTAGTTTATATCTTTTTAACCGGCCTCCCACTCTCTGGTGCAAAGCATGGTTTTGGCTAAATGTCTCTTTGTGTTCATTGTTTTGATTGGCCAAAATTATATTATTTTTCAACATTCCTCTTATATATATATATATATATATATAACAGAAGTTATGAAATGATTTGTTTGAGCATTATTTTTGATCAATACTCGTATTTAAGTAGATATTCTGTTTATAATCAAACAGTATATATATTTATTTCTACCGGCCTGATTATTTACAATAGATTTTTGCTATGAAAATGTGTGTCATTCAGCAAAATTTGAACCTGCGACCCCTATTCACATAGGGGAAGTCATCAATTGATCTGACACATCTTAGACCTCTCAATCACTAATGACCAAATGATGAACAAATAACTTAGAGAGTTGAGTTAAAAGGTGACAACTACATGACATCCAGAAGTGGTACCACACATGTAATGAGAATGATATACCCCATGATCTAAATAAAGGGTTCGGCTCAAAATTCCTAGCACCTGAAGGTCAGAGGATACAACGGCCAAAGCATTGTGAATATGGCAATAAAAATGAGAACAACAGTCAAACAATATATGTACAAAGAGTTTATCTTTTTAATAAAGCAGATTCATGCAGATTTCAAGGATATTTTCACTAGTCAGCCCTGATGAGTGAGAAGATAATGGTGTTCTCACAAAACTTTGAAGTCGGCATGAATCTGTGCTGTTAAAGAGACAAACTCTTTGTACCTATCAACGCTTTATCTACACTCCGATATCAAGCACTTTACGATAAAATACCTGCTTGCCAAAATACATTTTATCAGTAAAACCACTGATAAGCAACACCCTTGACACTAAACATTACCACCATTAAACGCACACACACACACATTTATATTTGTTGGCTCTAGGTTAGCTACTTATTTATTTGCTCTGCTATTGTATTGAGTGCTTTACATGTTAGATTCCTCATCTCAGGGTTTTTTTTCGACTAGTACTTTGACTAATGTTCAAGTGCTTAGTTTGTTTCTTTTTTTGTTTCCATTTTTTCCCCTCCACGTTTATACTTGGTAGGTTTTTCGAGACGTGTTCAAAGATAAATTCATAGTTATATATATATATATATCGTTATACTTGTCTTGAAAACCTTCCTTGAAAACTTTTGAGTGAAGGGAAAAAATTGGTTTTAAAAAGCAAAAAAGAAAGAGCTTAGGACATGAAAGTCTGTCAAAAATGTTCAGACAGAAATCAGCACAAAGCCCAAAGAAAAAAGCAAAAAACCCGATATGAGTAACCATCTAACAGAAAGTGCTCAGTACAAAGAGCGAATTTAATAGAACCTAATGAGCCAGATGAACCTACCTAGGTTTCTCCTAAATGGATCATCAGGAAAAGCTGGCCAGATAGGTTCGCCTGGCTCATTAAGTGCTATTATATATATATTATATATATATATATATAAATGAGTAAGGAATATTTTATTAATCCAACAGATTTTACAACATACATATTATATTTAGTGGATACAGATGCTCTATTTATTTATTAAGCAGTATATTTATTTTCTTTTACAGGCCTGACCATTTCAAAAATTTTATTAAAGAAACATATGCACTTTCCTATAGAATTTGAATCTGCAACCACCTCAGCAACAGAAACAGAAGTTAGATCAATGTTCACAGAGTCAGTATCAACATGCTGGATCTAACATACAGATTCTAATTCTGCTGGAAAGTGCATATTTTTGTTTAATAAGCATTCTCAAATAATTAGGCCAGTTGATGAAAATAAATATTTTGCTTAATAAATAAATGGAGCATCTGCTTAAATATGGTATCTACTAAAAGTAATCTAAACTTATTTATAAATGAAACTTTGTCTGTGTGTGTGTGTGTGTGTGTGTGTGTGTGTATATATATCCATTACCTATAGACTCTGAAACAGCTGAACCGATTTTCTTGAAAATTTACACAGTTGTACTATAAGCACCTGTGAGTGTTCTTAGCTAGGTTTTGTGTCAAGGTACCCCAGATAAATATCAAAAATTGATAATCGAAAAAATCGGGCTATAGAAGGAGTGGTCCGATTTTAATCAAATTTGATACACTCATGGACAAAGACATAGGAAGCGATATTCAGAAGTTTCAAGGTTGCAGTTCTTACAATAGTGCAGAAATTAGATAATATATATATATATATATATATATATATATATATATATATATAAAAGGCAAGATGTTTGTGTGTGTGTGTCTGTTTATCTGTCTGTATGTCCTTTATACAAGTCCACAATTTTTATTTGATTCTCACCAAACTTTACACAAATATTCTTTAGGCAGAGTCTGAGCTCCAGGACCATGGATTAGTTTTAAAGCTTTCATTACACTCGAGCAATGCCCGGCCAATCTGCTAGTATTTAATATATCTAATTGCCACAAAATAGTCATACCCAGAATCAAAACTTCTAACTGAAATAGTGGAATTCATTCTGTTCAGATAAGGTTTCATTTCTGTTCTCTGTTCAACTCCATTGTGGAGTCCATGATTGTTTTGCTTCTTTCTCAATTGGTGGCTTGGTTGCTTCTTTCTTAAGACAGACACACACACTTTGTATATTTCCATTTCCACTATAACTTAAAGCCTTTTCCTCTTTCTTATTTGACTTTGGCAGTGATAAGACTTTTTCTCTTCATTCTGTTGGTATGTGAGAACACAACTGAACCATATTAAAGGTTTCTTTGATCTCATTGCAATTTTGATTTCATTTTTTTTTCTCTTTTGTAAAATGTACATTTAATAAATTTATTATTACTTGTTCAAATTCTATGTTTTTGGTAACTTATTTATGCCTGAATTCACATGAGTCCACCAATATTGTTTACAGGACAATGTACTATAAGCCATTAAGTATTTACCAAAAAGATAACCATACCTTGCAACAAATGTGCTAATTCTTGTAAGAGCATTCAGCTCAATTGAAAGTGCACTATTAGTCCCTGTATTATCAGTGTGTATCTCCTCAAAGGAGACTATAGTTTCTGCAGATACTTCATTCCATGGCCTTGGGGTGGCTTTACTCTAACAGAAGGATGACATGAAAATCCACCCTATTACTTCTTTCATGTCAGAAAATGAAACCCGCTATGCACAGATTGAAAAAGAACACTCTGGCAACAAGATGGGTATGTGAATGCTTCTTGGACTACTACTAAGCTTAGACTTTACAATGAAAGCAGATCATAAGCTGTTAGACAAGAAAAACCTCCATGAACTGGCAGCTAGAAAAGAGATTTTACAAGAGCTGAATGAAGTACAGAAATGGTTCTATCTTTGAGAGTGAGAAACAGCAGCGGATGCTTCAAAAAGCAGAAAAAGGCCACCCAAACTGACAGGATCTGTGACTGCATCTTGAAATATGAGAAAAAAGTTGTCTCTCTAAAACCTATGCCTCAGTGACAGTGTAACCATGTTGGACATACCACAGTGTCATCTCTGAAAATAGGCTGCTGATGTGCAGAACATGGATCCTTGTTCCTATGTTGCTGAGATTGCCCATGATTGATGAAATCCACTAAAATCACTGGATATTGACAAATCACCTGTCAATAAATATGGTCGACTGGATTATCCAATCAAATCAAAATTATAGCATAGAATTGTACATCTTGTGCAACACAGAAGCCCCAACCAGCTGAATCACATCAGACACCATATTTTGGTGTTAAATAACTGAACAAGAAAATAATATATGTCAGTAGATTTTGGTGAAGATGACTGACTGTCATTCTCTTTATTATTCCCCTGGGGTCAAAACTAACTCAAAGGGCATCACTCTTGTTGGTACAAAGTATTAGCAGGCAGTAACACTTAATTATGTATTTAAATTTTCTTGTTCAGACATTTTTATAAATTCATGAGAGAATATGACATTTTATCATTTTTTGGCAGATCTATTAACACAATGAGAGATAATGATAAATGTGAACAAAACAAAAACGAAACAGCTAGGAACATTATAAAAAAGAAATGTAAAATGATATAAAAATAATTAAAGAGTAAATAAAAGAAAAATACAAATGTCTAAGTTTGTTTATTATACTTTTTTGATTGTTATGTTTTACAAAAACATTTATTAAATGTAGAAATTTATGAACATGTATTCTTTAAATAAAAAAGTAACTGTTATAATGAAGCCAGACAGGTCATAAAAAATAGTTTGAATAACATTTTGTGTTAAACTTTGTATGGTTCAAATTGATGTAAAATACCATCAAGATGAAACCTGAAGTTTTAAGAAAGGAAAGATACGTGCATTAAAGTCAGTTTTTAAAAATTTATTATGAAATAGACTCAAGTCTTATGGCATAAAAACCTGTCAAAATAAAGTTTACGAACAGGCATGGTTCAAAAAGTTACATTTTGCGATTTTTTAATCAATGGAGAAAGTAGGTAACACTCATTTAATAGAGAATGCCACTGGAAACTATGGAATCAGCACATATGATAGGCTACAAAAATATCCTAAGTCAAACAAGCATAGAGATAAATACAATATGGGAACCAGTAATATGGAGTGCCAGAGAAAATCATTATAGTTAAAATTGCAATATGAGCTCTGGTAAAAAATGCTAGAGAATCATTAATGTCAAAATTGCAATATAAGCTCTGGTAAAAAATATACTAGAGAAAACCATTAACATCAAAAAATTGCAATATGAACTCTGGTAAAAAACTGAACATTAGGTTTATAAGTCCCAGAAATTCAGTTGTTCCTTAAGGACACAGTCTTGTGGATATAGATGTTAATTAGTTCCAGTGACTTGACCCAAAGAGTTGTGAGTTCAATACCAGGCTACAGCATTGGTGAACAAGTAACTTAGAGGGTTAGAGGGCAATAACTTATGACTACCAAAAAGAGGCTCTATGCAAGGAATGAAAATTATATACCCCAGTGATTGAATTACTAGCACCTGAAGAAGGCCTGAGCATACAATAACCGAAATGCTGTATGAATCGTAACAATAGGGTAAATACTATTTCATCTCAGAAATATAGACAAATACTCACATAATTTTCAAAAACACTCCACCCACATCTATTGAACGGGTGAAGAGGCTCATCCCTTGTTTCCTGTTTAGGATGCGGTTTCCGGTTTTCACTTTTCCAATCTTTTCACTCTTTTCCTTTATTTTTTTTTTTCAATTGGAGTAGATAGACTAAACTATCGCCCGGTTCACACTCCACCCACATCTATTGAACAGGTGAAGAGGCTCATCCCTTGTTTCCTGTTTAGGATGTGGTTTCCGGCTTTCTCTTTTCCAATCTTTTTACCCTTACGTAGCCCCCTGCGCATCAGTGGCGTTACCGCCTTGCTTGGGGTGATATGATTTAAAAAAAAAAAAAAATATGGATTCAATTTGAAGCCAATTTTTGGCTACTTGGTTTTGTAATTTCATTCCCCAGTACCAAATATAACCCCCATGTGAGGGTCTGCATATATATATATTGAGCTGTGATAATATTTAGTGTCAAAGTTTTACTGATAAAATGTATTTTGATAAGCAGGTTTTTATTGTAAAGTCTTCAATATCAGGGTGGAGATAGAGTGTTGATAAGCACAAAGAAGTAACTGGATATATTTGGTGCAATGAACACAAAACTCACAATATATATATATATATATATATATATATATATATATATAAGCACAAAGATTTTGTCACTTTAACTGAGCAAGTTCAGGCCAACTTCTAAGTTTCATGAGGACACTGTTATGATGTTCTCACTTGTCAAAGCTAGTTGGTCCTGATGAGCGATATATATTGAGATTTTGTACTCACCACACCAAATATGTTCAGTTACTTATACTAGTCCCCAAATACAGCACATCTGTCTGGGATTTTAGCACCAAATCAGAAGAGGTAAACTTTAGCTTACATTCAGTGCAATAAATTTTCTCTACTGGGATTATTGTGCCCACTCATGAAGGTTGGTCTGGATGAGAATTTGTTTAACTGTTTCCTCTATGTCAGGCAATCTAACTGAAAAAGGCCTAAACCTACTAATGAAAATAACAAAAAAATGACACAGTTGCAAAATGATTAACGATTTAATTAGAGGTTAAATATATCGTACAACAGTTATGAGGTAGCATTATGTAGTCTTTGAGGTACTAAGAGATGTTTTAGCAGTGAATTACTTTTATGGTCAACTTTTCTAAAGCACAATGTTTAGTTAGGGCATGTAAGCATCACCAATTATTGTAAGCCTAAGAATATGGTTTCTCTCTAGTGTGTGTTACCAGGTGGCGCTTCATATCTGACTTCTGGGAAAATGCAAATCCACAAACTTCACAAGAATATGGTTTTTCTCCAGTGTGAGTTCGCATATGGCGCACTAAATGTGACTTATTTGCAAATGAAGAGCCACAAACTTCACAAGGATATGGTTTCACTCCTGTGTGAGTCCCTATATGACCCTGTAATGAAGCCTTCATTGAAAATGCAGATCCACAAATGTTACAGGCATATGGTTTCTCTCCAGTGTGTGTTCGCATGTGGCACTTTAAATGATAGTTCCGTGAAAATGCAGTGCCACAAACTTCACATGAATAGGGATTCTCTCCAGTGTGTGTCCGCATATGGCACTTCAAAGATGATTTCAGAGAAAATGCAGATCCACAAACTTCACAAGAATATGGTTTCTCTCCTGTGTGTGTTACAAGGTGACACTTCAAATCTGATGTCCGGGCAAATGCAGATCCACAAACCTCACAAGAATATGGCTTTTCACCAGTGTGTGTACGCATATGGCGCTCCAAATGTGACTTATTTGCAAATGAAGAGCCACAAACTTCACAAGGATATGGTTTCTCTCCTGTGTGTGTGCCCATATGACCATGTAATGAAGCCTTCATTGTAAATGCAGATCCACAAATTTGACAGACATATGGCTTCTCTCCAGTATGTGTTCGCATATGGCAATTCAATTGAGATTTCTGTGATAAGGCATAACCACAAATTTCACAAGAATATGGTTTCTCTCCAGTGTGTGTTCGCATATGGCGCTTCAAAGATGAATTCAGGGAAAATGCAGATCCACAAACTGTACAAGAATATGGTTTCTCTAGAGTGTGTGTTCGCATATGGCAATTCAAATGAGATTTCTGTGTAAATGCATAGCCACAAATTTCACAAGAATATGGTTTCTCTCCAGTATGTGTTCGCATATGACGCTTTAAAGATGATTTCAGGGAAAATGTAGTTCCACAAATTTCACAAGAATATGGTCTCTCTTCAGTGTGTGTTCGCATATTGTACTTCAAATGTGACTTATTTATCAATTCAGAGTCACTAATTTTACAGCCATATGGTTTTTTTGCCAATGTCTTTGCACATGGAAATTTAAAAATGACTTCAGGGAAAATGCAAATCCACAAACCTTATAATAATTTAGTTTGCAAAAAGCACAAATTTTTATCATTAGAAAACTTTACAAACTTAACATGTTAATGTCTTCTCTCTAATTTTTACTCCTATCTAACAGTCATTTTATAAAGACTTTTTTTATTTTCAATGTACATGATTTTATGCCAGTTAATAGTTACTGTAATGCTTTTGAAAATGTACACACACAACTTTTGTAGGAATGCTGCTGTATATATTTCTCTGTTCTTGATGGACAGTGAAGTCTTGTTTTTCTTCATTTAAATTCCCAATAACAAGTTTTTATGTCTATCAAGATTTTATCTTCAGCCAAATCATCTGTGAAGAAAAGAATGAAACATATGTTAACAGAGACCATGAATAATATATATAAAATAAGTTAATGTTTTAACAGACACATTTAGCTAAATATTAAGACTCACTGAGATCAGCACAGGGACATAATTATGCAGCAGCCAGGAAAGGTCAACAGAAATGTCAGCAAGTTTAGCTTAATAATGCATAATATACAAGTAGTATGATAATTTTTTTAAAAAATATCATAAAAGTTTAAAATATTATTCTCATTGAGATTATTCTTTCCACTTGTAATCAAATTATGTTTTGGTATTCACCAGAATTATGACATAAGAACATTTATTAGGTATGAAGAATTAATTTAAAATATCAAGTCAAAGTATGCTTGTTCTATCACAACATATATGAATCTGTTGTTAGTTTGTTGATACAAAGAAAACATTTAAGCTGAATATCAACATGAGGAAAAAATGTTTGTGTTAAGAAAAAGATAATTCAAATATAAAATCAATTTCTATTTCTGGGAAGCAAAAGTAATAAATGATATGTTATCAGAGACAATATATGAAATCAGTTTGAATTTTAACAAATACATTTTTAGCTCTCCATAACAGCTAGTTTAGAGCACCGCAGGTATACAAAAATGGAACAGTCAGAGAAGATCAATAAAACAATCAATAAATATGGCAATTATAAATAAGCCTATAAAAATAATTAAAAGAACATTTGGGCATGAATCTTGGAATCAGGTTAAAGATGAAAGCATTACAAAAAAAACATGAAATTTAAAGCTTAATGAGCAAGTGAAGTTTTCTTTTTGACTTTAAAGATAGAATGAGGAATCAATTTCAAATATCAAGTTCTATTCAATCACAAATTGTACAAATGAAGATGGTGATTGGAATTTGGCAATTCTTAATTTTGTTAATATGAGCTAAACTTTACAGGTGGATGTCAACATAGGAAAGAATAAAATACATGCATAAAACATTGCGGCAATTACAAGCTGATTAAAAATGATAAAACATTTAAGTAGAATTTTTGAAATGAAGTGAAACACGACATCCAACAAAATGCATAAACTTAAAGCATGATTATCAGTACAGCCAAAATGTATTTGAAAAATAAAACAAAAGATAAACCAAGAGACATGAGCCATACTTGATATCAATTTATGTTTTAACTGATACATGTAGATGCAGATTAAAGGCAGATTAGATTAGCACAGGGACATAAACCAGCAGTCAGAGAAGATGAATAAAACCAAATCTATAAGCTTATTGTAAAAATAATTTACAATTTAGTTGAAAAGAATAAACACAATATACAAGCACAAATTTATAATTCAGAATGATTTTCAAATGTCTAAAATATTCCTTTAGGAATAATTCTTATAACCAAACTCTGTTTTGATAAAACCCACAACTACAACAGTATGCAATTGTGATATAATTCAGTCAGTTAACATGACACATGCTTGGGCAAACATGTCTCGAAAAATACATGACTGACCAGGCAGAAGATTTTCCCACAGTAGGTTACTATTTTGTTCTGTGGTTGACTGGTTGCCAACCAAGGCTAAAAAAACCAATTTGTCCTGCTATTCAACCGATAGCTGGAGGGAGAAGAGATGGATTAATACCTTTCCCAAGGTGTGTAAGTGAATGCAATGAATTCAACTGGAATTTGAACTCAGCTTTCTGATTTCTTGCAAGCTGATATCCACTGAAACACAACACACATCCTACATGATATAAGTAAGGCCATTAAAAATAATAAAAATAGCATTCATTTAGGCATGAATCTTGAAATGCATAAAATCCAAGTGAATATTTTGTTTTACTTTAAAGGAAAAGGTATAAAGAATTGATATAAAATATCAAGTCATGAAGTATGTTTGTTCTATCACCAGATGTACAAAACAAGATATCAATTTGTCAATTGTTAGTTTCTTGATATGAAGTAAGAAAAACAAGATTTTTAACCAAAATTTCTAATGTGCTAGAAAGAAGTAAAAATAAATGTAATTAGGTAATAAAAAATACTTTTGCCTTTACTAAAGAGAATACCAATCTTCCTCTTTTTAATTCTTATTTCTTCTTCAAACAAAATGCATCAAAGCATAATGATTATCGGTAAAGCCAAATATATATGTGAAAAACAAAAGCAAAAAGGATATACAAAGAAACATGAATAATATATAAAATCAGTTTATATTTTAATGGATAGATGTAGCAGCACATTAAGGCCAGATTATATCAGCACAGAGACATAAACAAGCGGCCAGGGAAGATTAATAAAAAAATCAAGAGGATTATATTTAAAATAATTTTTTTAAAATAATTTCATTTGAGTTGAAAAGAATTTTACAAAATATACAAGCACAAATGTATAATTCAGAATGATTTTTAAATGCCTAAAATATTCTTTTTGAGATTATTCTTTCCACTGATGACCAAACTGTTTTAATAAAATATACAACTGCAACACTAACAGTATGCAATTATGATATAAGTAATGATATTAAAAATAATAAAACGATTCATTTAGGCATGAATTTTGAAATGAGACTAAAGACTGCGACACCATATAAACAGGTTTAAATTTAAAGCACAAAGTCCAACTGAATAGATTTATTTTACTTTAAAGAAAAGGGTATAAAGAATTAATTTAAAATATCAAGCCATGAAGTATGTTTGTTTTATTACCAGATGTATAAATCAAGATGGTGATATTAATTTGTTAATTGTTAGTTTTTTCATATGAAGCAAATCGTGTCAAAGTGTAATGGATATTCGCTTGAAATGAGAAATTGGAGAGCTGACATACAAATACCCTTGGGAAATGTATGAATCCATCTATTCTCTACTCCCCATTCCCAGATATGGGTTGAATAGCAGAACATAGAACATAGTTGGTGCTACAGCCTTGGTTGGAAACCAGTCTACAACAGAAAGCAATTTTCTGCCCAGTCAGTCATTACTCAAAAGAGACATGATCACTCAAGCTGGTGTCACTTAACAAATCAAGAAAAAAATCATTGTGCTAATTAGAAGACAATTCTGATATCAGATAAATTTATATTCACTCAACAGAACCACAGATATTTTTAAAACTGATGGTGCATGAGATATTCACATGCCAACAACTTTAAACAGTATCACTTTAAAAAATATGCAGTTCTTTAAGATGCAGTTTTATAAAAGCTAAACACAATTTCTCAAGAGACATATCTAGAAGTGTGTAAAACTAAATGAGGCAAAGATTTTATGATTAAATTATTTTTCCTTAAAATATTTTTGTATAGAAAATTGTTAAAAACAATGTTTGTTATTTATAAAATAGTGGAAATTTGATGCCCACCAAATACTTAACCATTTTGCTGCAGATTCTGTCAACCACTTATCAAACGAAAAATAATACAGGATCTACATGAAGAGTGATTCATATTGGGAAGGAATGTCTATAAAAATTCTGCCCTCTTCAAGAAATTGCTAATATTTTTACAAAAGCACCCCATCATAAAAGATCAGATACCATTGCTGGATTTAACTTTTGGCTCAGTAGGCTGAAATTTGGCAGTTTCAAACATTTATGAAATTCTAGAAGAATTGACTGATACTGATATGGATCTTGATAAAGGCCTCATAAGTGGATGATGCTTAGAGATTCATTATTTAAATCAGATATTGGAAGTCATGATAATGTTATTGCAGCAGAAAGTGGAATTTGCATGCAGATTTCAACGATTGAACAAATCTGTTTTGTTGACTTTGAACTAATGCATTTGGAAAGGGAAGGAATCCATCTTTCTCTAGCTTGCATATAATTAGCTTGGTAGTCTCTTGCTTGGGTTTGAGAGTATACAAAAATTTTTTTTAAAAAACTCAAAACTCCTGTAAATAAAGAGCAGATTAGGCTCTTTCACCTTGAGAGAGCAACTGATCTAAAGCCAGCCTGAATATACTAAGATGTATAATATTTTTGACACTGTCATAGATCTTGAAAAAAAAAACCTAATGTGGAAAAGACCAGAGCTTCTTGTTATCTAAATGCAACATTGGCAGATAACATCATGTAAATGATTAATGATCTTTGAAAAGACATGAATCTTTCTCCAGCCAGTAGTTAAGTAGCTAGGCATACTATCTTACAAAAACAAATATATTTGTATACGCATAAAAAAATTGAAAATTTTCCATTAATGATTAGCAAATTAGAATTATTGTATTCATAAAAGCAATTAAAAGGTTTTTATAATTAAATAACGCATATTTTATTTTAAAATTTAGAAGAGATTTTCTGTAACTGGAGGTCCTGTATAGCAAAAACTTTGATGACTTGAATTCTTCAAGGACAAAGTACCATAAAAAAAAAGAAAAAAGAAAAAAAAAGCAATACCTCAAGTTAAAATTAACTTTTATAAATGAAATATATTTTGTGAAGCTTTTATTTAAGTTTGAATTTGATGATGATACATTAAAGTTAATATTACAATAAGCAAAATACTGGTTTTTACCATTTTTATCTGTCATATTAATATAATTCTTTTTATTAAAAAGATTTTGCAAAAATAAAAAATACATTCCTGAAACTTCATCTGAAAAACTTTAGCTAACTTAAAGTTTAATCTGATTTGAAAAAAATATTACTTTTAGTTTAAAATATCAAAGAAAAGCATTTTTTAACATGGAGGTGGGTGCTTTTATGAGATATTGACAACTTTGCCAATGAGCTAATGTTTGAGAATTTTTTTCATCAATTGACATATATGATGTTAGCACATTTTTACAAGGTGCAATGGATAAATTGTTATCTAAATTATGCAAAAATGAAAATACTATATCTTATTTTAATAGATATATTCACCAAAATTACACAAAAATATCTTGATATACTAAAGAGTAAACTTATTCAATAAAATCACCATTAGCTTCAACCACAGCCTCTAGACAATTTTGGAATCTCCTGCAACTCTTCTGGATGGTCTCCTTGTTTAAGTTGGTGAATGCTGCCATAATCCTTTCCTTCAAATTATCTTTGGCATTACAAGAAGTTTTGTTGGTCTCTTGCTCAACTGTGCCCTACACATAATAAAGGTGGGTTGACAGCCTGGGAAGTTAGGAGGTCAGATGTAAAAAGTGATGTAGTTGCAGAAATTGTCTGACAGCCATGAATGGATTCTCTTGCTTGTCTGGTATGGTAGAGAGTCTTGCCAGACAAAGGGTCTTTCAGTAGCCATCCATTTGATACAGGGCAGCACTACCTCCACAAAACACTTGGTGTTGGATTCTGTGTTGAGCCTGATGCATGGTGGGAAGATGAATGGAAGCATAACATTCCTATCATTAGTGATCATTTCAAACACCATGATGTTAATTGGAGATATCATCCAACTCTTTCCAAAATCTCTGCACTATCACTGATATCCAAACACTCAAAAATATTTTTATTGAAGCTTCTGGCACAAATGCCAAGCTAAACAGCAAGCCATTTCCAAATTTCTGACAATATGAATTGCGTTATGGAGCTCAACTGACTCTACTACATTGTGCAGTCAACAAAAACAAACACTGCACGTGTATAAAATTCAAAATATAAAATAGTGATAATTTAACCATTGCATGCTATAGTGTCCTTATTATATCTTAAAAGCAATTAAAAGCTTTTCTAATTAATTAATGTCATAGATTTATTTCATGATTCAGAGCAGATTTTCAGTAAATGGATAACTGTTTAACAAAAACAAACTGATGAATTACATTCTCCAAAAATTCTTGCTTTTAACAAATACAAAGAAACTAAAATTGTTATTTCTTCAAATTTGATTTTTGCAATAATTTCCAAAGCAAGGTTTTTTTTAATGCAAAAAAAAAAAAAAATACTAAAATTTCCAGTACTAATTTATGGCTAACCTGTAGACACAAGAGAAACCATTTTAAACCAAAATTGCAAATGTACTAGAAAGGATTAAAAATGTAATAAAGAAGTAAAATTTCTTGATTCTTCCTCTTAATAATAATATTCTGACAATAAAGCTTTTTTTTTATCAATTTTGGAACCTTCTTTCATCATGGTTTGTTCTTTAAAAAGTTTTTGGAGGTACTGTTTCTTTCTTTCTAACTTACTTCAAATTCACCTATGAAATTTTATTAAAACAAATAAGGCAATGCAAAAATTAAAAATATAAAATGGCAACAATTTGCCCGTTTCTATAACATTTTACACTTAATGGCAATAATATTTGTTTTAGGTTAGGTTAATTTAAAGACTTTAAAAAAAATTAAAGCATGTATCATTATTTCTTTAAATTCTTAAAACTGACTTTAAAAATGAAAATTCTTTTGTGAAGCTTATATTTTAGTTTTAATTCCAAGCTAATAAATTAAATTTGATATTTTCAATGAGCAAAATACTTTGCCATATTTCTAAATTGACTGGAAGGAGTTTTTTTTCTTTCTGCTTATTTAGTTGTCTTTTATTGCAGTCCTTTTTATTAAAAACATCTTCCAAAAATAAAATATACTATTCTGAAACTTTGAGGAATATTAGCTGATTTAAAGTCTAATTAATCTGATGTGAAACAAAATATTATTTATTTCAAGTTTATAATATTGCAGAAATGCATTTCTCACACAGCAGAAGCTATTCATTTAAACTGATGACATGTTTGATAGATTGATATTTATCTAATGTTCTATGAAGGTTTTAGTCATAAAAAAGGATTAAATCTAACATGAACACCTTTTATATATAACTTTCAAGTACAAAGCAATCTTAAAAGTATAAGAAAATATTCTCCATAATCTAATGTTTATTGAATTTTAGATATTTTCTGGCCTTAAAGTTGATACAGTTATCACTCTTACATTCTGATAATGTTGTGTATGGGCATCTGTATCTAAGAAAAATTGGCATGTTCATACACATACAAAAAAAAAAAACAAAAAACTGAAAATTCTTTTTTTGGTATTTGATTTGTATTAAGCTTTTCCATTTATGATCAGTAGGTTTTGCTTAAAAATATAATCTAAAAATGCAAAATTAATACAGAATTTTAACAGATTTAAAACTATAAATTTTTCTAATTAAAACTTTAGAAAATGAAAACTATTCTTGTAAAAGTTCATTATTTATTGAAAAAGTTTTTCAGACAATAGTGTCCTTTAATATATTATTACATTTTTATTACATTTTTTATTTTACAATTCAGAGTAGATTTTCAGTCAATGGTGTTTCTGTTTGACAAAAATTATTTGATTTATATTGTCCAAAGAGTTTAGCTTTTAATTAATATAAACATGAAAAGGGTGAAATTTTAATATCTTGAAATTCAATAAAATTAAAAATGTGTTGGCAAGGTAACAGATGTAAAAAAAAAAAAATGCATATTTTTACCAAGATTTTCAAACTAATGATTTAATTCATTTTTGAATAAGTCCTGAAAATTTAATTAAGAATTTACAAAACAATGTTTTTTTAACACAAAAATGATGCTAAATTTCCTGTACAAATCTTTGGCCCACCCACTGACACAAAAACAAAAGTTCTTTAACCAAAATTTTAATCATGCTAGAAAGGATTAAAAAAGATATTTCATTTTTAAGAATCATTTTAAACTTTTGCATTTTCTGTAGAAGACCCTATTTTTATTTTAACATTTAAATGAACCAGAGAAAATGAATGGTTAATATCAGCAGCCAATGCAGAGATGAGTGATTACCAGTCTTAATATTAGCTTCTTACGTTCTCATATTTCATAATGTTTTTTATAGACATGTTCAAAATAACTTTATTATACTGTAGTTGAATCAAAACAATACTATATGAAATAACAAAATCCTGCTAATTTCTCTTAGTAGAGTTTACTTTTGAAACTATTTATATTTTTAAAAATATTATTTCTTTAAATAAAATATCTGTCATGATGAAATCACAGAGGAATTTATTTTCATTTTCTTTTTTGTTAATACTGACACCAAATAAAAAGAAATTTAGTTTAGAGGGGTAAACGAGGGAAAAATGTTTTCATTTTTTAATCAAAATTGTATTTTTCCACATACATTTTTGAGAAAATTTCTCAGAACGAAATGTGTAAAATAGCATATTTATTTATTTTTAGCTATTGATTTGACTATTCCAGAAATGTGAAAAGAAACAGAATAGAAATTTCTGATATGATTTCAATTGGCATGCTTCTTAGCAAGAGAAACCAAAGATAGATGGCTGAGTCTAATCCTGCTAAAGAGCACATATTTTTCTTTAATATGATTTCTGAAATATTCAGGCCAGTAGATAAAATAAACAAACATGTTGTTTACTAAATAAATGGAGCATCTGTTCAAATACGGGTATTCACTAAAAATGTTTATATATATATATATATATATATATATATAAACTTATTTATAAATGGAACTTTGTTTGTGTGTGTGTGTGTCCATTACCTATAGATTCCAAAACAGCTGAACCGATTTTCTTGAAAATTTACACAGTTGTATTATAAGCGTCTGCGAGTGTTCTTAGCTAGGTTTTGTGTCAAGGTACCCCTCGATAAATATAAAAAATCGATAATAAAAAAAATCAGGTTATAGAAGGAGTGGTCCAATTTTAATCAAATTTGATACACTCATAGACAAAGACATAAGAAGCGATATTCAGAAGTTTCAAGGTTGCAGTTCTTACAATAGTGCAGAAAATTTTATATCAATACCAGAAAATTAAAATTTGACTTACATCCATTCATTTTTCTTTCAGTCTACGGTTTTGCTTTAACTGGAAACAACTATTGCTTTTTAGTCTTTTGTGCCAATGTCCAAAGAGTCTGAGCTCCAGGACCATGAATTAGTTTTGAAGCTTTCATTACACCCGAGCAATGCCAGGCTATGCTGCTAGTATTTATATATATATAGGATGTTTTAATAAATTGGACTGACTTTTAATTTGAATTAAGTTGAAACATCTAATGATTTTTTTCCAATTTCTTTCAGATTCAACAAATTCAGTCTTTGGAAAGATTAACAATAAAACAACGTGTTAAAGTTACTGAAGCCTATTATGAAAATGGAAGTTCAAACAGAAATGCATTTGGCTATATTGAATGAGAAGTTCCCAGGTCACATGATCTCTCAAAACCGTGATGTCAATTGGCCACCACAATCATGTGACTTGACACCTTTAGATTTCTTCCTTTGAGGTCATCTTAAAAGTAAGATCTATGCCAATAAGAATTCAACAGCTGAAGAAGGAGATAATAGGGCATATTGATGAGCTTGAGGAGCAACTATGCAGAGACATCATCAAAACTTTTGATCATTGACCAAAACTTTGGCAGACATTTGGGTGATATTTTTTTACACATAATTGCCATGACTCAAATAACATGATCCAACAGTAAAAGCAATAAAATTTCTCTAATAACACTGTTTTATTTACTGCTAACTTCGATCTGTCTCGATGAAATAATATATATATATATATATATATATATATATATATATATATATATATATAACCTCCTAGAAAACATGCATGATGAGAATCAAAACTTCTAATTGAAATAGTGGAACTCATCCTGTTCAGATAAGGCTCCATTTCTGTCCTGTGTCAACTCCATTGTAGAGTCTGTGGCTATTTTGCTGCTTTTTCAACAGATGGCTTGGTTGCCTTTTTTGTAAGACAAACACACACTTTGTGCATTTACTTTGCCATGACAATTGAAAGCTTTTCCTTTTTTTTGCTTTTTTACTTTGGCAGTAACAACACTTTCTCTTTTCATTCTTTCGGCATATGAGAACTGAACTGAGACATACTAATGATTGCTTTGAATTCTTCACAATTTCAACTTCATTCTCCTTTTGTAAAATGTACATTTAATATATTTGTTACTACTTGTTTAAATTCCATGTTTTTGATGATTTATTTATGTCTGGATAGACAAGAGCATACTAATATTGTACTAATGTATAACGAGCCATTAAATATTTACTGAAACGACTACCACACCTTGCAACAAATGTGCTGATTCCCACAACAGCTTTCAGTTACATTGAAAGTACACTATTTGGCCCTCATACTGTCACAGTACAAAGAAGATTCTAATTTTAGCAGATACTTCATGCCATGGTGTTGGGGCAGTGTTACTTTAAGACTAGAATGACATGAAAATGCACACCATTGCCTATTTTTCATGTCAGAAAATGAAACCTGCTATGCACAAATTGAAAATGGAGGCCCTGGCAACAACATCAGTATGTGATTGCTTATCAGACTACTACTAGGATTTGACTAGAAAATGGAACCTGATCATAAGCTACTAGGCAGCAATGACCCTGAAACTGGCAGCTTGAAAATAGAGATTTCATGTAAGCAGAATGAGTTACAGAGGGTTTCCTATCAAACAGGAAAATGAGAGATAAACAGCAACATTCATACACTGAAAAATGTTTTGAGGAGCTGAAAGTTAGTTGGTTGGTTGTTTTGTTTTTATGACAAATCAATCTCGGCAGGTCATTTATTGCCAACTAAACTTTATTTATTTATTGCTGGTAATACTGTTTTCTTTCAACAATTTATTGCTGTTTTTTTTATAAGTTTTGTGTCTAGTAATACATTTTCTTTTTGAGTATCAAAATGCATTGGGATTTGTTTTTTTAAGAGCAGGGTCCCCAAGTTCTACCCTTGTTAGTTAACCCATAACTGGAGGGAAGGGATGGATTAATACCTTTCCGAAGGGTACCAGTGCTTAAGTGAATGCAGGGTATTCAATTGGAATTAGAACTCAGCTCACTGATTTCTCTTTCCGAGTCGATATCAACTGCACCACAATGCACATCTGTCACTCTACACTTACAGCACCTGGTATTCCCAAGCGGTCACCCATCTAAGTACTGCTCAACGTTGCTTAGCTTCGGTGATCATGCAAGAACCGGTGTATTCAACATGATAGGCCGTAAGCCCGAGCTGAAAGTGGCCACTAATGAGATACATGACTGCATCTTGAAATATAAGAAAAATGATTGGCTCCCTAAAAGCTATGTTCCAGTTTCAGTAAAACCATACTAGACCCATCACAGCATGACCTATGAGAACAAGTTGCTGATATGCAGAACACATATTCTATCTTTTGTTACCAAGATTTGGCCACGATCGATAAAATTCACTCCAGTTACTAAGCCTGTCAATTATCATGATGGCCTGGATTATTTCATCAAATCAAAAGTACAGCAGAGAACTGTACATCTTGCATTAGACGGATATACCAGCCAGTCAAATCCCTTATGAAACCATGTTTTGGTGTTAAATAAGTGAGCAGAAAAATGATGTGTTAATAAATTTTGGTCAAGATAACTGCCATTACCTTTATTATTTCCCGAGAGCCTAAAGTAATTCACGGGGCATCACTCTTGTTGATAGAGAATATGAACAGGTAGTAGTGATTATATGTTTAAATTTTCTTGTTTCGACATTTTTTAAAATTCATGAGAGAATATAAACATTTAAACTTTTTGGCAGATCTTGTATTATTACAATGTGCAATAATAATAAAGGAGAACAAAACAAAAGGACATAAGAATATTATAAATATTTATATAAAGAAAAGAAATGTAAAATTATATAAAAATGAAGGGTAAATAAAAGAAATAATACAACAGATAAGGTTTGTGTATTACACATTCTTTTGGGTGGTTTGTTTTACAAAAACATTTGTTAAAAGAAGAAAGTTACAAACATGTACTCTTTAAATAAAAAAAGAAATACTATAATAAAGCCAGATCATTCGTATAAAATGCTTTGAATAAAATTTGATGTATAAAACTTTGCATGTGTGAAACTCAAACTGAAGTTAAAATACCATCAAAATGAAACCTGAATGATTAATGAAAAGATACATGCATAAAATTCTATTTTCATAAATTTGCAAAAAAGGCTCAAGTTTTATGGTTTGCAAACCCATCAAAGTTTATGACGAGACATGTTTCAAAGAGATACATTTTGTGATTTTTTAACCAATGAGCAAAGTAGGTTACACCCATATAATTTTCAAATCTGGATTCAATTTGGAGCCAATTTGTGGCTATTTGAAAATCCTGGTTTTTTAGCCCCTTTGCTCAGTACGAAATATAGCCTCTTGGGTATGTGGATCTTTTTTAATTTTATATTGTGATGATGTAGTCACTGCCTAAAATATAACCTGTTACTTTTATTGATCCCCAAATAAAACACACCTGTTTAGGTTTTGAATTTTAGTGAAGGTGGCTTGCATTTGGGGCAATAAATTTTGCTTCACCAGGAGGTAACCCCTAGAGACTCAGTTCATTATGTTTACTAATGAGGATTTCACAAACTGTGGTCTAAGTGAGAAGTTGATTGACTGTTTTCCTAACATCAAGTATTTCAGCTGAAAAAAGGTAAACATGCCAATATAAAAAAATGTTGCCAAGTTATTAACAATTTGATTTAAGGTTGGATATAAAATTGTTCAACAGCGATAGAACTGCTTCAGGTCAATCAACTTTTTTTTACTTTTTTGGGTACTGAGTGAATTACTTTTATGGTGGACATTCTAATGCACAATGTTTAGTTGGGTCATGCAGGCATCACCAGTATATTGTGATCCAACTTGCTAAATGCCAAGTTCATAGTTGCTTGTGTATATATGCATATTTCATTTATATAGATTTTTCTATTGAAAATAGACAAGATTAATTATCCTCTGAAACAAGAATTTTCTGCAAGTAAATTAATCACAAAATGTTTTTCAGTTTTGGCCTGAATTTTTATGTTTCCAATATTTTCTACCTAGTTGTATATATGTTACAAATTAAACTAAGCACAAAAGACTATTATAAAATGAAAAAAAGAAACCCTAGTATTTTGATGTTATTCTGGGGTCTTTTTTTTTGTCTAAATCTGTGAATTTCATTGAGCTTAAAAAAAGAACTCTATATAAAATTAAACTTTTTTTATCCATAAAGTTGAATGTGCTAAATTATTCAACATTTCAACAAGAAAAATATTCAGTTTATGTAAAAAATTGCTACAAATCATTGCTGATTTAAGATGGAATGATGCATCTGCTATATTTCAAAACTAATTTAAACAGATTGGAATGAGTTTTTTGTTTTGAAATCGGTAATGAACTGAACTATAATGAATATTAAAAAATGATGCAGGAAACGTTTTTGCTACAAATTCAGACTTTAAAACTTCAAATATTTTCTATACTGGGTGTGTTACTAGGTGGCGCTTCAAATCTGACTTCTGGGAAAATGCAGATCCACAAATTTCACAAGGATAGGGTTTCTCTCCAGTGTGCGCTCGCATATGGCGTGTAAAACTTGAGCTTGCTGAAAATGTACACCCACAAACTTCACAAGAATATGGTTTCTCACCAGTGTGTGTTCGCTTATGCCGCCCAAGAGATGATTTGTCTGAAAATGCAGATCCACAAATTTCACAAGTATATGGTTTTTCTCCAGTGTGTGTTCGCATATGGCGTTCCCAATATGACTTATTTGAAAATGCAGAGCCACAAATTTCACAAGAATGTGGTTTCTCTCCAGTGTGTGTTCGCATATGCCGGTGGAAACAGGACTTATCTGAAAATGCAGATCCACAAATTTTGCAGGCATATGGTTTCTCTCCAGTGTGGATTCGCATATGGCACTTCAAAGATGATGCCTGTGAAAATGCAGATCCACAAACTTCACAAGAATATGGTTTCTCTCCAGTGTGTGTTCGCATATGACACTTCAAAGATGATGCCAGTGAAAATGCAGATCCACAAACTTCACAAGAATATGGCTTCTCGCCAGTGTGTATTCGCATATGACGTTTTGCATTTGAGCTCAGTGAAAATGCAGATCCACAAACTTCACAAGAATATGGTTTCTCTTCTTTGTGTGTCTCTATATCAAAAGATGAATTCAGTGGGCTTTTTTCACTGTGTGTTTTCATATGGTGACGCAAATGTGATTTATTTGAAAATACAGAGTCACATACTTTACAAGAATATGGTTTTTCTCCTGTGTGTTTTCGCATATGCTGACTGAAATATGACTTATCTGAAAATGACGATCTGCAAACTTTACAGGAATATGGTTTCTCACCAGTGTGTGTTCGCATATGACACTTCAGTGATGATGCCTGCGAAAATGCAGATCCACAAATCTCACAAAAATATGGTTTCTCGCCAGTGTGTGTTCGCATATGGCACTTCAGTGATGATGCCAAGGAAAATGCAGATCCACAAACTTCACAAGGATATGGTTTCTCTCCAGTGTGTGTTCGCATATGGCCCTTCAAAGATGATGCCAGTGAAAATGCAGATCCACAAACTTCACAAGAAAATGGTTTCTCTCCATGTGTCCCCATATGTCCATCCAAACTTGACTTCAGTGAAAATGCAGATTGACAAATTTTACAATGATATGGTTTCTTTCCAGTGTGTGTTTGCATCTGGTGCTCCAAGTATGACTTATGTGAAAATACAGATCCACGAATGCCACAAGACTATGGTTTCCGTCCTGTGTATGTTCATATACATTAGCTGAAATAAAACTTATCTGAAAATGCAGATCTGCAAATTTCAGTCATATGATTTTTTTTCTCCAGTGAGTTTGTGTATGACACTTCAAAGATAATGTCTGCAAAAATGCAGAACTGCAAACCTCACAAGAATATCACCTCTTACCAATGTGTTTGAAAATGGCATAGCCAATTTGACTTTGGGAAAATGCATATCCATAAAAATCAGAAGAAAATCCCTTTTTTAACTTTTTCATATATTGTACACAAAATGTAAATCATTAGAAAGATCTGTACACTTCCCAAAAATATGGTTTCTCTCCAGTACGTTTTTGCATGTGGTTCTTCGTATGAAATGTCTGTGAAAATATAGTTCCATAAAATGTGTTCTCTCCAGTGTGTTCACTTATAGCAAAATAAATACATATCATTGGAAAGATTTACAAACAATTGTCTTCTTTCTAATATTTACTTATATGTCACTTTTTTTATAAAGAAGAAAAAGCAATCATCTCAATATACATGATTTCATGCCAGTTAAGTCACTGTGATGCTTTTGAAAATGTAGTGTTATAACATGAATATTTCAGAATATATTTCTCTATTCTTGGTGGAAAGTAAAGTGTCTTTTTTTGTCTTTCATTTAAATTCCCAATATTAACAGTTTTTAATATAGCATGATATTCTGTTCAGCCAAAACATCTGTGAAGAACAATAAAAAATATTAGAAGATACAATGAATAATACCTGAAATCAATTCACATTTTAACAGATACATTTAGCTAAATATTATGGCTTGTTGAAACCAGCACAGAGACATAATTAAGCAGCAAGGAAAGATAAATAGAAAAATCAATAAGCTTACATTAAATCATTTCCTTTGGAGTTGAAAAGAATAACAACACACAATATACAAGTAAAATGGCATTTTTCTTAAATATTTTTTAGAAAGTTTCCATTCTAAATTTTGATAGGATAGATGTTTCATGAGATTACTTCACTGAATTTATTTATAATATCCTCAATTCACTGGGTTTTACATGTTTTGAAACTCTGTTTCTGGAAAAAAAATATGCTCAGCTTTTATCAAACAAAAGATTTACCTAAAGAGTAATTCATATTATATTAGGAAGAAATGTCTGTAAATTTTGCCCTTTGCCAGAAATTGTCAAGATTTTTAAAAAAAGCATTTCATCATAAAAGTGAAGATAGCAATGCTGGATTTACCTATTGATTTGATAGGCTTTGGATGAGTAACCTTAAAATTGATGAGAAACTCTAACCAAGTAGTTTAATATTACCATTGTTATAGATCTTGATAAGGGCCTCATAAGTGTCAGTCAGTTAATTGCCATACGTGAAACATGCTTAGGCGATCATGTCTTTTTCGAGACATGACTGACTGGGCAGAAGATTATCCCACAGTAGGTTGTCATTGCTTTCTGTGGTAGACTTTTTATACAGAATTTTTTGAAAGTATAAAATACTTTTCTGAAATTTTGGGTAAGATTAGTGGATTTAAAACAAAGGCTATAGAACCCAATCTATCCTGCTATTTAACCCATAACTGGAAGGAAGAGACAGATTAATACCTTTCCCAAGGGTATTTGTGCGTAAGTGAATGCAATGGATTTAACTGGAATTTGAACTCGGCTCCCCGGTTTCTCATTCTGAGCCGATATCCACTGTACCACAATGCACATCCTATGCCTAAATCCTCCCTTAATCTAGATTTGACATAGGCAGATAGCATAAACTTTTTCATGTGAAAAGTAGAATAGACATGACAAATTCAAATTCTGATGTTTATTTTGTTCCTTTTGTACAAAAGATCTGGGAAAAAGTATGAATCCATCTTTCTGTGCTAATAGGTTTTGGGAGAAGCATCACAATTAGAATGGCCTCACCTATTCTGAATCTCGTACTGGCAGATAGCACAATGTTATTGATGCAGGAAGTGAAATTGACATGCTGAGCTCAAATACTGACCAAGTCTGTTTTGTTTACCTTACATTAACACCCTTGGAAAAGTATGAATCTCTTTTTTATTGGGCTTGCATATAATTAGCTAGGTAGACTCTATTGCTTTTGTTGGTATCCAATGTAGAAGGGAAACTGAATTCAAACTCCTGTAATAATAAGGCAGACAAAGCTCTTTAAACCTTGGTATAGCAACTGATGCAAAAAAACAAACCCAGCCTGAATATACTGAGATCATGGAAGAGAAACCTGTGGAATAGACTAGGACCTCTCTTTATCTAAATCCAACACTAGCAGGTAACACCATGTTATTGAGGTCCTTTGAAAAGGTGTGAATATTTTTCTGCAGCCAGTGATTAAGTAGACTCTCTTACAAAAATAGGCACATTTGCATGCATATAAAAAAAAATCAAAATTATTTTTAAACACTTGTGGTCATTAAATTGTAGTGAGCTTTTCCAATTATGATAAAAAATTATAATAATTAATTCATAAAAGCAATTAATGTTTTTTCTATTTAAATAATGTTTTAATGTTAGATTTTTTAACTTACAATTCAGAACATTTTTGTTACTGGGAGAGTGGCCTTTTAAACCAAAACCTTTAATGATTTGAATTCCCAACAGATGTATCTTGATTTCAAGATAATAGATTAAAGTTCAAATTTCCAATAAGCAAAATACTTTGCTGCATTTCAAAACTAATTTAAATTGACTGAAATGAGCTTGTATTTTAAAATTGCTTTTAGTGCCATTTTTAGCTGTCATCACAAATTTAATTCTTTTTATACAGAATTTTTTGAAAGCATAAAACACTTTTCTGAAATTTTGGGTAAGATTCAATCAATTAAGTGCCATACGTGATACACGCTTGGGTGATCATGTCTCGAAAGTGACATGACTGACTAGGCAGAAGATTATCCCGCAGTAGGTTGGTTGCCAACCAAGGCTATAGAACCCAATCTGTCCTGTTATTTGACCCATAACTGGAGGGAAGAGTCGGATTAATACCTTTCCCAAGGGTATTTGCGCGTAAGTGAATGCAATGAATTAGTCTGGAATTCGAACTTGGCCCCCCGATTTCTCGTTCCGAACCGATATCTAATGCTCCACAATGCACATAATATTTCTAACTTTCAGTTTAAAATATCATAGAAAACATTTTTTAACATGGAGCTGGGTGAATTTGTAAGATGTTGAGGTCATTCCCAATAAACTTATGTTTGTTAATTTTTTTCTACCAGCAATATACCTGTAAAAATTACTTGACATATATAATGTGATTATCATTTTATATAACTTTTGTAATCTTAAAAATATTCTAAGTAATTTAATATTTTACTGAGTTTAAATTTAAGCACAAAGTAACTATACTTTGTGCTTAAATTTACAATAGTTACTGCTTTAATTCCCTGATAATTTTGTATATGGATGTCTGAATTTACAAAAATCAGCAAGTTTATTCACATACAAAAAATAAAAGAAAAATTCTTTTAAAAATATTGTGTGGCAGGGGCTCACTGAATTATAGTAAGCTTTTCTATTTATGATTAGTAAATACAATTTTTACTTGATAACAATATTTCCTAACTGCTGAAAGTTAATACAGAAATTATGTTTAGAGAAAAAATTTATTTTAAGACAGTAAAGCTTATAATATATCTTATTCATAGAAGCAATTAAAAGCTTTTCTAATAAGATAATGTCTTAGTTTTATTGCATTTTTTTAATTTTATGATTCAAAGCAGATTTTCCCTCTCTGGAAGGTACTACTTTACAAAAAAAAAAATAAATAAAATAAAATTAAATTAAAGATCTAAATTCTCAAAAGATATGTGCTTATAATAAAAACGTTAAGCCCTACAAAAAAAGAATTTCTCAAAATTTCATAATGTAGAAATGCATTTTTGTTGTTGAGTAAATAACAAACCTCCAGTAACACAAATGAACTAGGCTAGATGCCAAAAAGTCTGTTAGAATTTGTCAAGGCATATTTCTAACACATGTTATTGTGTGTAGCTTAAGCAAGACAATATCATAACTGCTAAAAATGGCAATGTGGAAACGAAACTCATGCAAGTTATAACATGAGTGATAAGGATATTGAAACTCATACTGACTTATAATTAGTAAGAAAAAGAAATTACTTTTTGCTTTGGCACACATGATAAGATATTTTTCAAATCTGAAAGAAATATTAGCTCATGTGATAAAAATAGAGCAACAACAGAATTTTTTAGAACTCCATAAAACAAGTTAATTGAAATAATTCAGAAGCAAACAGAAAATTCCACAAGTTCTTTCATACCAAATGTGGTGGCAAATGTCATGGCAAATGTCATACAATTCAGATGATGGAATTACCTTTTCAGCTTATTTTAGAAGATAGAAGCAAATTTTTGTTGAAGAATCCAGTGAGTGGCAAGACAAGAAAAATAGTGGTTGAACATGAAAAATACTGAAATTTTGTACGACTGAAAAACAACACCCACTCAAAAAACAAAACAAAAAAAAACAAGAGAAATTTGTTTTGAAGAAGCAGTAAATATTTTGACAAAAATTCTTAGCAACAAAAGCTTGTTATTCAATACTTGTTGGAAATGTATGAAGTCGACAAGAGAAGATGATGAAGATTTTGTCACATGCTGGAATTATTAAGGAGTGTAAAAAATTCTGATTAAATGAACTGACTCTGGATATGTTTAAAAGGTTAATTTTTTGTTCATGGGTTAAAGGCAAAAAGACATAGAAAAATAGGTGACAATTCTAATGAAACTTGAACAAAATAATAAACTTAGACTTCAAGAAATATCAGATGAATGTCAGAGAATCCTAAATCTAAAATGTAGTGCCAAAGAAAATGAGAAAAACATAATGTACATACATATAAGCAAAAAAAAAAAAAAAAGTGGAAAAAGAAAAATTGATCCATGTTTTAGATGTGACAGTTTACATTTTGGAGACAACTGTTCATTTAAGAATTTGAAATACTTCAAGTAAAGAAAAGTAGGACATAAAAGTCACACTATAAAACTAAAGCAAGGAAAATTTATCACAAAAAAAATCTGTAGTTTTGCGAGAGGAAAGTTAATTAAGGAAAACCAAAGAAAATATGTGTATGTGAAAATTAATAATGTAGATGTAAAAATGCAACTAGACACTGGTAGTGATATCACAATAATTAATAAAGCCACATGAAAAGCAAATGGAAAATCTATATTAAAAGGACTTTGAAAGTTGCAAGTAATGTGTTAGGTGAGAAATTATCTTTTATTAGTGAAATGATTTGTCAAGTCGTATTTTATAAGAAACGTATAAAAGCTAAGGCTTAGGTGTTAAAAAATACTGCAAACTTATTTGGTACTGACTAGACAGAATTATATGAGCTGTGGGATTTTCCTATAAATGTTTATTGTAAAAATGTAAATGGACAAGCGACCAGTTTAAAAAACAGAATGAAAATTTAAAGGACGAATTAAAAAAATGTTTTTCAGATGTTCTATTGGATGAGTTGGGTTGTTGTTACAAATTCAAAGTGAAATTTCAATTGAAAAATGGGTCAGCACCATTATTTAAACTGAAACATAGTGTACCATTTGCAGCATTTGATCAAGTCAAAGAATTAAACAGACTTGAAAAAGTTGGTGTAATTGAAAAGATTAATCATTCAAAGTGAGCAGAACCTACAGCGTATGTAAAGAAGAAAAAATGGGTTTGTGCTGATTTTTCAACAAGGTTAAATAAAAGTTTAGAATCCCATAACTATCAATTATCAAGTCCAGAGGAAATTTTTGCAAATTTAAATAATGAAAAATCTTTTTGAAGCTGGATATTTTTTTAGATTTATTTACAAACTAGCCCGGCGTTGCTCGGGTGTAATGAAAGCTTTAAAACTAATCCATGGTCCTGGAGCTCAGCCTCAGCCTAAAGAATATTTGTGTGAAGTTTGGTGAGAATCGGATAAAAATTGTGGATTTGTATAAAGGACATACAGACAGATAAACAGACACACACACAAACATCTTGCCTTTTATATATATATATATATATATATATATATATATATATATATATTATTGATTTTCTGCACTATTGTAAGAACTGCAACCTTGAAACTTCTGAATATCATTTCTTATGTCTTTGTCTATGAGTGTATGAAATTTGATTAAAATCGGACCACACCTTTTATAACCCAATTTTTTTTATTATTGATTTTCGATATTTATCAGGGGTTCCTCAACACAAAACCTAGCTAAGAACACTGGCAGATGCTTATAGTACAACTGTGTAAATTTTCAAGAAAATCGGTTCAGCCATTTCGGAGTCTATAGGCAACAGATAGACACACAAAGTTCCATTTATAAATAAGTTTAGATTTAGATATAGGTTGAAGAATATTCAGTATTAGCAACTATAAATACACACAAGAGATTGCATAAGTTCAACCAACTTCCTTTTGGTATAAAAGTGGTTCCAGCTATTTTTCAACAAGCAATAGATACCATGCTTGCAGACTGATTTTGCAGTTGCTTATCTGGATGATATATTAACTAAAAGTGTATCTAAGAATAACATATCAGGTATGAAAAAACATATTTTTGAAAAAAGATCAGAGTACAGATTCAAACTCAGGAAAAGTGTGAATTGTTTTTGCTAAAATCAAGTACCTAAACAAATCATTGCCAACCAAATCCATTGATGGCAACAAACCATACTAAGTTACAAACATTTCTGGGACAAGCAAACTATTATCAAATTTATATGTCTAATATGCATAATTTGAGAGCTATACTAAACAATTTGCTTAAAAAAAGACAAAGTGGACTGATAAGTGTCAGAATGTGTTTAAAAAAATTAAAAAAATACTAACATCAGACTTATCGTTAACACACTACAACCGGAAATGTTACTGACTTCAGATGCTATTGATTATGGTATAGGAGTAGTGATTTTTACATAAGTATGATGATGGTAATATGAAAGCCATCACACGTTTAGCATTCCCTTCTACTGACAGAAAAAAACCTACAGCCAGATTAAAATGGATTATAATAGTTTTTCAGTGAAAAATAAATACAATACAAAATATAACACTAAAATTACCTATACTAATGAAGATTAGGAACTTTTAGCATTTTTTTATATAAAAAGGACACTGATTTGGAAATTATTACAAAAATCAAATAATTGTCAGATTTTAATGTAACCTTCAAGATTTATTCAAAAAATGAATTGAATTATTTTGCAAATTATTATTTTCAGAAAATCTTGATAAAAATGCATTTTTCTATGTAATTTCATGAAATTTCAAGAAATCAAATTTTATTTCAAAAATTTGTTTTATTGGCTAAGCACAGGACTCTTTGGGGAATGTAATCTTTTTTTTTTTCAAATAGCTTTTTTTCTGAAAATCTGCTTAGAACTGTAAAATAACAAATGCAATACAACTTTGACATTATTTAATTAGATGAGCCTTTAAAAATGTATACATATTAAGGATATTTTAGTCTGAAGAAATATTTTTCTGATGAATAATGAATTTTTACAAGAATTGTTTCCATTTTTCTTTTCAAATTATAATAATTTATAGTTTCAAATTGTTTTTTTAAATTCTTCAAAGCCTTTTGTTGGTTAGGTTATTAAGTGAAGACTATATTTACTAACCAAAAATTGAAAAGTTTAAGCCAAAAGATTTTTTTGTGTATAAGAAGGGAGTTTGTTTAAGTATGATATTTTGTCTGTGACATTAAAAGCTCATGTTTCATGGTTTCTTCTCTTTACAGGAAAAAATACTTAGCTTATTAACGCAAATGGCTGTCATCACTCACTTCACAGGTCAAAAAGATATAACCTTCATGATCAAGAAATATTTTTATTCTAAATTTCAGGCTTTAAACAAATTATACTAATCAGAATAATTTAACTTTAAATTTGGTAATTTTAAAAAAAAACTGTTACAGATGTATATTGTATTTTTGCAAAATTTTTAAAACCAAGAATCAACTTTTGTTTACAAACTTGTCATTCTGTAAAAGTAAACAAAAAATAATGCTAACTTTTTAAAATTCTAAAAAAAGTTGATATTCTAATCAATATAATTTCTATCTGAAATATACCAGAATATTTTACATCCTAGAAATAGTAAATTTAATCATTTAGCTTTTGATTAAAACTAAAATTAAAGCTTCAAGAAAGCTATTTTATTTTTAAAAATTAACTTTAAAATTTAGGTATTTTTTTAACAAAAGTTTACTATGGATAATGTAATTACATAACTTACGTTTTTTTCCGGTCAAAAAAACTTAGAAATTCTTACAAAAATCAAATAATTGTCAGATTTTAATGAAACTTTCAGGACTTATATACAAATAAATGAAATTATTTTTCAATTATTATTTTTAGAACCCCCCCTTTTTTTTTTTTTACATCTGTTACTCCCTGCCTCCACATAAATTCATAAAATTTCAAGACATTAAATTTTGTAGAGAAAATTTGATTGTTAGCTAAACACAGGACTCCTTTGGGAATATAACTCATCTTTTTTTTTTTTTTTCAAACAGCCTTTTTCCAAAAATCTTCTCCGAATAGTAAAATAAAAATACAATAAAACTATATGACATTATATAAGCTTTTAATTGCTTTTAAAAACATTAAGGACATTATTCCAATGAATATTTTTATCCAATGAATTTTTACAAGAATTGTTTTCATTTTTTTTTTTAATTATAATAATATACAAAGCTACAAAAATATTTTTAAAGTTCTTCAAAGTCTTGTTGCAGTTAGGTTATTAGGTTATGAAGTGAAGACTATATTTACAAATCAAAACTTGAAAAATTAATATAAATCTACAGGCCAAAAGTTTTTTAAAATAATTTTTTGTTTTATTTTTTGTCTATGGGAAGACTTTTATTATTATTGTTATTATTTCAAGTATGGTATTTTCTGTGTTACATTAAAGGTAACGTGTTTCCCGATTTCTTTCCTTTACAGGAAAAAATGGGACAATTATGTCAATTTTGATCAACCATACTTAGCTAATCAAAACATCTGGCAGTCATCAATCGCTTCATATGACCGTGATTAATAAAAACTTTTATTCGAAATTTCATGCTAGAACTATGTAATATCTGCGTAAATCAGATTAATTTAACTTTAAAGTTGCTAAATTCTCAAAAAAAAAAAAACAGTGTCACTGTTGTATATTTCAAAAATCGTGAACTAACTTTTGTTTACAAACTTGTCAAGCTGTCAAAATGGAAACATTTGAAAAAAAAGTTGAGTTTCTAATCAATATAATTTCTATTTTAAATACACCAGAATATTTTGCTTACTGGAATTAGTAAAATTTTATCATTCAGCTTTCAATTAAAGCTAAAATTAAAGCTTCAAGAAAGCTTTTTTTTTTTTTTTTAAATAATTCACTTTAAAACTTAAGTCTCGGAAATGAGTGAATGTTGAATAAAATTGTAGCTACGTTGCGTTTTTATTTTACTATTCAGAACAGATTTTCAGTAAGACTGGCTCCGATTTTGCAAAAAAAAAAAAAAGAAAAAAAATCGATGATTTAAATTCTGTAAACAGTTCTGCTTCAGTTTATAATCGCTAAAAATTATCTCGTTGAATTTCTTGAGTTTTCAATTCATTAAGTGAAGCGTAATACACGTAAAAAAAGGTTACTAAAAAATTTCTTGAAAAAAATAAAATTTCAAAAATAATAATTCATTTGTTAACCTTAAAAGTCTCAGAATCCGACAATTATTTAATTTTTCTGAGAATTTATTTTAAAATCAATTGCAAAAAGACGCTTAATTAAATAAAAATTTTGACTTTTTTTGGGGGTATAGTCCACCCACTGACAACATTTTTTAGCCAAAATTTCTAATGTTCTAAAAAGAATTACAAAATTTAATGAATCCCAACATACGTTGCTCTTTCTTCTTAATTAAATAACAAAGATTTTGTTTCGACTATAAACTTAATTTGCGTCAAGGCATGTCATGCGTGCTCTTTTTTTCCAGTCAATTAGTGGAATGAAGAGATGAGAGTACACTGGTCTTTACAGAGTCTTTGACTCTTTTCCCTAAGCACTTTATGTTAAGAAAAACAAAACAAAACAAAACAACGCTTTTTATAGGCATATCCAAACTAACTATACTGTGGTTGAATTAATTTTTAAAATAAAATGAAAAATATATAACAAAATCTAAATTTCCGAGTACAGATTTTTCAAAAAATTATTCTTTCTGCCACAATAAAATCAAAACAAAATGGATTTCATTTTTTTGTTGTTGTTAACAATGACATTTAATCTAAAAAAAGAAATGACAAAAAATACTGAGACAAGTCAAGAAATAACGATTTCATTTTTTATAAAAATTTGTATTATTTCACGTACCTTTCAGGCCAGAACATTTAACGAAAAAACAAAAAAATAATAATAAATGATGGTGTCTTTGTTCTCAGATAATTTTGTTGGGATTTACTCTGCTGCAGTGTACTTTAAAAACTAAATCTATCAAATTTTCGTAATGTTCGTTTAAAGTTTATAAGATGATGTTGAAATCGAAAAGAAAAACAAATAAAGAATTAAATGGAAAAGCACAATACACTAGAACGTAAAATTACTGTTTCGAAAATATTTCGCATAATAATAAGCCGAAAAAAGTAAGCGGCGACAGACAAAATTTGGTTCCTTGTGTTTAAAATCCTTCACCATATACGAAGTTTGAAGTTATTCAAACATTAATAGATAAATTTTTTTCACTATTATTATCATATGTATCTTTATGGCGCTCCCTACATTAGGAAGGTCTTGTGTCACATCCCACCTTAGCCGGGTAAAGATAACTGACACAGTCGGTGCTGTTAGTGTTGTAAATTCAAAATTAAGAATAATTTCTAACATGGGTCAGTCAGTTAAGGGCCATACGTGATACACGCTTCGGTGATCATGTCTCGAAAGAGACATGATTGACTGGGCAGGAGATTATCTCGTAGCAGGTTGCCATTGCTTTCTGCAGTAGACTGGTTACCAGCCAAGGCTATAGAACCCAATCTGTCTTCTTATAACCCATAACTAGAAAGAGACGGATTAACACCTTTCCCAAGGGTAGTTGTGCGTAAGTGAATGCAAGGAATTCAACTGGAATTCGAACTCGGTTTCCCAATTTCTCGTCACAAGCATATATCCACTGCACCACAACGCACATCCTAACATGGGTAACCATAAGAAATAAATTTTACCAGTGGAATAAAAAAATGGATGACATTGCTTCATTGCTATGTATACATTTCTTTTTCGTCACATGCAAAAAATAAAATTATGTTTTCGACTATTTAAGAAAAAATGAATGAAAAATAAACCTATTAATATAGGTATCTCCCCATTTCAAAAATAATTCGCTATAAAAGTTTTAATGAATCTTAGTTTGATAAAATTAAAAAAGCTTTGTTGAAGCTTTAATTGAAAGCTACATGATTAAATTTTTCCAGTAAGCAAAATACTCTTGCGTATTTCAAATAAGAATTATATTGGTTAGAATCTCAACTATTTTAGAGTTTTCGAAAGTTTCCATTTTGACAGCTTGACAAATTTGTAAAACAAATGTTAGTTCTCGATTTTAAAAATCTTGCAAAAATACATGACACATGTTTTTTGAGAATTAGTAAATTTAAAGTTAAATTAATCTAATTTACGCAAGTATTATATATTTATAGCATGAAATTTAGAATAAAAGTATTTCTTAATCATGGAGGTGCAAAACAATTGATGACAGCCAGATCTTTTGATAAGTTAAGTATGGTTGATCAGAATTGACATAATTGTTCAATTTTTTTCCTATAAGAAAAAGAAACCAAGAAACATGTAACCTTTTAATGTAACAAACCATACTTAAAAAAAAAAAAACCTCCCATACACAAAAAATCATTTTAAAAATCTTTTGGCCTGAAGATCTTATTAAATTCTTCAATTTTTGATGAGTAAATATAGTCTTCACTTTATAACTTGATAATCTAACCATGACAAGGCTTTGTACAACTTTTAAAATATTTTTGTAGCTTTATATATTATTATAATTAAAAAAAAAAAATAACCCTTGTAAAACTTCATTATTCATCCGTAAAAAATTTCTTCAGACCATAATGTCCTTAATATATATATATTTCTAAAAGCAATTAAAAGCTTATATGATGGCATATACTTTTATTGCATTTTTTATTTTACTATGTGGAGCAGATTTCTGGAAAAAAGCTGTTTGAAAAAAAAAGGAGTTATATTCCTTAAAGAGTCCTGTGCTTAGCAAATAAACATATTTTCTCTACAAAGTTTAATGTCATGAAATTTTATGACTTTTTGTGGAGGCAGGTGATAACAGATGTAAAAAAAAAAGTATTTTTACCAAGATTTTCTGAAAATAATAATTCAAAAATAATTTCATTCATTTGTTTATAAGTCCTGAAAGTTTCTTTAAAATCTGATAATTATTTATTTTTTGCAAAAATTTCCAGGTGTTTTTCACTGTGAAAAAAAAAACAAACTGAGTTACGTAATTACATTATCCATAGTAAATTCTGCTAAAAATTTGGTTATTTGATGAAGAAAAACAAAAGATGATATTTTACCAAAATTTTGAATATGTTAAAAAGCATTAAAAAACTTAAAAACATCATGAAAAATTACTTTGATCTTTCCTCTGAATAATAACATAAACATTTTGACAGTAAAAACCTTGTTTATATTAAGTTTCAGAGTATTTTTCTTCATACTATGCTATTTTTTTTTCAGTGAATTAGTAGAGGTACCTATATTAATTTTATAATAAAAACTTACTTTAGGTACTGCCATAGAAAAGGTAAGTAAATTTTATTAAAAATACAAAAATATATAATAAAAATCTTTATTGAATTTTTATTTTAGAAATAGATTCAAATTGAAGCTAATTCATTTAAATTAAAATATTTCTAATAAGTAAAATGAAAATACTTTGCTATATTTCAAATACTAATTAAATTGAAGGGAAGAATTTTGTTTTGCTATTTGCCTTTCATCACAATGTAATTCTCTTCAAAAAATTGTTCCAAAATATATATTTCTCTTTTCTGAAACTTTATTTGATGGGTATTAGCTGATTTGAATTATAATTAATCTGATTTGGTATGGTTTGCTTGTTTTACTAGCATATATATAGTCATAGAGAATGACTATATTGAATTCATATCTAAATTCACTTCTAAGAAGTTTTTCCCATCTGAAACCATCCTGCACATATATAAATCTACCATCTGCCCATGCATCTGGTCAGGTGCCCCTGCTGTCCACCTAGGGGCCTTTGACAAAATCCAATGAAGAATCTGTAATGTGATCGATCTCAACTTGACAACTCAAATACAGTCACTTTCCCACCAGCGTAATGTGGCTTCCCTGTATCTCTTCTACAAATAATTTCACGGCTTCTGCTCCAATGAACTTAGCTCACTGGTGTCCCCTATGTATGAATTTACTCAAGCCACAAGATTAGCAATTAGGTCCCACCCTTTTACTATGAAGCCAATAAAATGTAAATGCAAATTCTACTTCATCAGCTTCTTTTCTTGTATTTTCCGCCTCTGGAATTCCCTTTCGTTTACTTGCTTCCTCGACAGCTACAATCTCCAAGAATTTAAATGCAAAGTCAATATTCATCTCCTATTTCACTAACTTGCATCCTCTCTCTCATGCTCCTTTCTCTGTCCACTCCACTCTCATCATCACTATTCTTATCCTTCTCTTATCCACTTCCTGACATCCCCTATAACCTGTCCCTCTTTCTCATAACTTTCCTCCTATGTAACCTCCTGTGCACCAGTGGCAGTAAACTTCCTTGTTTGGGGTGATATGATTATAAAAAAAACAAAAATATTAACCCTCTTGCGTCATTTCATGCTGAAAATTGGATTTTTATTCAATAATATCTTATTGAAAATTGGATTTTTATTTAATAATATCTTAGTAAGTTTTAAGTTTTAAAATTTGTGAAAAATTGAAAATTGGATTTTTATTCAATAATATCTTAGTAAGTTTTAAGTTTTAAAATTTGTTTTTGTCTTAAGTTTTTTTTGTCTTAATATTTTTATTATCTTAGTAAGTTTTAAGTTTTAAAATTTGTTTTTGTCTTAAGTTTTTTTTGTCTTAATATTTTTATTTAAGTTTTTTTGTCTTAAGTTTGTTTTTGTCTTAAGTTTTTTTTTATTTTGTCTTAAGTTTTAAAATTTGTGAAAAATAATTGATGTCTAGTTGAAGTTGTCTGTATTAAAGTTAAGTGTATAGTTTACTTTTCCTCTCGTAGGTAAAAATGTTTTTTCATTAACATTTTTTTTAATTCTCTAAGGTTATTCACCTTATGAAGGTGTTTACTGACAAAGGCAAATTTGGCACAGTCCACCATAATGTGTAAGTCTCCTAGCATTCTATGTATTTAGGTGGATCCTTATCTTTTCGAAATAATGAAGAAATAAATGTGTGATATTGGTATGACCAATTCTGATTCTTGCTGAGACTATTTCTTTTTAAGAAAGCCTGGTTTTATGGTGTCTTCTCCCAAGTCTGCCTTAAATCTCATTTATCCCCTTAGTTATTTCCTGCTTACTTGGCTGCTATTGACCAAAGGAATCATTTCTTCTGGCTTTATCTTCACTCCTAATGAATGCAAGTGTGTCCTAAATGATGCTAAGCTGTTGCTTCCTAATAAAATAAAGCAGCGTATAGATTCTGGCAAGTTTGGTTCCAAAGACTACCGGTAGCTCTAAAAAAGTGTGCTAAACAACAACAAAACCCTTGATCCCTTCTCTGTTTAATCACTGCTAACATGCTAATGGCCATCACTGAATACCAGGCTCTTGCTAAGAATAGTGAAGCTTGAGCTGTTGCCCTGGATATCTCTAAAGCATTTGACAGGCTTTGGCATGCTGGCCTTCTGCACAAGCTACAGAGCTATGGTATCTCTGGCTGACTGTTTGATTTAATTCAATCATTCCTATCTAATCATGGAATGAAGGTCATTTTGAACTAACATGTTTCCAGATCCTATCATAAAACTTGGATGTACCCCAAGGCTCTATTCTATATCCTACACTTTTTCTAATCTTCATTAATGATGTCCCTGAAGCAGGTATCTATGCAAATGACACTACCATTTACTCCTGTCTGAGTTAGAAATCTGCCAGGGCTGATAAAGTTAACATTGTTGCTACTCTTGGAAAGAACCTCCAATCTGTGTTGGAGTGAAGTGAGAACTGGCTTGTAAATTTTAATGTTTCTAAACAAAACTACTCTCCATTAACTACCACAAATAAATTTTCCTGCCTTTCATCAGCATCGATGACACTAGTCTCCCAGAAAGCAACACTCTACACGTCCTTCATTTCACTCTTTCAACCAACCTATCTTGAATCAATAGCTACATCTACTTATAAGAAGATCGGATTACCGTGTGGTGATACCGACCGAGCAAAAGCGAGCTGGACCGAAAAGCGAATGAATAAAAATCACCTCTGCACAAGTGAATTTGCACAGAGGTTCCGGTTGAAAAATAAAAATTAATCAAATATCAAATTACCATTTCACGAGCCTTCGCAAATTTTATTTACCAGCCAATGGGAAGCCCAGAATCACATACAAGGATGAAATTCAAAACTAGCTGCGTTTTGATCCAAAATGCCGATATAAAAAGCAAAGACACAAAAGCTTCATCAGTCAGGACTTGAGGAAAAGAATGTAATTGATATCTCCTTGACTTAAGTCAAGCAACTACTATTCTGACCTCTTTTTCCCTGTTCTTAAAAGTACTTATCGACCTTTTCAAAGACATTCCTCAAAAGTACTTATTGTCCTGAGAAGTGGTAACTTCTAAACAAACATTCCTTCCTTTCAAGACACTTCTGCACTCCTAAACCTTTTATCTTTTGAGCATTATATTTGTCATGAATTCTCTAAATTCCAATGGACTTTTATTTCAAGTATTACTTTATTTGTAAAACATTAATTGTTATGTATATATATAAATGTTATTTTATAGTCAAAATTGCCATTCTTGATTTTATAATCATTTTATAAATTATAGTGGGCTATCTTCCCACAAGGCCAAATTCCATTAACCTGCTACGGTATACTACTACCCTTCGCTAGAACGGAATCCTACTACTAGAAAAGAATAAATAAGACACCCGCTATAACTGTTCTGAGCAAGAAAGTCTTTCTTGTCATAAACCTTCCATTGAATACTGATGCCAATCTTGTTGACAAAATACAAAGGAGGATCTGCAACATAATCAATCCAGATTTAGCAGTTTGAGTTCAACCACTTTCTCACCATCTGAATGTGGCTTCTGTCTTCTCCACAAATATTTTCATGGCTTCTGCTTTGATGAGCTTCTCTTTCTGGTTCTTCAACTTGAATTTATTCATGCTACTTGATTGGCTTCAAGGTTCAACCTTTTTACCATCCAAACAGTTAAATATAACTGCCACTTCTGCTCTATCAGCTTCTTTACTTGCACTTCCCACCTGTGGAACACCTTCCCATATACTTGCTTCCCTGATACAATCTCAAAAAGTTTAAATGCAATATCAATTGCCATCTTTTATCTCCTTGATTTCCATATTTCTGTTATGAAAGACATGATTTACCTTGAAATTTGAAATGAGCACGAACGTGTCTTGCCTGTAAAATAATAAAGAAATATGGCAGCTATTGAGGGCACAATTTATGTGCACCTATCTCGTCCAAAACGAGATGATATTCACACACATGCAAATTTTGGCAGTCTTGGAATAGCGTAAAAAGTGAGGTGCCAGCAATGCTAGGAGTTGGTATTTTTTCGGACTGCATGTGTTGGAGTTTGGACGTGATGATTGACAGACTGACAAAGAGGAAGTAGGAGTGGCTTAGTTGGTATCTGTTTCATAACTGCCCAGTGTAATAGCTGAGAAAGGGAGACACAAAATCCATTTCCTTGAGGAACTGTTCTTCGGTTTATCTCAGAAAAATAGCTGGCGAGTGTCGCACTTCACCTTTTGATCCCCACCTCATCATCATATTTTTTTCTACAATTTCTCCTATCCTTCTTTGACATCCCATGTACCTTGAACCTTTTTCTCTTTTTCTGCTACTGTAACCCCCTGCACACCAGTGGTAATCCTGCCTTGCTTGGGATAAAATGATTATAAATAAAGCGTAGGTTTGATTTTGTACAATTTATTATTTGAGTGAATATTCCGCAACTGTTGCTACTTATTTAAGATATATGTATTAATTACTGTTTTAAAATCTGTGTTATGGACTTTTATTTTTAATAAATTAATTTTTAGTGATTCTTTAGCTGCATTATTTTCCTTTCCATTTTCCTGGATGTTGATATGGCCAAGAGTCCAGGTGTATATGATGTGCTTTTGGTTATAAAGTATAGTGATTTTGTGTGTGGTAAGGGCTTGAAGGCTATCACAATCCATTTAGTAAAATAAAGGGAGGTAAAGAAGGTGTTGGGTATTACCTATTTATTATACATTAATATTGATCAAAATCTCATTTTCAGAATGGAAGGAGAGCTTGTTTTCACATCTGCTTGCAGACCGTGTCTTTCAACAAATAGTCATCCTTTGCTGCTACTGCCGTTAATTGTAGTGAGTGTGTGCTTGTGTGTGTGTACCTGTGTGTTTGAGTATGTATGTGCATGTCTGTGTCTATAGTTTATATATGTGTGTGTTGACCATAGTAGGATATGGCGCTTTCGCATCTTTGTTAAAGTGATAGTGAGCGCTGTTTTATGATCTGATGATATCTGTCTGCTTTAATTTATGGTTTGTATATGTGTCTGGCGTTGACCGATACAAAACTCTCATATAGTGATTTTGTTTAAAAGTTTGGTTATTACAAGATTGGTCAGGTTTTTTACTTAATCTGATTTGAAACAAATTTTATTTTCCTTAATTTTAAAATATCAAAGAAATACATTTTTTTTTTAACCTGGCAGTAACTATTTAAGCTGTGATGCGTTTGACAGCTTGATGACAGGCAGTTATCTAATGCTGTTCTTCAGGGTCTTTTTCTCAAAAACTAAAACATAATTGATGACGATATAAAATGAGCATCTTTTCTGATATAATTTTTAAGTACTTACTAATCTTTAAAATTTAGGAAAATATTCTCCATAATCTAATGTTTTAAAGAATTTTAGATACGTAGGTTTTAAATTTATTATAGTTCATCAATCTTATTTCTTGATGAGGCCGGGTATGAACACCAATATCTTTAAAAATATGTTTATACACGTACAAAAATATTCAATATTCTTTTAAAGATATTGTTGTTTGAGGAATCATAGTAAGCTTTTCAATTTATAATTAGTAAATATAGTTTTCACTTAATAACATTGAAAAGCATGAATAACTTAATTACTCTAATTAAATTTTTAATAAATGAAAAACAATTCTTGTAAAAATTCATTATTCATTGGAAAAATTATTTTTCTTGAGACAATAATGTCCTTAATATACTTTATTTTTAAAAGCAATTGAAAGCTTTTCTGATTAAATAAAGTCTTAGTTGTATAGCATTTTTTTATTTTACAATCAATAGCAGATCTTTAGTAATTAGTGCATTTGTTTTACAAAAAAAAAAAATTCATGTTTCAGTTTCTCTAAAGAGTTCTGCTTTTAACTAATATAAATATGAAGAGGATGAAATTTTGATTTCTTGAAATTTCATAAAATTAAGTAAATAGGGAGTAACTGAAGTAAAAAAAAATTTCTGACCAAGATTTTCTTAAGAAACAAAAATTAAAATAATAATTATTGGAGTAGATAGACTAAAAATTGGGGTAGATAGACTAAACTATCGCCCGGTTCACACTCCACCCACGTCTATTGAACAGGTGAAGAGGCTCATCCCTTGTTTCCTGTTTAGGATGTGCTTTCCAGTTTTCTCTTTTCCAATCTTTTCACTCTTATGTAGCCCCCTGCACATCAGTGGTGTTACTGCCTTGCTCGGGGTGATATGATTAAAAAAAAAATAATAAAAAAAAATAATTACATTTATTTGTGAAGAAGTCTTGAAAATTTCATCAAAATCTAACAATTATTTGATTTTTTGCAGGAATTTCCAAATTAATATATTTTTACTCTAAAATTTCTGATACTGATCTTTAGGACTTCACAACCAAGATGAGAAAAACAAAAAATTTTATCCAGATTTCAAATGTGCTAGAAAGAATTTAAAAATTTAATAAAATTACTTTAGTCTTTCCTCTTAATAAACATTTTGACAATAAAACGTTTTTTTATCAAGTTTAGTGCCTTCATTTCTTATGACATGTGTTAATGGTAGCATCTACTTTAAAAATTTAAAGCATAGAAATTTTGTACGGTGGTTATTTGTTTAATTATTTCTTGGTTAATGTTAATAATTTTAGATATCTAATTTGAAACTTCAGTCTAAATTATTTTTAAATAATTTTCATCAAATATTCTACTCTCAGCTATGCAATTACTAAAATAAACTTATAAAATATTTATTTAACCTGTAGTCAACATTATTTACATTTCATTTACTGCTGTCCTTATCTTTATTGTCATATTCACAATGCTTCAGCCATTTATGCTTCAGCCTTCTTCAGGTGATTGGAATTTATAACTGAATCCTTTATTTTGATTACTTATATAAATTGTTCTCGTTTCATGAGACATTTTCAGATGTCTTAGTTACCTCTTTTTAACTCAACTAAGTTATTTGTTCAAACTGCTGTAGCCAGGTATTGAACTCATAACTCTTTGGATCAAGTCACTGGATCTAACACTTGTATCCACTGGGTCATTTGTTCTTGATTTCCAAAGTATAGACAAATATTCTATTTACCAATTAGAATATACAGCTGATGGTGAGAGTTACATTTCTAATTACAATAGAGCAATTAGAGAAACCCTCAGGTGAATACTAGATCATGTTGTGGATTATTCCATCTTTCATAAATCAACAAATAGCAATGTTTAAAATGAACATGAGATTTTGGCAAACTTGGAACTTCATGCTTGCAAAAGAAAAAAAAAAAAACAATCAAAGAGAAATGCTTTGGTAATCCTATTGGCAGAAGCAATGTTTATTTTTTTTTTTTAATCATATCACCCCAAGCAAGGCGGTAACACCACTGATGTGCAGGGGGCTACGTAATAGTGAAAAGATTGGAAAAGAGAAAGCCAGAAACTACATCCTAAACAGGGAACAAGGGATGAGCCTCTTAACCTGTTCAATAGACATGGGTGGAGTGTGAACCAGGTAGATAGATCTATCTACTCCAATTAAAAAAACAAAAAACAAAGTGAGAAGATTGGAAAAGAGAAAGCCGGAAAGCACATCCTAAACAGGGAACAAGGGATGAGCCTCTTAACGTGTTCAATAGACGTGGGTGGAGTGTGAAACGGGCAATAGATAGATCTATCTACTCCAATTGTAAAAAAAAGCCGGAAAGCACATCCTAAACAGGGAACAAGGGATGAGCCTCTTAACCTGTTCAATTTTCTTCAGTTTTTGGTTATGCATACAACAACAAATCATAACAGACTCTCTTTCTTTCATTTTGGGCCAAGATTGAGAAAAAATGTTAAAATTAGGGCCTTATGTAATAGACGAATACAACATGGACAATACAGATCACCCTCTTTTAACTCATCAACAGACTCAATCCAATTTTTCCTTTGTTTTTGACAGAGACTCTTGAGAAATTGGAAAGTAAAATCTTAAGTTAAATAGGTAGAATATTTTTATATAGCTCTGTTATATTACATCAAGCACTGTTTTATTAACACTAGAAAAATATTTACATATGTGTGTGTACATCCATATATATATCATCATCATCATCCCCTTGACTTTTGTAATCATAGGGTGAATTCGAATGCAGAAGCCACACTCTTTTCCACAACAGTTAATCAATGGCAACCATCAGCAATTCTGGTACGGTCATACCTGTCCATTTTTTGACATTGTCTAACCAGTTTTTGCAGTGGTTCCCCTTTATGTCTACTTTCACTGGTGCCTTGCATGATGGTCTTGTACAGGCTGTTGTACCTTGTAACGTGTCCAAAACACACCACTTTACCTCATTTGACAGAGGTTCCTGGTGTCCCATAAAACTTTCAACCCTTTTTTGCACAAACTCATTGTTTTTTGTTCCCAATAAAAAGTGCCAAGAATTTTTTCATGCATTTGTTCTCAAACACTAACAGTGTCCACGTTTTTGCATCCATATAGAATGGAGACTACCAGAAATTTGTAGTCTGTCAGTCAGTTAAGTGCCATACATGATACATGCTTCAGTGATCATGTCTCAAAAGAGGCATGACTGACTGGGCAGAAGATTATCCTGTAATAGGTTGTCATTGCTTATTGAGGCAGACTGGTTACCAGCCGAGGCTATAGAACCCAATCTGTCCTATTATTTAACCCATAACTGGAGTGAAGTGACAGATTAATACCTTTCTCAAGGGTATTTTCGCATAAGTGAATGCAAGGAATTCAACTGGAATTTGAACTTGCCTCTCTGATTTGACATTCTGAGTCGATATCCATTGCACCATAATGCACTTCCAGTCTGTACTTTCTTTGAAAGCTGATTTTGCTCCTCTATATTCTTGTCAATTAGGACATCACCAATTTTTATAAAAAAAAAATTTCTAAAGGAGTTAAATTTTTTATTTATTAATAACACAAATTTTATTACTTAGATGCTTGAAGAAAGTTATTAAGAAATTCCTTCAGTAGTAATTTATGTAGTAGACTGGTTGGCAACCAAGGCTATAGAACTCAATCTGACCTGCTAGTCAACTCATAGCTGGAGACAGATTCATGCCTTTCCATAAGGTATTTGTGCATAAGTGAATGCAATGAATTCAAAGTTGGTGTGTACAACTTTGTATGTTCAGCTCAAAAATACCATCAAAATTTAACACTAAACAAAAAAAAAAAAATGCAAAAAGAGATAAAAGGTATAAAATTTATTTTTCAAAAATTTGTTAAAAAAGAGACTCAAGTCTTCTGGTTTGAAAACCTATCAAAACAAAATTAATGAACAAGTGTGGTTCAAAAAGATATATTTTGTGATTTTTAACCAATGTGAAAAGTCGGTTGTGACATTGAGGATTGCCAGAGATTGATCAAACTAAAAAAAAAAAAAAAAAATCAAAAAAGAAAGAAAAAAAGGAGGAAAGAGCCTACTAATCAAATGACAACCACTGAAATTGCAGGAAGACAGATTGGAAAGCTGAGAAGAAAATTAAAAATGAAATGCATTGAAAAATCATGTTTTAAAATAACTCTAATGAAAATTAATCCCAGAATTAACTAGATAGAATTGAGTAAGTTTGAGCAAAACCAAGACTACTGATCCTCCTCATCTCTGATAAGAAATAGGCCATGAAATGTATACTAGATGTCAAGTAAAAGGAAGTATATATGGTTGATAAAGAAGTATATGTGGTTGATAAAGTAGTAGCCAGCGGTCACCAGAATAACAATTATAATTAATCTAACAAAATGAAACCAGGAAAAAGATATACTTTGAATCAGCCACCCAGAAGAGAAGTACCTCTTATAGAGAGAGAGAGAGAGAGAGAAGGAGAGAGTGAGAGAGAGAGGGAGATAGAGAAGCTAGTCTGAAGCATTTACTTCTTATAATTCGTCCCAAGAAAAATTTTATATCCAAACATTAATTCAAATTTCCTGGAATACAAGTGGAAATGAAAATTTAATTACTATTTTGAAGTGACTATGGACAAACAGGCTGTGTAGTCTATTGATTGTCAAAAAAAGAAATGCATAAACAGAAAAAAGATTAATTATTTGTTTGAAGATAAATGAAATTTTCTTTCTTTTTGTTTGAGTGGTCCAGTTGATGGAGAGATCAGAGCATGAAACAAATCCCTTTTTGCTATGCCACTTTGAAAGTTTGGATATCACAGAAAGTGGGTTAAGGTTACCAGCTAAGAAGATGGGAAAAGGAAGAGAGATTAGTGTTATCCATATGGTGTGGTAGTATGAGATGAGACAGTGAAGAAAAGCAGCTGGCCACTCTCAAAAGGGAACTGGACAACCTCAAATTTGGAAAACCACTTGATTACTCAATAGATATTTTGAGAATACAGAATTTTAGAAAATGTGTAGAATTCAATTAAACTCCAAACTATGGCTAATCTCTATCTCTGCAAGACATAGGACTCCATATAAAATATATATGAACAGAGAAGACAGGCAAGAGCAGGAGAGTGTCCCCACACTATTGCTACTGGAGTCCACATCATTCACTGAGATTTCCTGACCAAGAGCTTGTGCTGGCCCAGATGATAGGAAAGATGAAAAGAGATCATAGAACTTAAATTTCTAAGTTATTACCCTCACAAGCTGCAGATTCCAAAGATGAACTCAGTGTCATTTAATTATGAGAAGGGTTACAGCCACTGTAAGAATTTTTGTTGTTGTTGTGTAACTCCCAGCTGTTGAACCAGTCTTCATTTCAAGTTTTCTTCATCAGTAATCTTCTCACACTCTGAGATCAAAAACAGAACATGGCAGAGGTGTGGATGTTTGTGAACAGAGATATGCCAGTTAAGTGGCATGGTACTGCGTCACTAACATGATGGAGCAGCAAAGTGAGTGCCATGTTGAGTGGGGAGTCAGCTAAATGATAACCACAGTGGCCTGAAGGAACTTGAAGACCAAAGCAGGTAAAGGGCTACAATATTGGTTACTGTTGACTTGGATCGATATAGAGGTAATATATTTGGTCCCTGCTGACCAGATTCAAAAGGGTTGAGGGTTATAGGTTACACCCACATAATTTTCAAATAAAAGTGGGAAAGTGAATGAAGGTGAGATGCTTGTTTAATAATAACAGAATGAGACAAAAATACACTGAAGTGAACATAAAGGAATAAAGCATTGTGTAACGTATAGTTTCTGAAGTATACTTTATTAACAAACGTATTTATGAGAGAAATATACAGCAATGATGTTAATATTTAAAGATTTTATATAATGATATGTGCTTTATAATATCTAAAAAACAAAAAACAAATTACAAAGCCCAGAATAACTAAAAATATTTGAAAGCATTTTTTTACTTTTACAGATTACCTTGCCATGTAAGTCCTGGGTATGATGATAAACTACAACTGGCAGCAAGGCTTCTGATTAGGAGATTAGGGGATTTGTGGAGTGTGCAGCCACCTTTTAATTGCTGTTGTTCACAGATCCACCCTGACCTGGGCTGGTAGCACCATTCCTACTCCAAGCTATGGGCAAATTGTGACCCCCTCCCCCCACCAAAAAAAAAAATCACTATTACAGTATGAAAATACATTTTATAGTAAAAATACCAGCAATATATTTTTATATAAAAAGAGACCAACAATACATTTTATCTGTATTTGAAGGAATACAAGTGTGTTCACAATTTAGATTTTTGCATTAAATAACCCATAGAAATATTGATATGCCACTAAGAAAAAATCAACCAATCATCATAAAGAGCTTTCATTGTATTAATCCATATAATATCTGACAATTCCTTAAAGAAAATAAACTGTATTCTAAGCAATAACTTAAAATCAACACAAAAAACACATATCACTACCTCGAGTAATTATGTCCACAGAAACATATATATGCACAAAAACTGAGTACCCTTATATACCACGTATTCAATTGTGAAAGCAGAATAACATATTTTATTTCATTACTTAAAAACTCCCAAGAAAATTAAATTTTGGCATTAAATGACCAATAGAGAGTTGATACGCCATTAAACAATCAATTAAAACCTCGCTATGCTTCATAATTGCAGAATGTACAGCCCTCACATTTGGGATGAAAATTTTTTAAATAATATGAAAAAGAGAGATTTACACTGTTTTGTACACAATTGCACAAGAGAGTATGGAAAAATTACTGGCCATGGTTTATCTTATACTTAATTTAGTTTGAATATATTATTAATGCAACTGGTAAATGATAGTTAACATCTTATTCATATCAATAGTTAAAGCCTACACATACAGACAACACAAAAAAGAAATCACTGTGACAAACAAGAACTAGATTTTAAAATTGTTATACAAGTGAAATGTTGAAAACATTGAAACTACATAAAATTTTTGAAAAAATATCAAAAAGTGACAACTGTCTGATTCAGTCAGATGAAAATAAAGAATGGGACAGCATCATTCCACTAAATACAGGAGGGATTTATGTTTCCACAGTAAAAAAATATAGAAAACTGAATCAGTGAATAAAGTTAAAATTCTAGTTGAAATCTTACAGTGAAGTGAACACAACCTATGCCAAAAGTTTTTAACACATTTTATTAAAAGAACCTGAAAAGGAATGTTCCTTGGAAAATATTGTATTTAGATTAAATAAATGAGAATTTATATTCACTTGGTTCCTAAAAATACATTTTATTTCATTCACGTATAAAAAAATATACATCTCAGACTTTTCATACATTAACTTGTCCTGTTTGTATTTTGAAGCATAAATTTTTAACTATCATGGCATGTATATACATCACATTTTTTGTTATGTTTTTGCCTTTGTTTTCAATGCAATTTTAATGAAAACATTGATTTTTATAGTTTAATTGTATTTTCATAAATATTTATCTATTTGTAGTCTGTGAAAATGTTAATACACAAACTAGAAATCAATATGATTTGTGTGTAAGCATGTTATTTTTAAATGAGAAATCTGTAAAAACAAAAATGACTGATTTGTTTGACTCTGGTTTATAACCAGTTTTAAAAATTCAAATCCACATTTCATCAGAATGTTTTCTCTCCAGCATGCTTTTCAAAAAATGATGCATTACAGAAATTATGATAATGTTTCTCTCTAGTGAGTTTTGAACTTTACATTTGCAGATGCAAACACAGACACCTCACATTAATGTGTTTCTATCTTGTGTTTGCATACAATAAACATTTACTGTAACAAAAATTATGTTCACATATCTCATATGAATATGTTTTCACTCCAGTATAATGATGGACCATAATTTCGACACGGACAATGTTTCTATCAAGTGTGTATTCGCATATGGCCCTTTAAATGTGTCTTCTGTGAAAAAGCAGAGCCACAAATATCACAAGAATATGGTTTCTCTCCAGTGTGTGTTCGCATATGGCGTACCAAATGTGATGTAAGTGAGAATTCAGATCCACAGATGTCACAAGTGTAAGGTTTCTCTCCTGTGTGTGTTCGCTTATGGCACACCAAATTTGAATGCCATTTAAATGCAGATCCACATATTTCACAGGTATATGGTTTCTCTCCAGTGTGTGTACGCATATGACACACCAAATTGGTCTTCTGTGTAAATGCAGATGCACAAAATTCGCAAGTGTATGGTTTCTCTCCTGTGTGTTTGTACATATGACTTACCAAATGAGATTTCTTTGAAAATGCATATCCACAAACTTCACATGAATGAGGCTTCTCTCCAGTGTGTATTCGTACATGGCACACTAAACCTGATTTCCGTGAAAATGCAGATCCGCAAAATTCACAAGCATGAGGTTTCTCTCCAGTGTGCGTTTGTATATGGTCAGCAAGAACTGATTTTCGTGAAAATGAAGAACCACAAACATCACAAGAATATGGTTTCTCTCCAGTGTGGTTACGCATATGCCTTAGCAAATTTGACTTCCATGAAAATACAGAGCCACAAACTTCACAAGAATGTGGTTTCTCTCCAATGTGTGCAGGCATATGACTCATTAAATGAGACATCTGTGAAAATGCAGCTCCACAAATCTCAGAAGATCATAGTTTCTTTTCAGTGTGTACATACATTTCATGAAAAACACATTAACAAAATAGAAGACTCATCTATTACAAAAGAATATCAATTCTCTCCAGTGTTTTCATAAGGCATACTAAAAAGATTTGCACACTTTGCAACAATATTATCTCTAATGTTTAATCAACATTGCTTTCATAGAAAAGATAACACATTTTTCAAGTACTTGATTTTTTGCCAGCAATGAATATCAATACACAAGTTTTACATGAGGACTGGCACATATATATCTCCTTTGTTGTTGGAAAAACTCATTTTTTTTCAAATCCATGATAACACTTTTTTATGTACATCCAGAACATCTGTGAATGAAAAGAAATAAAAGATATATTAACAAAGACAGCGAATAATGTAGCAAGTAGTGAAGATTGATCTCATTGTGGTAGCTATGAGTAGACAGTTAAACAAGATTGCTTAATCATTGAAATGTATCCTATATATTAATGTTTGTATCTACAAAAATAGTATTCATTAAAAAAATTATTTAGAAATATTGCCTCAAAGACTATTCTTTCAAAGGGCTACTCTAACAAGATGACCGTCACAAAAGGAATAGAAATAATATTACATTATTTTTTTGCAAAATTCAATACAGAAAATTTAATGCCACTATTCCAGTGGTATAATTTATCATTAGTTAAAAAGCGTAAAATTAATTTCTGTTTTTCTATTTTTGTGGGGTTTCATACACACGCGCATGGTCACTCGGTTCCACGTGATGACTGGTTCCCGCCAAAACGATGCTAATAAAAGCGAAGAACATCACATGGTAGCCAGTTAGGATTTCGTCCCGGGACAAGAGCAAACATGTCTCCCTAACTCACACAAACACACGCGCGCTAATTGCGGGTAGCAATTAGTGGCGCAAATTTCTTTTATTTTTCTTCTCCGACATTAACACTATGCACATTAACTTTCATTCAAACAGGACTTTACATAAAATAACTTTCTACACATAAATTCACAATTTTCCCAACCTTTGTCAGTAGAAATCCACAGACTGCTACATTCGTATGTAAGTCTCTCTCTCTACTCAACGCACACACAGACACAGAACTTTGTCTTCTGTCTGACTTTCTTCATCAAGGATTTGAACTTTGAACTCTTTACGATAATCTTAACAATTGTTACAAACCTTTCTTTCAGCTAGAGAAAAAACTTCATACATCTTATTTTGTTTCTACGAACAGACGAAGGGGAATGACTCTTTCCTTTTCACTTTCTTATGCATGCTCTCTCAACCCCATGTAACCTTTGTCAATACATTGTTTTTCTGGTTACTTTCGCCTTTTTGTTCTTTCTTAAATCCTGCTTTAAGATATGACTAAGGTTGCGTCGAGTCGACTCATAAAACTTAAATTGTTAAGTGGACGCATCGTCCACCACATTTTATATAGCTTCATAATTTTCCTATTAAATCAATGAATGTTTAACTGCTTCTTGTTTGACAGTAATACTGGAATATGAGTTTCAGTTGGAGTAGATAAGCTAAACTATCGTCTGGTTCACACTCCACCCATGTCTATTGAACAGGTGAAGAGGTTCATCTCTTGTTCCCTGTTTAACATGTGGTTTCCGGCATTCTCTTTTCCAATCTTTTCACTCCTTTTTCTTTTTTTTTTTTCAATTGGAGTAGATAGACTAAACTATTGCCCGGTTCACACTCCACCCACGTCCATTGAAGTGGTGAAGAGACTCATCCCTTGTTCCTTGTTTAGGATGTGGTTTCTGGCTTTCTCTTTTCCAATCTTTTCACTCTTATGTAGCCCCCTGCACATCAGTGGCATTAGCGCCTTTCTCGGGGTGATATGATTAAAAAAAAGTAATAATAAGGGAAAAAAAACAGGGAAATCAATAAAGTAAGAGGAACACATTACTTCTGTAAAACAGCAGTTTTTAGTTCGATAAAAATCTGGTAAAATCTTTCAACAAATATCAATAGCAGAATAGAAAAAATAGTTTCAATTTGAATGAAAAATTGAAGTATTGTAAAATATAAAAATGATAATGGTATTACCTGAAAAATGTTTTCAAATGTCTGGCATAAAATTCTTGTGGAGATTATTCTTTCCACCTATAAACAAAATTTTGACAAATTAAACTCTCACAACATAGTGGTAATTATAAATAAGGCTACAGAAAATAATACAAAAAGAGATATTCATTTTTCATATAAATCTAGAAATCAAGCAAAAGACTATGACATCATAAAAAAGCCTTAAATATGATGTCTTATTAAAATCTTTGTGTCAATTCTAAGAGGAAATGTTAGTTATGATATATATATATATATATATATATAAAGCATCTGTCAACATAAAATTGAATCAGAATCAAAGTGCGGGGTTTCTGTCGTTTTCCATGTAAGGGGAATAATCCAAAACACTTGTTAACTTCTAAAATCAATACGACCCCTATGGAAACTTGTTATTTTCGATAGGATATGATATAAGCACAATTAAACTAAAAAAAAAAAAAAGGGGGTGACAGTTCTTTAAAAGATTTTTTAAATATTTTAAAAAAAAAATTATGAATTAAAAAAAAAAATGAAAACAATTTTTAAAAATTTTTATTAGTAATCGAATTTTTTTTTCTTCAGACTATATAATGTCCTTAATTATTATTATTTATTCCAGCAATTAAAAGCTTATCAGACTCAGAGTTTTATTGCATTTTTTATTTTACTCTTCGGAGCAGATTTTCGTATAGTGTCGTAAGTAAAATTTAAAATAAAAAAATCGATGACTTATATTCCCCTACGAGTCCTACGTTAAAAAATAATTTGCAGCCAATTAAAATTTATTAACATTTCATGGATTTTACGTGGAGGGTGGGTAACAGAGTTAAAAAAAAAATATATATATATTTTCACCAAGATTTTTTAAAAATAATTTAATTCATTTGTGAAGGAGTATTGACAGTTTCATTAAAATCCAACAATTATTTGATTTTTGCGAGAATTTTCAAATTAATGTGTTTGTTACCGAAAAAAGTGAGTTACGTAAAAATTACGTGATCGTAAGTAAACAACATACAGCCGTAAACATTTTCTACCACCCTAACTCAAATCAAAACAATTTTCTGCCAAAATTTCGAACATGTTAGAAGGGATTAAAATTTTTTTTAAAAATAAATAAAAATTACTTTGATCTTTCCTCTTCATATTATATAAACATTTTGTTTTTTGATGGGAAAAGTTTGTTTTATTAAGTTTTGGACCTTTATTCATGTTGTTTTTTTTTTTTGCGATTTTTAATGGAAGTACCTCGTGAAACACATGTAAAAAATTTTCTAATAAAAAAATGAAAAATAGTGTCATTCATTTGTGAATAAGTCCTAAAATTTCATTAAAATCCAATAATTATTCGAATTTTATTTTTGCAACAATTTCTAATGTCTGTCACCGCAAAAAATGAGGTTAAAATTTCCAATGATAAAAAAGTTTTTAGTACATTCGCTTCAGCAAGGAAAAAGTTTTTTAATTAAAATTTGGAATTTCTAAAAAGGAGTAAAAAATTTAATTAAACATTTAAAAAATCTACTTTGTTCTTCTCTCTTAATAAGAACAAAAATTCGATGTTCAAAAACTGTTTTCATTACGTTTGGAGCCTGTTTTCATCAAAGTAAGATACTGATTTTTTGAGTGAATTTCGTGGAGGAACCAAAATAAAAAAAAATTCCACATTTGAATTTTAACAAACTTAAAAAAAATATATAATAAAAAACAAGGTATGACAAGTTGTTAAATAAAATAACGATTTAAAAACAAAATTATTTTTTATACTTTTTACTTACCTTTTTTAACTTAAAAATTTTAAGAAAATGAATCGAGAAAACGGAATTGTTTTTTGGTGTTCAAAATTTCTATTGTTAACCTAACCAATTTTTTTAAAAATTATTTCTTCCGTTCTTCATGTAATAACGTCAAAAGAAAACTGAAACGAATACACAAAGACAGAAAAAAAGCATGGGACAAGACAAAGGTGAATTAATGTTTTAGTATATGTAGAAGAAAAAAAAAAAACAACTTTAATCGGTGTTAGACAAGATTTGGTTCCTTTAATTTTATTTGGTATTTACGTTGCAATAATTATTAAATTAATGAGATTTTTTTTATTTATCAGGATATTGCTGATAAATTGCTCTCGAGGTATAAATACAAAACAGTCATTTTATCAATCCCATACTATACGTACTAGATGAAAGGAACAACCAAAAACAAAAAATAAAGAAAAGAAAAACTTCCAGTGAAAAGACATTTTTTTTATTTATTTTAAATAATTTGATAAAATATATAAATTATTATAACATTTTTAGAGAAATGATATTTCTGTTTTTTAATTTTAATTACTTCAATAAGTTTGTTTTTTCCCGACATTTTTAAAAACACTCTAGGGCACCTTGATGTGGTGTAATGGTTAGCAAGCTTGGCATGCTACAACTAAGTAGGGAGTTTGATCCTCACTCGGTGCCCTATACTTTCGGCCTTGTGCCACATCTAAGAAAATCAACTATCTTTTTTCTTTCTCTCACTGAAACCAAAGAAAATTTTTGATAAGTACAGGGATGTACGTTGTGGTGCATTGGATATCGGCTCGGAATGAGAAATCAGGGAGCCGAGTTCGAATTCCAGCTGAATTCATTGCAGTTACTTATGTGCAAATACCCTTTGTGAAAGGTATTAATCCGTCTATTCCTTCCAGTTATGGGTTAAATAACAGGACAGATTGGGTTCTATAGCCTTGGTCGGCAACAAGTCTACCACAGAAAGCAATGGCAACCTACTGCGGGATAATCTTCTGCCCAGTCAGTCATGTCTCTTTCGAGACATGATTGCCCAAGCATGTATCACGTATGGCACTTAACTGACTGACTTTCAATATTGCACTGCAGTCAAAATGGAATAATCCACTATTTACAAGGTATTGATAGGGTGTAAAATATGTGCTAAATAATGAATGAACAAGCTGAATTATAATATAATAAGCAAAAAGAGCTAATTCTTGAACTATTTCTTTTTTGATCCCAAAATAATCTAACAGTTGCAAAAAGAAAAAATTCATTTAAAAATTCCCTGATGATAAAAGAGAATTAACCTTCCACATATTTGATTCTTCAAATAAACTTTATTGAATAAAAAGATTGCTTTCACCATCAGTGAATGCAATAATTTCAAAATCACACTGAAAAATAAAAAGTAAATTTTTCAAAAACAAATATTAATTATTTAGACTATTTACATTGTTCAGACTGTTGTCCTCATCTTTATTTCCATATTCACAATGTTTTCGGCTATGCAGTTCAGTTCAAAATTTCAAGAAATAGCACCTGAAGAAGGCTGGAGCATGCAACAGCTGAAACATTGTGAATATGGCAATTAAGTCCACAGGGTAGATTTTTCTAATTTCACATGCTATTCCAGTGCATATGATAGGGTTTGGTTTGAAATTCAAAGAAATATCACCTGAAGAAGGCTGGAGCATACAACAGCTGAAACATTGTGAATATGGCAATTAAGTCCACAGGGTAGATTTTTCTAATTTCACGTGCTATTCCAGTGCATATGATAGGGTTTGGTTTGAAATTCAAAGAAATATCACCTGAAGAAGGCTGGAGCATACAACAGCTGAAACATTGTGAATATGGCAATTAAGTCCACAGGGTAGATTTTTCTAATTTCACGTGCTATTCCAGTGCATATGATAGGGTTTGGTTTGAAATTCAAAGAAATATCACCTGAAGAAGGCTGGAGCATACAACAGCTGAAACATTGTGAATATGGCAATTAAGTCCACAGGGTAGATTTTTCTAATTTCACGTGCTATTCCAGTGCATATGATAGGGTTTGGTTTGAAATTCAAAGAAATATCACCTGAAGAAGGCTGGAGCATACAACAGCTGAAACATTGTGAATATGACAATTAAGTCCACAGGGTAGATTTTTCTAATTTCACGTGCTATTCCAGTGCATATGATAGGGTTTGGTTTGAAATTCAAAGAAATATCACCTGAAGAAGGCTGGAGCATACAACAGCTGAAACATTGTGAATATGACAATTAAGTCCACAGGGTAGATTTTTCTAATTTCACGTGCTATTCCAGTGCATATGATAGGGTTTGGTTTGAAATTCAAAGAAATATCACCTGAAGAAGGCTGGAGCATACAACAGCTGAAACATTGTGAATATGACAATAAAGCTAAGGACAACAGACCAAACAATCTAAATTGTCTAAATAACCTCATCCTAATGAGTGTTGTAGTGTAATAGTTATCGGCTCAAAATGGGAAGTCTGTAGAGCCAAGTTTGAATTCCAGTTGAATTCACTGCATTCACTTATGCACAAATACCCTTGGAAAAAGCATAAATCCATTTCCCTTCTTGCTATGGATTAAATAGTACAACAGTTTGTGTTCTATAGTCTTCATTGGCAACCAGTCTACCACAGAAAGAAGAGAAAATGTTCATATTAAATCATCAAACATGAAGTAACTTTCCAGAATGTTTCAAACAAATTGAGTTTGTTGTTTTCACAAAAGTTTTATGGTTGAATTCAAAATAAAAGATATATTTTTAGGTACTTAGCTTTAACTGTTGAATAGACTCCTTGAAATTCCAAGTTGTCATTACAGACTGATAATGTAATTTGACACAGGTGTTATTCAGATGCATGGCCTCTGCTTTTCTCTCTCTCCCATTTTTCTCTGACTCCAACTGTCACTGACTGACCAGGCAGAACTCGGTCATGTGGTTAGTTCAGAACACAAACTCATTTTAGGGTGGAAAGAAATATGACACAGGTCACTGAAAGTTCAATTTGTTTTTTTTTGTTTTTTTATAAATTGCTCTCTTTTCATTGGTTAGAAAATAATTTATACTGGCTTGTGAAATTTGCTTTGGTCTTTCTCTCAACATGGAAGGCAATCTTTTTTTCTGTTGATCAAAATAGATTTTCACACTGGCTCATGAATTTGCAAACAGTGAAAGAAAAAAGTTATTTTTATTTTATATTCACTACAGAAGTGATACGAGAGGAAAACTGAAGTAAAAACTGAAGACAGGTGACAAAGTTTTAATCTTACTCCCAACAAATAACCAACCCCACTTAAAGCTAAGTTTCAAGACCCATACCTAAACAAGCAAAAATAAATAAATAAATAAATAAATGACTGCAATTATGTAGTGAATATATTTGATCATAAAAAAAACTCAAAGTATCATGTAAACATGATGAAACTGTATTTCAGAAGAATAAATGATAGACCCATATTAGTTATCCAAAAGTTTTGTGAGCATGCATATCCTAAATGAAAAAGAGAATCATATGTAGATTAGGATCCTTCCTATAAACTTAAAAATCCTAAGGTACTAGCCAACTTAAACAGCAAATTAGCACACTTACCTACTGTTGAGAAAGACAGGGATGATTATCTCAGAATATGTATTTATTTTTTGACATACCTAGTCAGACAACCATGGCAGCTCACAAAATGGACATGCAAAATATTAAGCCAATAAAACAACATCCTTATCAGATGAATCTGCAGAAAACAAAGAAGAAGAATTAAAATATATGATAAGAAATGAGATTATTAAACCCAGCCAGAGAGAATGGGCTTCAACATGTGTATTGGTAGGAAAACAAGACAAGTCGATGAGATTTTGTACGGATTTAAGAAAAGTAAATAAGCTTAACAAAACACATTTCTACCCTATTTCACGAATGGATGTTTGTATAGAAGAAATTGGAAAAATATATTTTGCTAAATATATTATGAAGTGTAATAATGAGAAAGGTTATTGAGCAGTACCAGTAACTGAAAGGGTTTAAGAAATATCAGTCTTTGTAACTCTCAGTAAAATTCATGAATATTGGGCTATGCCTTTCGGTATAAAGAATATGCAGGCTAACTCTGTAAGACAAATGAACCAAAGTTTAATGGATTTACAGGGCTTTGACATATATATTTACAACACTGTGATATATAGTGATACTTGGGAAGATCACCTCTTGACATTGCAAAAAGTTTTTGAAAGGCTTAGATTGGCAAAACTTAGTATTGAGTAAAACATGTTTTTATCGAGTGAAAATAACATACTCAGGACATGTTGTGGGGCATGGGAGAGTCTAAAAAGTTTAGATATTAAGGTCCAAGATATGATGAGATATCCAATTTCTGACAATCGAAAAAGTTTACAAAGATTTTTAGGTATGGCAGATCATTACTGCAGATTCTGTAGAAATTTTTCTGAAACTTCTTCTCTTCTCACTGATATGTTGAGGAAAAAAGTTAAGTTTATATGGATTTTCCATTGTCAGGAAGCATTTGATAAAATCAATAATTTATTAAGTATAAATCCTGTGCATAATGCCCCATAGTTTTGTGGTGATACTGAGCAAAGCGAGGGACCGGATGTTTGCCCTTGGAGGTCCAGAAAGCAAATGACCAAAACTGGTCTTTGCGCACCTGGCTCCACGCATATGTTCCGGCAGAAAACCAAAAATTAATAAATATCAAATTCCAGTTCGCGAGCCTACATGAATTTTATTTATCAGCCAATGGGAAGCCCAGAATTAAATATGGGTGCATTCTCAAATGACCTGCTGGGACCCACAAAGACGAAATAAAAAGCTGACACAAAAAGCATCACCAGAGTTGAGAAAGTGCAAGCATAATTAGTACGTCCCTTGACCTTGTCAAGTGATCCACTATGCTCACCTTTCCCTCTCACCTTCTTCTTTGCTATCCCCTGAGTTACTTACCCAACCAACGGACGGAGACATCAAAGACATTCCTAACAGACAAACGCTCCCACATACATCTGCACAAACTCTCCTTTCAGCATTTATTGCTATGAACATTTTAACGTCTGTTGGACCCATCCTAAAGACATTACTTTTATTTGTAAAAAACCTTAATTGATATCTGTGTATATATAAAATGTTGTTTCTATACTCAATTTGATTTTCTTGTTTTATAACCCCTTTTATAACTTATAGTGGGCTATATACTAACAAGGCCAAATTCAGTTAATCTGTTTCAACATACAACTACGTTTCACAAGAACGGATAACCTACTATTGTTTCATCAGACTTTTGCTACTGCAGTTGATGAGAGCAACCAAAGAAATTGGCTATAATTGTTACAAGATGATCAGAATATAATACACCCAGTTAGTTATTATTCTAAGAACTTTAACAAAAATTTAAAAAACAAATTCCATGATAGTAAAAGAGGCTCTTGTGCTAGTATGCAGTTTTGAAATTTATGTGGCAATGTCACAATCACCTGCAGTTATTTATACGAATTACAACCCAGTAGTTTTTATTGATAAGATGAAAAATTAAAAGAGAAGACTTTTAGCATGGAGTTTATTATTACCAGAATTCAATTTAAGCATTGGGCATATTAAAAGCATAGAAAATAAATGTGAGGATGCACTATCATGTATCTGATTATACACTGGTTGGCAGAAAAAATTGGTATTTTTTCCTTTCTGTTAGGTGTGGGAATGTTATGTTACCACATATTCAACCATAACCTCCCCCCCCAGCTTTAAAAGTACATACTGTCTATAAACTATCACTTTTTATTTTTCTCTTTGTAAGATACACATTATTTCTTTCTCTATCTCCTTAGAAAATCAATAGTTATGCTAATACATGTAAAGTTAAATAATGACCCATCGAGACAGGATTAGCTACTGGCTAAAAACAGCACATCACATGTGTGGAGTTACATAACCCAATACAAAGAACTGCATGATGGAAGAAATATGTTTAACCAGTTAGATTATGGATCTCGAGAGATAAAGACTCCTTGTGTTATCATCAAATTAGGAGATTGCTTGACAAAAAGACCAAAACATATTTTTGTAATTTCAGACAATGCCCCAAAGTTAAGCGTTTTTTTTCCCAATTCCCATATTGCATAAAAGGCAATATGAGAATTGGAATCTTTCCACACAGACATCTTTCCTTGTGTTATTTTTACTATTCAATCTTGTTAAGTTTTAATACCAGCTTTTGTTATTTGTCTCTATTGGTTATTTTCCTTGTGTATATGACCATGTGAAAGAAACAGTTTACTATCAGTGTGGAAAAATTTGGCCATACATTTTAGCAACAAGCTAAACATTCTTTTTTATCTTTCTTTTCTTTTTAAATTTTATGTTGCAGCAATTTGGTCATAATACAATCTATAAAAAAGTAAATATGAAAAAAATTGTTATTTATAAGTCTATAAAAATTTACTAAATTATGTAAACCAGCTATAAGGAAATTCATATTATTTACCATTTTATGAAATTTAAATCAATTGTGAATTAGCTAATGTTGTGCCAACCATTCCAATAAACAATAGTGTTATTTTTATGAATTCTTAAGAACAAAGAAAATGTATAAATTCACTTTCATATGTTTAAATTTTATTGCAAATCTGATCATTGCTTTTTCAAACAACAAACATTGCTGAAGAGTGAAGATAGTTAAAATAATAGCAGTGTCAATGGAAAAACCATCCTTTTGATGCAACTTTTTTGCTAGCAAAAAGGTTCAAGTTTGCCTAAAATTCCACAGATAAGTCATTTCAGTATTTAGTCACCAATTTTCAAAAATGAGCTTCAAATTTAAAAAATATCTCACAGACTCGAGTATAGTGAAAAGTTTTTTTTCCATTGGTTGTCACACTATACACAGGGTGTCATACACAGGTTGTCATACACTAGTTAATTTTATTAAAGAAGTTAAAAATCATGCATTTTTGGTGACCAGTTGCACTATACATAGTTAATTTTTTATTTTGATATCAGCTTCTACACAAATATATATGGTATGTTAACACAAACTAATTCTTTTTTTCATTGAAAATCAAATTTCATATTTACCTGATTCTGGAAAATATTGATTTTATTTCATTTATGTATAAAAAATATCCTCAAATTTAAATATACTGACTTGTCTTGTTTGCATTTATATGCATTTTGAGCAACTTAGTAATGATTTGACTCAATGTTTTAAATGCAAATTCCAATGGAAAAGCAGATTTTCATGATTCAGTTGTCATTTTCCAGATAATTTTTACACTATTTTTAAGTAAGAATTTTGATTACTAGAACTAAAGTGTATAACCAGGATGTGTTTGCTTGTGATTTTTTAGCTGGGAATTCCTTGAAAATGCGGATCCACATATTTCACAAGAATATGGTTTCTCTCCAGTGTGAATTCTCATATGGATTACCAAATTTGACTTCTGGGAAAATGCTGATTTACATACTTCACAAGAATATGGTTTCTCTCCAGTGTGTTTTCGCATATGAGGTATCAAATGTGACTTCCGTGAAAATGCAAATCCACAAATGTCACAGGAATATGGTTTCTCTCCTGTGTGTATTAGCATATGACGTGACAAAAGTGACTTGACAGAAAATGTAGATGCACAATCTTCACATGCATATGGTTTTTCTCCAGTATGTGTTCGCATATGACCCACTAAATGTGACTTCTGAGAAAATGCAGATCCACAAACTTCACAAGAATATGGTTTTTCTCCTGTGTGTGTATATCTATGTCTCATCAAAAGTTTCTTCAATGAAAATACAGATCCACAAATGTCACAAGAGTATGGTTTTTCTCCAGTGTGTGTACGCATATGGGGAGCCAAATTTGACTTCCGTGAAAATGCAAACCCACAAATTTGACAAGCATATGGTTTCTCTCCAGTGTGTGTTCTCATATGGCATACTAAATTTGACTGCCTTGAAAATGCAGATCCACAGATTTCACAGTAATACGGTTTCTCCCCAGTGTGTGTTCTCATATGGTTTACCAAATGTGATTTCAGTGAATATGTAGATCCACAAACTTCACAATAATATGTTTTTTCTCTTCTGTGTGTACGCATATGTTTTATCAATAGAGAATTTTGCACAAAGACAGACCCACATATTTCACAAGAATATGGTTTCTCTTCAGTGTGTTTTTCCATATGGCAGAATAAATCTGAATACAAATCACAGATCTGAAAACTTCACAAGAATATGGCTTCTTTCTAATGTTTATTCCAGCATAATATTTTGCTTTTTTTAAAGAATGAACAAGACAATTTTTTATTAGTTACAAAATATAAACTCAAATCCTGTCCTGCTACGATTTCTTGCCACTGAATATTCACTGTGCTTTCAAAACTCTAGATACATATCTTTTATATGAAGATTACAACATATCCTTCTTTGTCGTTGGTGAAAAGTCCAGAAATTTTGTTTTCTTTCATCTCAACTCCCATTAATAACAGTCTTTATGTACATGATGATTTTTTCTGTTAAGTCAGGACATCTGTGAAGAAAAAGTAATAAAAGACATTAACTGAAACAGTGAATAATACACAAAATTAGTTTATTTTGTAATAGACAGATATTATATAGTAACGCTAGTTTAGATTGGTACAGGTGTGAATTAACGCAGCAGTCAGAAAAGATCAAATATACTGAAGTTAGGTGACAGTTAATTGATTTTGTTTCTCAGACTATCAAACGTTGTCTCGTATATATATATATATATATATATATATATAGCACTATCTGCACAAAGAAGTATTAAAAAAATGTAAAAGTTTTCCAATCTACATGTTTCATTTCTTTTTCTTTGAATATCAGTACAGTTGAAAATGTATTTGCAATATGTTTTCCCCTAACCAGGGACACAATAATGCAGGAGCCAAGAAAAATCAAGTCTATCATAAATTTCTATTTGAGTTGAAAAGAATAATACACAATATACAAGTACAATGTTCTTCATGGAAAGTAAAATATCTTTCATTTAAATTTTTCTTTCACTTAAATTTGCAACAATGTTTGTGTCTATCTTAATTTTTTCTGAAGCCAAAATATCTGTGAAAAAAAAAAAACACAATAGACTGGTGTCAAAATCTCATCATTTTACCATTAAGATAGGTGAATGTAGCTGTAAATTCTTTGCTAACAGTTTTTTTCATCTCACACTTCTTGCTTGTCAAACTCTCATCAACTTCATGCTTTTCAGACAACTTTAATCTGCAAAAATTTAAATGCAGTGTAATTGCTATTTGCTAATCCTCTTGATTAATCTTTTCTCTTCCCTCAATATCAGAATATAGAGAATCCAATGGCATCATTTTCTATTAGTTACAAAATATAAACTCAAATCCTGTTTTCTTTTCATTTCATGCAGGTTGATAAATTAGTAATAGGAAGTCAATGATGCATAACAGCTTCTTGTTTAATAGTAACACTGGAAGCCAATTTAAAAGACTATTCTTTCAAAAGTTTACTTTAAGAAAACCTTCAGTGGAAGAATGAAGACAATATTTCATGTAATACATTGTGATTTAAAGCAGAGAATTTAGTGGAATAATTTATCATGGATGTAAAACATTCCATTTTTTATTCATTTCATATAGGTTTAAAATTTTGTAATGGAAAATCAATGAATGTCTACTTGATTACTGCTTGATAGTAACACTGGAATAATACAAAAGTAATTTGAAGTTAAATATTTAAATGAAATACTTTGGCATCAGGAAAAATAGACTCTTAGCTTGGGGTGATTGGTTAAGCTTTTTGTGAGACAATAACAAATTTTTAAATGAAAATATTTCAGTAACAGGGACAACAGAATATTAGTTTGGGATGAAACTAGGAGATTAAAAAAAATAACTGAAACTGATTTAGTACTCATTGTTTTAAAAAATCTTTAAATGAAATATTTCAGTACCAGAGACAATAGAATATTAACTTGAGATGAAACCAGGAGAATAAAAAACTGACCCACGCCTACTGAACAGGTGAAGAGGCTCATCCCTTGTTTCCTGTTTAGGATGTGGTTTCCGGCTTTCTCTTTTCCACTCTTTTCACTCTTATGTAGCCCCCTGCACCTCAGTGGCATTACCGCCTTCCTCGGGATGATACGATTAAAAAAAAAAAAACTCAGATTTATTTAGTTTTGTGTGGTGCAGTGGATATTGACTCGGAATGAGAAGTTGAGAAGCCGAGTTTGAATTCCAGTCGAATTCCTTGCATTCACTTACGTGCAAATACTCTTGGGAAAGGTATTAATCTATCTCTTCCCTCCAGTTATGGGTTAAATAATAAAACAGATTTGGTTCTGTAGCCTTGGTCAGCAACCAGTCTACTGCAGAAAGCAATGGCAACCTACTGCGGGATAATCTTCTGCCCAGTCAGTCATGTCTCTTTCAAGACATGATTGCCCAAGCGTGTATCACATATGGCACTTAACTGAGTGGTAAGATAATCAAATATATTTACTTTGCTTGTTTATTTAGAATACTACTTATATTAGAAAATACATTCAATTGAAACACAGAAAAAATCATACAACTTAAAAAAAGCTGCACATTTTAGTTTATACCCTTTTCCAGTTACCCAATGGATGCTGCCAGATAGAAATGAAAATTAACTCTTACAACATAAATCAGATGATAACAATTTGAATTTCATTAAAATTGTTTTTTATGTGTCTGTATGTATATATATATATATATATATATATATATATATATATACTAGCAGTATAGCCCAGCGTTGCTTGGGTGTAATGAAAGCTTTAAAACTAATCCATGGTTCTGGAGCTCAGTCTCTTTGGACGTTGGCACAAAAAACTAAAAAGCAATAGTTGTTTCCAGTTAAAGCGAAACTGTAGACTGAAAGAAAAATGAATGGATATAAGTCAAATTTTGATTTCCTGGTATCGATATCAAATAAGCGTTTTTCATCATAAACTGAATTTTGAAGGCGAAATAAGTCCTCTCAGTAAATGGTATCATGGCTGAGACTAAGAACTACAATTATACCTACTCAGAGCCAAACCCGAAGCAAAAACTAAAATAAAAGGGCTGAAAAAATACAGACATACAGGCAGATAAACAAACACACACACACACACACACACAGACATCTTGCCTTTATATATATAAATAAATAATCGATTTTCTGCACTATTGTAAGAACTGCAACCTTGAAACTTCTGAATATCGTTTCTTATGTCTTTGTCTATAAGTGTATCAAGTTTCATTAAAATCAGACCACTCCTTCTATAACCCGATTTTTTCGATTAGCAATATTCCATATTTATTGGGGGTACCTCAACACAAAACCTAGCTAAGAACACTCGCAGACGCTTATAGTACAACTGTGTAAATTTTCCAGAAAATGGGTTCAGCCGTTTTGGAGTCTATAGGTAACAAACACACACACACACAGAGACAAAGTTCCATTTATATATATATATATATATATATATATATATACACATATGTATGTATATGTGTACAGGGCAGGTTCATACTACCCACAAACTACCCAAATGATTGGGGCTGCAGGCAGTGCTTTGTAACCCTTGCTATCTTATCAACATTTTTTTCTACCTACATTTATATATGTTACAAATGAAGCTAAGCATAACTATTATAGGATGAAAAATTTTTGTGAATTTTGATGTAATTCTGGGCATATTTTTTTTGTCTAAATCTGTGTTGGTTTATAAATTACAGTTTCTGTAGAATATTTATGTATTTGATAAAAATCTACCTAAATCTTCCAACATACATTGAGAAAGATTATGAAAATCACAAGGTTTAACATATGTATTTATATAAAATCCAAGTCCTAACACTCAAATTCAGTCGCAAATCGGTTTGTGAACAGTTCAGCCAGCAAGGTAGTAATGAAATCGGGGTCAGAAATCCAATCTTCCCTTTACAACAGCAGAAATGAGCTTTTGCTTACCAAGTTCCAAAAATCAAAACTCCCAGTAAGCAAAAAAGCAATGGCCTTTATTCACTGAACAATTTGGAGATAACATTTGTTTGTGGATTTGGTGATATCATGAACTCAGGGGAAACAGGCAAGCAATACTGTTTACAGTTCAATTGATTAAAAACAACAATCAAGGAAAAGTGTCTAGAATCAGCCAATCTGGAGGGCCTGTCATTTACTCTCTGCACAAAACAAGACCTCACATCCCCTGATGACTCAGCAGAAATTGGTACAGTTTGGCTGGGATGTCCTACTATATCCAACTTAGCACCTACAGTTTACCACTTATTCCCTAAATGAGAAGAATTTCAATTCCCTGCAAGATTGAAAAAAAATGTGGAACAGTTCATCACCCAGAGAGATGCCATGTTCTGAGATGATGGAATTGTGAACATAGCTCAAGGATGGCTAAATGATAGTGAAACAAAATGGCACAGATGGGCTTGAATAAATCTATATAAAAATATCTAAATATAGTCTTTGAAATTCAATTAAAAAAAAAAGATACAGGCTTTTCTCCCTATCCAATAAATTTGAGTAAAAAAGAATAATACACAATATTAACGAATTGGCATATTCATGAAAAATATTATAATATCTGAAATGATGGTATTCTTTTAATTATTCTATTCACATATAAACAAGCTGTTTTTTAAAAAATGCATTTATTCAATAGCACAGCAATTGTGATATGAATCAGGCCATTGAAAATAAAAAAAATATTCATCTTAGCATAAATCACAACATAAAATGAAATCCCATAACATCATATAGAAGCATTCAATTTAAAACCTAATGATCAAGTGAAACTTTGCTTTTTACATTCAATAAGAGAGAATGAGGAATCAGTTTATAATATAAAATAATAAAATATGATTTTGTCGTATCACAAGGTTTGTAAATCAAGATGGGGACTTGAATCTGGCAATCATTTGTTGATACAAACCAAACATTTTCAGTGAAAATCAACACTTGTATAATAGATGATTTTTCATTAAAACTTTTACTAAGAAAAAATGTTGGAAAAACTTTTGATTAAAAAAATATTTGTCTACATGCCATAGAATCATAAATGGTTTTGAACTAGAGTGAAGATTTGTTTACTTGTAAATTGTTGTTATAATAGGCAGTAGAAACTTCTTAGACAAAAAGAATGCGGTTGACTGAGTAATAAGATCAACATGAAGAGGACTGTCTCTAGGTACACACACTGCTGTCATAGCTCCAGAATATGTAGCATCTTAACAATCATCAAGGATTTGTGTTGATATAAATAGTCAGCACCCATTCACATCAGAGCACAGGAATCATCATTCTTTCTTTATTTCCTTTCTCCCCTCTTGTGGCAGGGCCAAGATACCCCTGCCTATTCATAAAGAGTCATGAGCAGGAATCATTAAGATGTGATGCCTGATGATGGCACATGAGCACTGAAACCTGAAAGCTTTTGATTTGCAATCCCATATGCTATTATTATAATATCTATCTAAACTTATTTATAAATGGAATTTTGTGTGTGTGTGTGTATCCCTTACCTATAGACTCTGAAACGCTGAACCGATTTTCTTGAAAATTTACAGTTGTACTATAAGCCTCTGCGAGTGTTTTTAGCTAGGTTTTGTGTCGAGGTACCCCGATAAATATTGAAAATTGATAATCAAAAAAATCGGGTTATAGAAGGAGTGGTCCGATTTTAATCAAATTTGATACACTCATAGACAAAGACATAAGAAACGATATTCAGAAGTTTCAAGGTTACAATAATTACAATAGTGCAGAAAATCGATAATATCTATCTAAACTTATTTATAAATGGAACTTTGTCTCTGTGTATCCATTAACTATAGACTCCGAAACGGCTGATCAAATTTTCTTGAAAGTTTACACAGTTGTACTATAAGCTTCTGTGAATGTTCTTAGCTAGGTTTTGTGTCAAGGTACCCCCGATAAATATCGAAAACCGATAATTGAAAAAAATTGGGTTATAGAAGGAGTGGTCCAATTTTAATCAAACTTGATACACTCATAGACAAAGACATAAGAAACAATATTCAGAAGTTTCAGGGTTGCAGTTCTTACATTAGTATAGAAAAGTTGATATCGATACCAGGAAATCAAAATTTGACTTACATCCATTCATTTTTCTTTCAGTCTATGGTTTCACTTTAAACAACTATTGCTTTCGTGCCAACGTCCAAAGAGTCTGAGCTCCAGGACCAGGGATTAGTTTTAAAGCTTTCATTACACCCACCAACACCGGGCTATACTGCCAGTTAACTATATATATATTTTGAGTAGTATGTGTGTTGTGGTGCAGTGGATATTGACTTGGAACAACAAATCGTGGAGCCAAGTTTTCCAGTTGAATTCCTTGCATTCACTTACATGCAAATACCCTTGGGAAAGGTATTAATTTGTCTCTTCCCTCCAGTTATGGGTTAAATAGTAGGACAGATTAAGTTCTATAGCCTTGGCTGGCAATCAGTCTACCGCAGAAAGCAATGGCAACCTACTACAGGATAATATTCTTTTGAGACATGATCGCCCAAAGTGCATATCACGTATGGCACTTAACTGACTGAATTTTGAGTGGATAATTAATATCATTACAGGAATTTGATTTTGGAGTGAAAGGTTAATATGCATTTTAAAAATAAAAATCTTTCTTGTACATTTTATTTTAGTTTTAAATTCAATCTAATAGATTAATATAATGTTTCCAATAAGCAAACTATGTTGTATTTTCAAAATAAATTTAAATTGATTGCAAGGAGCTTTTTTATTATTAGAAAAAACTAAAATTGTCCATACTGACAAAGCTGTCAGCTTAATATAATTTTCTATTAAAAAAAAACTTTCAAAAATAAAATATACTTCTCAAAAACTTTATTTGATTACCTGATTTAGTTTAATTTGATTTGAAACAAATATTACATACTTTTCGTCTAAACACAAGAAAGTATTTTTTTAATATAGAGATGGGTGATTTCATGAGGTTTTGACAGCACTATTAAGTTAAGTCCCCTGGGAAATTTAGTTTTCTTTTATTCTACAGGGGACTTAACTGTAAAAATTACTTGACAAATATAATGTAAGCACCGTTTTTATGTAACTTTTTAATTACTCAGTAATCTTAAACATTTCGGAAAATAGTTTAAGTAATCTGATGTAATCTAATTTAAAAATTACTTTTTTTAATTTTGAATTATAACGTTAATCTAAAATATTGCAGAAATGCATTTTCAAACATGGTGGTGTATGTTTTATGTGGTGTATGTTTTATGTGGTGTTGAGAACAAAATTTTCAATAAAATAGATTTTTTATAAATCTATTTTAAGTTTAGATTATTTACTGTTTTATTAATTATGCAAAAAAAAAAAACAAACATTTTGTTGAATTGGTATTTTGCCAAATTTTCAGTAAGTTCCCACAGAATATCTCAAGAATCAGCCAGTTAAAACTGTCATACGTGATACATGCTTAGGCAATTATGTTTCTTTTGATACCCGACTGATCCATTCTTTCTATGGGAGACTAGATGCCTGGAGAACCCAATCTGTCTTGCTATTCAACCTATAGCTGGAGGGAGAAGAGATGGATGCATACCTTTCCCAAGGTAAATAAATGCAACTAAAATTCAAACTTGGCTCACTGATTTCAAATTTCGAGACAAATATTTAGATACCAGAGAAAAACCTGCAAAAATATTTCCAGTTTTGTTTAGGTTTGCCTGTCCATAAAGATATATCCAAAATGGTAAATTTTTTTATTTAGCACCCGAAGGCCTTTGTCCCTTCAAATTTTTCCAAAACATCCTTATTTCCATGAAAATGTATATGCGGAACTCTTATCAACAAATAGATAATGAAGAAACCTACCTTTATTTATTATTATCGACCAGAAAAAAATCAAATTTCTTTTTGCTCTTTATCTCACCATCAACCACCTTTGAAATATGTCATTCAGTGCTGAATGACTTTAGGCGTACGACACTAATTTTGGCCTATTTACTTTCTTTGTGCAATTACTATGTGATTTGTTTTGTTTCGGAACTCAATTTCTGCTGATAGTTGCGTGTATTTGAGTGTTTATTTTCTCCCCTTTTTTTGGGATGTGGAATTTTTTCCAAAACATCCTTATTTCCATGAAAATGTATATGCTGAACTCTTATCAACAAATAGATAATGAAGAAACTTACCTTTATTTATTATTATCGACCAGAAAAAAATCCAACTTCTTTTTGCTCTTTATCTCACCCTCAACCACCTTTGAAATATGTCATTCAGTGCTGAATGACTTTAGGCATACGACACTAATTTTGGCCTATTTACTTCCTTTGTGCAATTACTATGCGATTTGTTTTGTTTCGGAACTCAATTTCCGCTGATAGTTGCGTGTATTTGAGTGTTTATTTTCTCCCTTTTTTTTGGGATGTAGAATTTTTTTTAAGAAAGTTGACTTTCAAATAAAAATTTAGGGTTAGGGTTATTACGTGTATCTTTTTTTCCTTTTTTCTTCTTCTTGGTAATGAATTGAAGAAAGTTGCGTGTACTTAATTTGAGAAGAAAGTTAACTTTCAAATATATGAAAATAAGTGATAATTGGGTTAGAGGCTGGGTTAGGGTTATTACGTGTATTTTTCTCCTTTTTTTTGGTACTTATATATTTGAAGGTTAATTAAACTATACTCATCACTTATTTTCATATATTTGGAAAGTTAACTCTTGTCGGAAAAAATGATGTAAAATTACAATTATCACTTATTTTCATAAAAAAAGGAAAAAAAAACATGCAAATATATTTTCATATATCTGAAGGTTAAGTAAAATTACAGTTATCACTTATTTTCATATATTTGAAAGTTAACTTTCTTCTGAAATTAAAAAAAAAAGGACAAAAAACAAAACACACACAATGTATTTGAAAGGTTAATTAAACTACACTTATTTTCATACATTTGAAAGTTAACTTTCTTAAAAAAATTCTATTCCCCCACCTAAAAAAAAAAAACAAAAAAAAAACACGCAAATACACGCAACTTTCTGCTGAAATTGAGTTCGGAAACAAAATAAATCGCGTAGTAATTGCAGAAAGAAAGTAAATAGGCCGAAATTAGCTTTCTACGCCTAGTCATTCAGCACTGAATTAGATATGAGAATGGTGGTTTGAGGTGAGATAAAGAACGAGAAGAAGTTCGAGTTTTTCTGGTCGTTAACATCAATAAAGGTAGGTTTCTTCACTATCGATTTGAGTTCAGAAATAAGGATGTTTAGGAAAAATCTGAAGGGATAAAGGCCTTCGGGTACTAAATCAAAAATTTACCTCCAAGATGATACTTACTACTAAACAAACATTTAAAAAGGAAAATATGAAGTTCAAACTGTAGTAAGGAATGCCATGTCCAATTCAAATTCAACTGGAATGTAAGTGTCATCACAGAATTCTTGACTTTGCACAAATTTGTTTTTCATTTTTTTCCCTTCTTTTGTTTTGGACATTCCGTTTTCCTTCGCTCCGCGAAAAATAAGTTTTTCTATCCAAGGATTCCCTAACAAACTTTTCAAAATAGAACTGAAACGAATCATGTGGGAATAAGGGACATCCAACCAAATCAGTGGTTCTTGACCGAAGGAGTCCATGTAAAACATTAATTGGAATTCACACACACACACACACACACACAAATAAAAAAAATTAGAAAACAGCAAATTGGAAGTCTACGACAATAATTTAATGGTTCATAGAGCAATTTGACTCCGAGAATGTGAAACTAAAGCCATTTGCTGTTTAAAAAACATTTCGGTAAAAAAAAAAAAAGTGATAATTCCGTCAAGGTAAAATATTTTTTTACTTTTTACTATAAGATTTCCTTAAAATAAACATTTTTAAATTAATCGAACTTAAATAAAAAAAAAAAAAACAACAAAAAATCATAAAAGCTTTTTAGCTTTAATAAAAAATCTTACATTTCCTTTTTTTTTTCTTTTCATGCTCACATAATGAAAAAAAACCGAAAACCGTTTAAAAGTTTTAGTTTGATGAAATCCATTTAAAATATCTGCGAAAATGAAATCACACTTAGTAGACTGAAGACGTTTTTATTTCTTTTTTATTATGCTATCAGTAAAAAAAAAAAATTTAAAATAAAGTGAATGACAAGTCCATAAATAAAAATTTCTTTCTCTATTTTATCAAATAAAAAACAAAAATAATTTGTCTTTGTTTTTTTTGTTTTTTTTTGCACTTACCTTTCAAACCAAAAAATGCAACAAGAAAAACAAAACAAGATTTCTTTGCGCCCAAATATAATTTGATCAGGAATTCTCTGTCAACCTAACCGTAAAATGTTCAAGCTTTTTAAACGAATTACATAAAGGAATGGGAAATTACGACTGAGACAATATTTCGCTTAATAATGTAAGACGAAAGAAACGGTATTACACAAGAATTTGTTCCTTGTGGTTTTAAATCCTTAGATTTATTGGCATTTACCAAGCAAAGTTATTCAAAAGCAGATGCTTGACGTTTCTTCACGGCATCTGAGATATTTTTTGTTGACAAATTGCTATTTCGCCATTAATACAACCACCGTCTCAATCTCTTTAAAAGCTACGATGTCTGTTCAGGAAATAGACGCCCCCAGATTTTTTTTTTCTGGAGTTCTGTCTATTTTTGTGCACTGTTTAACTTTTTATTATGCTTTTTTTGTCTTTTTTTTTTTATACATCTCTAAGACTAGTATTTTTCCTACAGAGTTGAACTAGTTGTGGATCCGCTCAATAAAGTCTCCTGAGTGTCACTGTTAAATTTGCCAACTTCATTGATGTTCTAGTTCTTTTCTTTTTCGTTTTTTGTTTTAAGCTGTTCTTATGCTTTTTTTTAATTGTATTTACTGGTCTATGCTATCTCTCTGCAATAACTTGTGGTGATACCGACCAAATAAAAGCGATGAACCGGATGTTTGCTCTCTCACAACAAAAAGGCAAATGACCAAATCTCATCGGGGCGCATCCAAGTTCGCGCAGATGTTCTGGTTGAAAAATAAAAATTAATCAAATATCAAATTTCCATTTCGTGAGCCTACGCAAATTTTATTTACCAGCCAATGGGAAGCTCGGAATCAAATACAAGTGTGAAATTCAAAATGAGCTTTTGATCCAAAAAGCAGATATAAAAAGCGGAGACAAAAAGCATCGTCAGACAGAAGGACTGACAGGCTAGAGTAACCAGTGTCTCCTCTTGACTTAAGTTGAGCGACTACTATGCTGGCCTCTTTCCTTCTCCCTGTCTCAAAAGTATTTACTGACCTCAAGAGTGACCTCTTCAAAGACATTCCACACAAACCAAGTTACAGACTTACGGACCTTAGAAGTGGCAACTTCAAAATGAACATTCATCACATACCTCTGCTCTCCGCATTCCTAAGCTTTTTATCTCTTTCAGCTCATTATTATTTGTCATGAACAATTTAATCTCTGTTGGACTTGTATTCAAGTATTCTTTTAATTGTAAAAAGATTAATTGATATGTATATATATATATATATATATATATATATATATATATATATATATATATATAAATGTTATTTTATACTCAAATTGCCTTTCTTGATTTTATAATCATTTTATGACTTATAGTGGCTATCTTCCACAAGGCCAAATTCCCTTAACCTGCAACAATATACAATTACCCTCCACTAGAACGGAATCCTACTACAACTAGAAAAAGAGTGAATAAGATATACTCGCTATAAACTATCTCATTACAAGATTTTAAATTTGCCGATTTTTTTATGGCATTTGTTATGACTAACATTGTTGGATTAGCCAAAAAGCTATCCACCCTTTTTTCAGTTAGATATCTTTTGGAACAGTCCAATAATATATCCTAACCAGTCATGGTTTAATAATGTTTTTATTAACATTTCATTGGCCAATATATATTTGGCATGTAAATTCAACAGGTAGATTTGAGCCACTTTCTGATTCACAGTAAGTATATAAGGAGCAGATTTCATTCAAACATCAGTGAACGCTCAACTTCCAAATGAATCCATGCTAGTCTTTCCTTTGAACATTTTACTAGCCCAACTTAAATTTCGCATGCATCAAACACCAATTTTTTCAACAGTGCCTATCAGGATTCTTGTTCACTCATGCAGCAACCAAATAACAAGAACTTCATCAAAATGAGAATTTTATCTATTTACCCAAGACATGTAAATTACTGACTTTTAACAGTCACAGTTTAAATTCTCATTATCACTTATATTACAAACACTTAACTCTTTCTTGTTGGTTGATATCTCTTAACGAAGATAAGATTTATTTAAATAATTCACTACTTATACAAATTAATTCTTTTTATTCCCATAAAGTGAAATTTAAACGAACTTACTACACAAAGTTAAGAGTAAAAAAAAATGTTCATTGTATAAATACACCAAGGTGCATATCTCAATGTTTTTTTCCAACAATGTTCTGTTATTAACAATTGTGTTAATATTATATATTACCTTACGTACATTTCAAAAGAACTTTATCAGAGAGACTTTTCTGATTTGAACTTTCATCCTATTACACATTTCCTTCAACACTCTTGGTCGACTAATTTTCGATGTATTTTAATCAACTCATTATTCATCCATTCGACACTCTTGGTTGATATATTCTTGTGTACAACATTCAATCAGCATTGTTGTTATTTTACATAAAATTATTGCTATTTTATTCATCTCTGTTTGTTCATCTTGGTTATTTTAAAACCTCTTGCTCGTATGCAGCTTATTTACAAAAATTGTTTGAGGATTTGGGAAGAACACCGCAGCCTATTCACCATTTTCACACATTCAAAGCATTTCTGATATATGTATATATTATTACTATTATCTTAACCCATAAATCCCCAACAACATTACTCATTCTTATGACCTTTAAGGCTTTCTCTGTCTTTTCTGTTGAAAATCAGAAGAGAAAATTGTGAAAACAATTTTCTCCTTTGACTTCTCTTGTAATCAGATTTATGAAATTTCTTGATTCTGATATCCCTGATATCACACCTTGACCTTTTTTTGCTCAAAACCATGTATTCTGCAGTAACTAAAACTATAAACAATATGCATGCATAAAACAAAATAAAGAGAAACTGTGGCAAAGTGGATTATCTCCTTTAGACATAAAGTTACTAGACAATGGATACAATACATGGTATTAGTATAAAAGTAGTACACTTTCAGTGCATTGTGGTGCAGTAGATATCAAAGCGTAATGAAAAATCGGGGAGTCAAGTTTGAATTCCAGTTGAATTTCTTGCATTCACTTACACAAATACACTTGGGAAAGGTATTAATCTGTCTCTTCCCTCTGGTTATGGGTTAAATAATAGAAAAGATTGGGTTCTATAGCCTTTGGCTGGCAACCAGTCTACCACAAAAAGCAATGGCAACCTACTGTGGGATAATCTTCTACCCAGTCAGTCATGTCTCTTTCGAGACATGATCACCCAAGCGTGTATCATGTATAGCACTAAACTGAGTGACATTTTCAGTTATATTTCTCTTTCCTCATTTTTCTGTCCAGTAACATGCAAAATGGGGTTGTAAAAAGTGTGATGGCCCCAGACATCCATATCAATAGAGCATCCGATGAAAGAATTAAATAAAAAAATTAGTTTATATTTAATTTGAACAAAGTATTTATTTCAAGTTTCATCTGTATTTAGAGATTGAAAATGACAGCCTTTCTTGTATTTCTCAGTACTAAATCCTATAGTACCCACCACTTGAATTCTAGTGGTATACAATCAACAAATTGGCACCAGGCATCACTAAACATTTGCATGTTACTGCTGCTGCCTAACATGAAAGTAATTTTGCCACAACTGCCAATTACTCATTGTCCCACACACTGCTTCCCAAAATTATAATTTTTATGATAATATGGTTTATTTCTTTTACACAGGAAAATTTTTTTTTAAATTGTTTATGGTTTGCATAATTCTTATTTACATTTGGAATAGAGTTCTAGTCTTTGCTGTTAATCACATTTCCAATATTATGTTCCTTGCTATTAAGAAAAGAGAAACAGCATTAAAAGTAGTCAAATATAATAGCAGTAGGAGGCAGGCAGGCAGGCAGGCAGGCAGGCAATAGAAACATTAGGTTCAAAGTTCCAAATTGTTTCTAAATTGGTTCTATTGTCAGAGTGAGACAGCTTGTAGAACTATTATGTGGTACAAGATGGAATGTCACAATAAACATTATGAAATGTGGAGATTTGTGTAAATTTAAATATGTCACTGCTACATACTTAATGATTAATCCTTTCAGTATTCTGATGCCCTTTTTATTTCTGTCTATCACACTTCTCTCCTTTGATGAGAAAACCTGCAGAGTTGAAATTCTACAGCTGTTCAATTTTAATGTCCTTGATGTCATATTTTGTGCTACACATTTTAATCAAAATTATGCATTAATGCAGTCTGTTTAAAGTTGATGTTCAATCCTTTTCTCTTGCCAATATTGATTATCCTCTCTAGAATGATTTTGCAGTTTTTCATCTGAATCTGCCACCAAGACAGTGTCATCTGCATCATGTTTGTTGTTAATGTAATGTCTGCTGATAACAAATCCTGGCAGGTCCTCTAATTCTCTTAGTCCTTTTCTCTTGCTTACATCAACTATCCTCTCTAGAATTACTTTTCAGTTTTTCATCTGAATCTGCCACCAAGACAGTGTCATCTGCATCATGTTTGTTGTTAATGTAATGTCAGCTGATAACAAATCCTGGCAGGTCCTCTGATTCTCTTAGTCCTTTTCTCTTGCTTACATCAACTATCCTCTCTAGAATTACTTTTCAGTTTTTCATCTGAATCTGTCACCAAGACAGTGTCATCTGCATCATGTTTGTTGTTAATGTAATGTCTGCTGATAACAAATCCTGGCAGGTCCTCTAATTCTCTTAGTCCTTTTATCTTGCTCCCATCAACTATCCTCTCTAGAATTACTTTTCAGTTTTTCATCTGAATCTGCCACGAAGACAGTGTCATCTGCATCATGTTTGTTGTTAATGTAATGTCTGCTGATAACAAATCCTGGCAGGTCCTTTAATTCTCTTAGTCCTTTTCTCTTGCTTACATCAACTATCCTCTCTAGAATTACTTTTCAGTTTTTCATCTGAATCTGTCACCAAGACAGTGTCATCTGCATCATGTTTGTTGTTAATGTAATGTCTGCTGATAACAAATCCTGGCAGGTCCTTTAATTCTCTTAGTCCTTTTCTCTTGCTTACATCAACTATCCTCTCTAGAATTACTTTTCAGTTTTTCATCTGAATCTGCCACCAAGACAGTGTCATCTGCATCATGTTTGTTGTTAATGTAATGTCTGTTGATAACAAATCCTGGCAGGTCCTCTAATTCTCATAGTCCTTTTCTCTTGCTTCCATCAACTATCCTCTCTAGAATTACTTTTCAGTTTTTCATCTGAATCTGCCACCAAGACAGTGTCATCTGCATCATGATTGTTGTTAATGTAATGTCTGCTGATAACAAATCCTGGCAGGTCCTCTAATTCTCTTAGTCCTTTTCTCTTGCTTCCATCAACTATCCTCTCTAGAATTACTTTTCAGTTTTTCATCTGAATCTGCCACCAAGACAGTGTCATCTGCATCATGTTTATTGTTAATGTAATGTCTGCTGATAACAAATCCTGGCAGGTCCTCTAATTCTCTTAGCTCTTTTCTCTTGCTGACATCAACTATCCTCTCTAGAATTACTTTCAGTTTTTCATCTGAATCTGCCATCAAGACAGTGTCATCTGCATCATGTTTATTGTTAATGTAATGTCTGCTGATAACAAATCCTGGCAGGTCCTCTAATTCTCTTAGTCCTTTTCTCTGGCTTCCATCAACTATCCTCTCTAGAATTACTTTTCAGTTTTTCATCTGAATCTGTCACCAAGACAGTGTCATCTGCATCATGTTTATTGTTAATGTAATGTCAGCTGATAACAAATCCTGGCAGGTCCTCTAATTCTCTTAGTCCTTTTCTCTTGCTTCCATCAACTATCCTCTCTAGAATTACTTTTCAGTTTTTCATCTGAATCTGCCACCAAGACAGTGTCATCTGCATCATGTTTATTGTTAATGTAATGTCTGCTGATAACAAATCCTGGCAGGTCCTCTAATTCTCTTAGTCCTTTTCTCTTGCTGACATCAACTGTCCTCTCTAGAATTACTTTCAGTTTTTCATCTGAATCTGCCATCAAGACAGTGTCATCTGCATCATGTTTATTGTTAATGTAATGTCTGCTGATAACAAATCCTGGCAGGTCCTCTAATTCTCTTAGTCATTTTCTCTGGCTTCCATCAACTATCCTCTCTAGAATTACTTTTCAGTTTTTCATCTGAATCTGTCACCAAGACAGTGTCATCTGCATCATGTTTATTGTTAATGTAATGTCAGCTGATAACAAATCCTGGCAGGTCCTCTAATTCTCTTAGTCCTTTTATCTTGCTCCCATCAACTATCCTCTCAAGAATTACTTTTCAGTTTTTCATCTGAATCTGTCACCAAGACAGTGTCATCTGCATCATGTTTGTTGTTAATGTAATGTCTGCTGATAACAAATCCTGGCAGGTCCTCTAATTCTCTTAGTCCTTTTCTCTTGCTTCCATCAACTATCCTCTCTAGAATTACTTTTCAGTTTATCATCTGAATCTGTCACCAAGACA